>OX031317.1:38343310-38943310 GCA_943737955.2 Myopa tessellatipennis
TCCACAGAACGAGCTGAAGAAATAAGCAAACAAATTTAAAAAAACTTCCTTAAAATACTAATCACCGTCGTCCTCGAACTCACTGCACTCACAGGATCCCCCCCCTCACCCCCTCCTTAATTACTATTTTCCTTTACAGACACCTTTCGCTTCGAACAACTGTCATTAGTAACGTTGCGTATGACGTATGAAAGCAGTTCGGTTCTTTTCACTAATTTTGGGGTTGATTCTGATCATTTATTTAAATTGTCACATTTTCTACAACAACATTCACAGCAACGGCAACGGCCACGGCAACGGCAACAAAAACAACAACCAGAAAACCGAAAAAAAAACCCACACAAAACAATCCATTGAGATATGTTTGAATTGTAAAAAAAATATTGAATTGACAGAGCCACAAAATTTTTAGGAAAGTAGTTAAGTTGCGTTATCAGACTAGACACGTGTACGTGTTGGTTTTCCATTTCTGTTGTTTTGTTGTAGGTGGAGGGGCTGGCGGGGGTGGGGAGGGAGTGAAAAGCGCGCTTTCGAACACACTCGGTGACATGCACACATACGCACTCTGACATGACCAACTTCTTTAAACACTCTGGTCGTAAAATAGTTATTTTGCCCGTAATTGAGATAGCTTTGAAATAATTATTTCCACTATTTTATTCCATCGCAGTGTCTGTTGTTATTTTTGTTATTTGTTATTGCTGTTGGAAATTCAGTGACAAAAATCGATTAAAACTGTCGGTTTTTTTCGGTTTCACTCATTTCAGAGCATGAAGTTTGAAAGTCATCCAATGATTAATTTTAATATATGAATACCACTTTAATTACAATTAAAATGTTTAACTGAAGGAATAGCAAACAATATTTTAAGTTTTCAAAGTTATTATTTTACTTACTGTAATTAAAAATAAGTTTGTACTTAATCAAAGACAGTAACTGAATTTCTATGCACTTGGCTTTGAACAATCGAAAGTTGTTGCTGGCTCTGAACGAAAGTTGACAGGGTGAATCATGTGATGGGAAATGTTGCCAAAAAATTAATCTATGTATTACTTATTGGAAGACACAATGTTTTATACAAACATGGAATTTAAATATACGAGTATATACATACACAACACATATGCATGTATATGTACATACTATATGCATTTCCATGAGTCATCATGTGTTTATAATAGCAGTAATCGTAAAAAATAACTACGTACTTCAGGACGACCAAAAATACCCGATTTCAATGAACGTAATCAACCCACAAAACGCCCGGACCGGACAGCAGCAAATCAGTGGCACGAAATTCCTGTTGATGTCTTATGCAATCGACGGAATATTCTATAAAAAATCTGTTTGCATCTGTGATAAAAGTGATTTCCGTTGTTTTTTACTTTCATAAAACATTTCCTTCTCCCACTCGCTCCGTTATTTAGTTATTTAAGGAATACAAACGGAAGTTTTGTCCAAAAAAAATGGATGAACTGTCAGTGACAGTTGATAGTTGATAGCAGTATCGAATATTATAGAGCGTATCTGGTATTCTTTTTGACAAGTACTCGAGTATCTCAAAACTCGCTATGAAAATAAACGAACTGAAATGAGAATCGAGTTCGTAATGAAATAACATAAAAAAAGAGAATAAAATTTAGAAATTTATTATACGAGTATGTGTGTATAATATAATCGTTTATAACTGTAATTTATTTGATTTGTTTGCAGTTGCTAATGTACATAATGTGTATTGTATAGACTCGTAGATAATCATATATAGTTTTTGTGTGTGTTTGTTGAATAATAATTATTACGCTATTATTATTGTTATTGTTATTATAATAATATTGTATTATATATACGTTTTGTTAATTCATATATTTATTGGGTTTTTAGCCGTTTGTAAATTCATATAACAAAACTTTTGTTTAGATTATATTAGGTAATAATAAATTGTATTATAATGTTGTTGGTATTTTGAATAGTTTTGATTTTTTACTCACACTTAAACACTAAAACTTAATAAAGTTTCTTTTTTTGCTTTAATCATATATAATTCAAAGATATTATCTTCAGAATAGGATATCATCGTCTTAGCCTAATTTTGATTTGTGGATAAATGGAAAGTAAATGTTCCTCATTTAAATCCTTTTGATTTTTTTGCTCATTAAAGGTACGTTTTGCAAATGATGCATGTGGTTTTTTTCGTAGAATCGTAAAATATTAAAATTGAAAATCCAATTAATAAAAGAATCTAAATGACATTTGTACTCTGTTGCTGTTTCATACATCAATACAATAATGATGGAGATTAAAATAGATTTCTGTACATCGTTTGAAATATTGTAGAATTTAAAAAGCAACTTTCATCTCTGATTGATTGACTCGACACAAGTTCTCCATAAATTTCAATGTACCCTCCGATTTTTTCCACTCCAGATTCCAAAATTATGTAAAGCGATTAAAATGCTCGTCACGACAAGGCTCGTTTCGATAATACATACATACATACTTACATACATACTGTACATACATACACGTACATTGCAAATCTAAATTGCAAATGCAATATTTTTTTTTTGATTATATGCATTAAAAACGGTACAATTTGGGACCTTTTTCACTGAAATGTCATTAAAATAATGATGTAACGGCAGAATTTGCATACAATGCGCAAAACTGTTAACAATTCAGATGCAACATGACAAGTATGCAGATGAGCTGAGCTGCGCGTCGTTTGCACAGGCGAGGCGCAACGAAATATGAGCCACCCCGTAACTAAAAATCGCCGCTTGTGCCTAATGTGAAAAGAACGACGACGAACCCAGCGCGGGGAGTAGTTGTTGCAGATTTTTATTGCCTGACACGAACTAACGAGGGTTGTCTGCCGGTCGGCAGGGAGAGGAGGGGAGGAAACAATTGAAAATTGCATTTTTAATTTTTCATAGATTTTCTTTTCTTATTTAGTTTGCGACATGATTTTCTGGGACAGAATTGCAAAAATCACATTTTTAAACATGCAAATGTGCTGCGGTGGCAAAACACACCCCTCCATCGTCGTGTGCAGAACGAAATGCTGGCTGAAATGCATGTGGATGAATACGAGTGTGTTTTTATATATCTACACAAACAACTGTAATGGTTCTATAAAATTGAAAATTGAGAAAATGCACTGAAACTGTTACGAGAAACAATGAGTTACGAGAAAGTGAAAGAAAAAAAAAACAATAAAGCCAATAAATTGGGATAAACTCATGAAAGGCAAGAGTCCGTCCGCACAGGAAACGACGATGGTGACGGTGGCATGAAAACAAACTGGGTTTAGGGTGCATTTTACCCCAAAACTGCATAAAAATCGTACGCAGATTTTTGTACTTTTTGTACCTAGCAATCAAGGAATCGGATACAGTCTTACACTGTATTAGATCTACATGGAGTAGGTAGGTAGATAGATAGTGGCGAAAGGTTCAAGTGACGTTTGATGCGCGGTGCTCATCTCGGATATCAAATGTCCTTGAAACGCGTCTTGATATCAAAATCAATATCGGAAAATTTGCATTACCGTGTTAATAGCACTGCACGTGGCGCACGTACGAACACGTAAAGTATAATTTTACCGAAACACGTAATCGTATATACAATATGCATGTACATATATTCGTCCTATAAAACTCATTGCAGCACTATGCATCATTGAGTTACATACATAAGAATAAATGTAATGTAACCGAATCTTTCGGTCACCGACCGCTGGCAGCATGCACACCGACCGACTCGTGATTATTTTAACGGCCATCACAATTTCAATAGCTGCTGCTGCTGCTTTTCAAATCATCGATTTTAATATCATGAATAATGACGTTTTTTTAATTACGTCAGGAGATCATTTTTACCGTGGAAACAGCGTCCAGAGTAGAGAGTATAGCAACCAGCAGAAGCAGCTGCGTTTTCTGTGTCCTTTGTAGAATTTTACTAATTTTTAGGACCCGATTTGAATGGATTTATTTGACCGTGGCATATACTCGTATAGAAACGCAACCGCACGCGCGTATCCAACGCAAGTGTTGTGAATCGTTCGTCGTTCGTCGTTCCTCGGTCGGTTGGAAGGCGGCTATTTTTTATGGGGAAGTTCCGTGGTGCAGATGCATTTTTTTTAAAACACACATCGTTATCACAGCGGGTCGTGGTCGTTTTTCAGTTTATTTATTTTTATTTTTATGGTGGTATTGTATAAAAACTTATAAATTCGTATTACGAAGCCTAGACGGAAAATAGGTGGTTAGAATAAATAAAAGATGGAGAGGTATCATTAGTGGAAAATTAGAGAAAAACACATGGTCACATGGTTTTAACATCCTTTTCTTTTTATAATATGAATCTTTTTCTGTTTAATAATTCTCTTTCTTTCATAAAAAGTAAGGTAAGTTTTCGATTCTAGCACTACATGACCAGAATATTCCAGATTGCTGTTGGAAGGTGAGCTCAATGAGCGTGTCCAAGAGAATAAGAAACAAGGCTGGGTGAGAGAGCAAGTAGGCACAGAGCAAAATGAGGTAGCGGCTTCCTCCACTAAGGAGGACAGTAAATTTATTGAAGGTGGACCCGGGAACTCCGGGTTCAAGAACACGCCTCCACGCACGATATGGTTCTGAGAAGAGAGACCGACTCGTTTGGTCTACCACAATGTTCGGCTACGCGGAGAGAACGAAAAGGGACCAACTTGGTCTGGTCTGCTTCGATTACCCCCGACAGAGGAGTGGGTTTAGTGGGTAGTCTTCCCGGGTTTTTTAGGAGTACTTCCACACTACCAACAAGATAAGCCTTTAAATTAAACAGAAATTACAATTTAACGCTTTTTTGTTTGAATCAGTTTGGTTTTTAAATGCCTGTAAATCTAATCTTCATTTAATCGAATCAAATTGAAAGTGCATTTTAAATCAAGTAAAATAAAGCACACACTGAAACGAAGAGTGATGTCAAACGTCAAATTAATTGAATAACTTAATTTTCTTTAAATTGAGAGAAATTGTATTACAATAAAAATCCACGATATTTACGAAAATTGGTCCCAAAAATAAAAATCTCTTTGCGCTCTAAAAATTGTAACAATTCTCCCTCATTTCATTTTTCATTCGAAATTTGAAATTGATAAAAAAAGAAAAGAACTGAAAAACCCGCAAGCGCCATTCGGTACCAGTACCGTTTTTTTGTATGTCGTTTTAACAGCTTATTGAAATCTTGATATCAGCTTAGAGCCCGTATCTTCAAAATGCCCGTTTTTTTATTGCATGCTGTGCCTTGAGTATGAAACCCACAAATAATTGACCCTAATAAGAGGTTGTTTAATCTTGAGAACACGAGGTAACTTGAAGTAACTTAACTTTGCTTGAGGAACTCTAGAAAAGGGTAAGCGTAAAAATCGAGCCCAAACACAATACAATATTGGAAATGAATACCACCCGGTTAGGGTAGGGAGGAAGAACGAACAGAACGGAAAATGATCAGTACCAATAAACAACCAGGACATGGAAAGTGTGAACCACACGCGCCCTTGGAAGGGTATCAATTTTCACAGGCTTCTTAAAAAACAAATTGAAAATGAGTGCGAAGCTAAACGATTGTAGATGTCAACAGGATGTCATGTAGTTTTTAAAGACAATCTTAATTGTGTAGTAATTGGGACCCCCTGCTTTCCGGAGAGGGTCTTAGAACAGAGTACAAATGTTTTAATAATTTAATTTTAATAAAAGAAGAAACCGAAAATTGTTTCTCTTCAAATCGATAAAACAGAATCAAACGAAAACGAAATAAGCAAAGAAAAGAAGATGCACGTTGCTGGAATTTAGAAAAATGAAAGCAATAAATAAATATAAGTAAATAAAAGAACCAAAAATTACAATGCTTTTATAAATTAATTTTATTTTATTCTTTAGAATTAAATATTTTACGTAATTTTAGATTCTATTTTCCTTAAAACTATTGAAGGTTAAAAATTGAAATCAAAACTTAACCAGACAACTAAAACTAAATAGTGTTCAATTAAAACTAAGTATTAAATATAAATAACAGCAATTGCTATAAGGCACACAGCTTTTTAAAATACTTTAAAATTTTTAAATAGCAATTACTGTATCTATTGCAAAAGTTTTGTGTTGCTTCTCTTAGTTTTTATGTCGTTTATGTATATATGTATATATTGTGTGTATTTGTTTCGTTTTTGATTATTCTTCTCCTCTTGTTGGTTTTCCTTTTGGTTTTATTTTCATGTGGAAAATTTAATTGGTATTTTTTTAGATGCTTCACAATTACAACGTGCACCAAAACACCTTAAGTACTAACAAAAATTTACAAGGATGTGAAACAAATTAAAAAATGCCAATTAGTACGCAACGTGTTTTGCGTAGAGTTGACGTTTATGCGACGGAAAAAAAAACTGTGCGTTAGATTTCATGTTTGATTTGATGTTTCATCTGGCAGCATTGTTTTATGTATGTTTGTCTTTGGAAACATCATTAACATGTACATGATATAATAATGTATGCAAACCTAAATTATCATAAATATCTCCATGACACTAGAGTTAATGAGATGGGCATATTTTATAGGAAAAGGTTTTTCAAATTTTCTTTAGTTTTATAAAGGACAAGGTTTTATAAAGAAAATTGTTATTATTAATTGGATGAAACCGTTCGAAATCGACATACTTCATGAGTTGTCCAACATGTTCAACAACAGTGGGTTCATCATCTCTCATCTCTCATCTCAAGCTATGAATAGTTGAGCTCTTTCAATCTGTAGTTAAATTTATTTATTTTCTATTTTAAATATTCAGCTTTAGCGACACACTATACAGTGATTTAGAAGTCGCTCTAAGTTCGAAATATGAATATATTTTTACTTATTATTATTAGTTATTTAAATTTGGAAAATCATCTTTTAGAACACTCGGTGTTAAATTCGCCGTTTTTTCGCTGTGTATAGTGTGTATTTTTACAACAATGCTGCAAATGTTCATCACTTAACTATTGGCAAAGTTAAGTACTCTACTTTTGGCATGTATATTAAATGTACAAGTAGGAATAAAATGTGTGAGCATAAATGAACAACTCTTTGCAAAGGACGCGTTCGTTGGTATGTGTGGAATGTGCAAATACGCTGGGCGTAACTTCTCAACTCTTTCCTTCCTCATCTCTCTCCTTTCTACCATCACCTTAATTTGTATTTTCTTTTAATATACTATATTTTGACTAGATCTGTGTTGATTTTTACAATATTGATATCATATTCATTGGTTACTTGGACTAGCTTGGTTTATATATCGTCGTATTCCTGTAAGCATTTCTAGTAGTTCGCTGTTGTTGGCTACACTGTGTGTAAAATGTGTGTGTGTAAAAATACTACTCTTTAAATTAAGTGCTGTAATGTTTGTTCGTATGAAAGTGTAAATAAATGCTAAATAATTACGATTAACTAAAACAGGTGACCTACATATGTCTCAGCAATAAACGTAGCTTTTTAGTGGATGTGTTGCATGTTGAGGTATCTATTTATAATTATTTCAATTGGATTTAAATTATTGTTTTAGTCGTATGAGGTAGAGGTGGCTTTATTCTTTAATCCTATATTTAGTAAATTTGCCTACTCGTGTTACGTTTGTGTTACGTATTGTTTTCTATGTTTCTATGTTTCAATGTTTCTTGTTTCAATGTTTCTTGTTTCATATTTCGTATTGTTGTTTTTCAAAGTGGAAAGTACAAAACTATTGTTTAATTGTACTTTAGCCCTGAGATTGTTTTCCTAACCATCTTCAGATTTTTACCTACTACTTGTGCTAGTTTATTATAGATACAGTTTCGACTCGAGCACGGTATTTGGCATTTTCAAAACTTCATTTTCAACTTCTACGTTACGAGTACATTACGTTATTTTACGGTGAATAATATTTAAGAATACATATGTCTGCAGTTCGAACTGTAGTGTTTCTAAGTAAATTTTGAGCAATGCACTTTTAATAGTTTTGTTCGATATACTCTCGAACTCTGTTTTGAGTTCTCAGTGCAACGAGTCGCTACACTCAGCAGTTACGCGGCTGGCTGCTCATATGGTCTGGTTTTACGTTATTAATTTGACTACGTTATTATACAGCCGTAATAGACTATAGTACTTTGAATGATATCGAATATTATGACAGCTCTTTTAATAATTAAATACTTTTATTTGAGACTTAAGAAGTGATCCTAACTAACCACTTTAGGAACTTTTTTTATGCTTAAAACAAAAAAACAAGGAAAAACCCATGATTAACCAGCTGCATTTGCCGCCAGTTTTTCTGTCGTCATCCGGAGCACAAAGTGTAAAAAATTTTCAAATTACGTCGTAACTCGCACTCAGTCTTTGGAATTCTACTATTTTAGATTTAGGGATTTTATAAAAATACAAAATGTCGAGAAACAAAAACATGCTTCGAATACGTTTTACCTTCAACGAACTGGCAACTTCTGTCGGCTTCTGGCTAGATTCCTAGACTGGAGTCAGCTTGAACGACACCGTCAGCGGTCCTGAGACACGCTCTCTGACGGGCAAATAAATAATAGCGGGCACAAACCTGTTACCACCGCCGCCCTCGCTCTCACCTGCCTCGTTGGTGTCCAGTTGTTCCTCCAGCGTGAAGGCCTGCATTTCCGGTGGCGTCCCTTCGCCAGCCGGGTGTCGTTGCTGAGGAAACGCATAGCATGCTGGTTTTCCGCTATTCTGCGCGATCTGCTTCACGGTACTCTGCTGACTGGATGGTGACAAAATGGGCGAGCTGGCCACAGAACGGGTCCGTCGTTCACTGCAACCACCCGCTTCTTTGGCTGTGCTTGGGGAGTACGTCGTCGAAGTTGAACGCTTTGAGAGATCCGTGGCTTCTAGAGTCAACTGTTCCGTTGAATCGCCTCGAAGTTTTGTGGGAGAAGCTGCAGCCAGTTCCAACTTGATGCCATCTGTCGCTGATGTGGTTTGCGGTGGCAGTGTTGGTGGAGGTGTGGTCGGTTCTTCGTGGTGATGGAGGTTCTCACAGGTTGGGTTGGTGGGCGGTGAGGCTGCTCCGCTGGGCGTGTTCATAATTGAGTGAGAGCGCTCATGGATGAAGAGGAACGCGTAGTAGGGAGTGCTGAATGGGCAAATGGAACATTGGTACTCCTTGAAACGCGGCGACTGCAGAGCTGGGTCGGCCACAGCGCCGAACATGCTCTGGTAGGCGGCTTTCGGCATGCTGCCAAGTAAGTGTTGGGAGTTAAGAGACTGCAGTGCTTGGGCCAGGTTCACGGGATTCGCTGTCATTAGGCCGGGTGCAGAGCCATTCGGTATCTTCAGAGTGGGACTTGTTGGCTTGCTCAAGGTTCCCTGCTGCACTTCCAGCTCTCGTAGCTTCTCGGCACCCGCTGTTCCATGATCACTGACGAGATGTGCACGCAGCCATTTCGGGTTGCGGAAGCGACGATTGCACAGCTGGCAAGCTTCGTTGTAGTGCGATTGCATGAACCGTGACGACTCGGAGGCATCACCTTTTCCAGTTTCGCTGCTGCTGAACGGACTCATGTCCATTCCGCGAGCGAGTTCCGCCTCCATGAGCTGCTGTTGTTGCTGTTGTTGCTGCTGCTGTTGCTGTTGCTGCTGTTGCTGTTGCTGCTGTTGCTGTTGCTGCTCGTAACTGAGACCGTTTTGACGTGGTTGCGGCAGCGGTGAACCTTCCTCAACGATGCCGTGCGTGTTGTGCTTATGCACTCGTAGGAAGTACTTGCTGCACAGCTCCTTGTTGCAAATGTTGCATACAACACCGCCGATTTGAGCGCCGTTTTCGATCTCAATGCCGTGCATGCGCTGCATATGCGTCTTCATGAAGTACTTGTTGCAGAGCTCCTTGTTGCAGATCTCGCAGTAGCTGCTGGTCGGCGTCATGGTGTAGGGCGGTCGTGTGGCGGTGCCTGCCTGAGGATTGATCGGCCGCTCGGGTGTCACGAAGCCGTCCCGTATCGGGCTGCCTGACAGCAGATGTACCTCGGCGATATGTTGCTTGAATTCTTGCGTGGAAGCAAAGTCCCCCCGATCGCACTGCACGCAGCGCAGGTCGGCGGGGTTCGTTATGTTACCAGATGATGGGGGGATGGATGAGCTAGGTGGGGACAACTTCAAAGCCTGCTGCTGCTGCTGCTGCTGCTGTTGTTGTTGTTGTTGTTGTTGTTGCATCAAATGTTGAATGCTAAGGACAGCGCCGTGGCTGTCCGGCGCAGAGTGCTCGGTCATCATGTGTGCATGCAGCGAGTACTGATTCTCCATCTCCTTGCCGCACAGCTGACAAGCCATCGGTCGCTTGCCTTTCAGATCGTTGAGTTGCTGAATCATCGACTGCAGCTTCTGTAGATTCTGCAAGCCCATTGCGGCTTCTGGACTGCCAGTGGACAAGTTCAACGCGTTCGACAAGGAGCCGTCTTGCTGCGGCTCCGGTGATGTGGAGCTGTTGTTGGCCATCTGGTGCTGGCGTCTTGGTTCATCTGCACGCTGGCTTTCCGACTTGATTTCGTGAGTCTCCTGACTGCCAGCCGGCGATTCATCATCTTCAGGTGCCTCTAATTTGATGCGCTTTGCCCGCTGTTCAACATCAGTGTCGCTGCGCTTCGTTGAAGAAGTCGCTGCTCCCAACAAGCGCTGTGCTGCTGCTGCTGCTGCTGCCGACTCATTGGCCATCATTAGATTCACCGGAGCTGCCGACATGGGTGGCATATTCATGAAGGGCCAAGCGGAAGACAGCTTCTGGGCCTGCGAGTCCTCCTTGACTTCATCTGCTGGCACGAAAATGCCGTGACGCTTCCACTTGTGCGTGCGCAGAAAGTACTTGTTGCAGTATTCCTTGCAGCAGAGCTCACAGAAGGCTTCCGGAGTAACGACGCCAAGTCGCCGGAGCTTGTCGTGGGCGAAGTTAGCTTCACGCGCCTGTTGCTGGGACTGCAACGAGAGCTTGCGGGGTTGCGGCGTGAAGGAGACCTCCTCCTGTTCCAGCGTGAAGTCCTCGCGAAACCCCTCAGGCATCTGAAAGGCTTTCGTGGCTGTCGACTCCGCCTTTAGACCGTCTGTCTTCTGTGACGAGGTTTCCGATTTCGACGGCTGCTCGTTGGGACTGCATCGCTGTTCGTGCGCTTTGGCGCGATGACGCCGCATGGCAAAAATGTTGGTGAAACGCTTCGAGCAGACTTCGCAAAAGATGGCCGCTGGAGCGGAGGGAGTGAGTTGTTGTTGTGGCGGTTGCGCTGACTGCTGCGCCATTTGTTGTTGCAATTGTTGTTCAGCTGCTGCTTGCGCCTCTTGTGTGAGCTGCTGCTGATGCAGGAGCTGTTGTTGCTGCTGCTGCATCTGTAGCTGGAACATTTGACTCATGGAGTGGCTGTTGCCCGGCTGGCTGCCAGTCGACTCGGTCGAAGTCGAGCCACTGGTCGGCGGCTCGTAGTAGATGCCGTGCTTGTTGGCCTTGTGTGTTTTCAGGAAGTATTTGTTGCAGAACTCCTTGTTGCAGATCTCGCAGTATGCCTCGGGATTAAAGATGCGCAGCGGCGGGCGGTTCAAGCCGTCGACGATGCCCGACAAGCCGGGCATTCCTCCCAGCAGCGGCAGGTAGCCGCTAGCCGATAAAGCAGCTGCGGCCGCCGCTTCCGGGGAGAAGTGCGGGTAGCCCAAGCCGGTGGCGCCGCTCCCGCTGCTGGCCATAACATTGTGCCAGGGATGTTCTTTGCCATTCGGCATCGACAACTGATGCTGTTGGTTACCTGGTGGAGCCGGCGGCTGCGGCGACTCGCTATCGTAGTCGGGACGCTCCATTTTCACCTTCACCAAATCCAGCATCGCGTACGGCTCCTTGTCGTGCTGTCTGTCGTGTTGCTGGTGGCCGTCGCCGTCGGCTTCATAACCAGGATGCTCGGCCACCATGTGCAGACTGAGCTTGAACTCGGTCTCGAAGTTCTCGCCGCACTCCTTGCAGTAGGTGTGGTAAGGATTCTCCATTCCCTCGGCGTACAGGCGGGACAGCTGCTCCGTCTGTAAGTCAAAATGTGGCCGCTCGTTCGTGGAAGCCTCGCCGAGTACAGTCCGTGGTTCGTCCGGGTTGTTGGCCTCCTTCCTGTCGTCTGTGGCTGTTGATATGTTATTCAGTAGTTGCTGCTGATGTGTTTGGAGATGATGATAATCATGAGGGTGGTGTTGTTGCTGTTGCTGTTGCTGCTGCTGCTGCAGCATTTCAAATGTTTCTTTTAATTGTTCCATAGACTTGGGCAGAAACATTTTCGAAAGTTTGTCTTCATAGTCAATCGTAGCGACCTCTGCACTCGTTGCCCCCGCTACTGCCTCAGTTCCCGGCTCCGCTTCCATGTCGCTCCGTTCACCCTCTTCGCCGCCGGACAAATTCAACGCACCCAAACGCAAAGGATTGTTTTGCTTGCGTCGCTTCTTGGCTGCATCGCTGATGGCCTCCAGCAGTTGCAGCTGCATGGCTGCATTGGCGGCTGCAGCAACAGCAGCGATGGCTGCCGTGGCACTCTGCGCTGTTGGCTCCGCGTCAGCGACAACAGATGCTGCCATCGTTTCCGCTGCTGAAGTTGTACTGCTTCTCATGTTGGCCGACGATAGTTGTTCGAGATGGTGATGCTGTTGTTGCTGGTGGTTTCTACTCAGCGTATCTGCATCAATGGCTTTTGAATCTTTGGCTTTCTTGGTTGCTACTGTTGCCGATGCTTCCGTGGCGTCCGCTGCCGACTGCGTGTTGTTGGCTCTTCTGCGGTTGTTGCTGTTGTTGTTGTTGTTTTGATTTAACGATGATGAATTCGATACGTCGGAGAGGGCGGTATCCTCGCTGCTTAAATCTGGCGGTGGGGTTGCGTAAATAGACGCAGCCATGTTGATTACTACTGCAAGGAGAGAATCAAAAGAATAGCGGAAATGAAAACGAGCTCCAGTGCATGTGATATCCTAAATATACGGTATTCATACACCCTGGGAAGGCGTACGCACATAGTAAGGAAGGACATGATACTGGGAAGGTGTAAATGCAGGTTGTATGCCGGGATCACTTATAATATAAGAGAGGCCATCATTTTTGCTGTTCCTCTGTGAAATATTAATTATGTTTCATTCAAATATAACTCATTCTATATGAATATGTATACGAGTGTATATCTGCTTGTACAATCTATCAAATTGTTTGTTTGCTTAGTTTGTGTGGTTCGTTTCTGTGTGAGTGTACGTAATGCTGTCTTAAGTGTGAGTGTTTGTAATGTGTTGTAATGCTGCCTGCTTGTTTATACACACTTCCAGGTCCACATAATATTACAGTCAAAGTCATCTGTTTTTAAGGCGTAAAAATGTAGTTTCTTTGCTACGATCCACATCATGCTATCCGCTGTGCAGGAACGAACGCCACAAGCAACCCCTTTTCACCCGCCGCCCCTCACCACTGGCCAACACACTTTGACAGCGACAAACCTCCTCCTCCCCCCCCCCCCCCCCCACCACGCCGAAAAACCGATTCTTCGTTGAACTTATATGAAAATTTTTCTTCAACATGAGTTGGCAAAATAAATAAAATTCATTCTTAAGAAATAGGAAACAACAACAATAACAACAACAACAACAGCAGCAGCAATCCAGTTACAAGAACAACAGCAGAATAAAACAACAACAACAACAACAACGGCAAGAACAACAACTAAACAACAATATCAACAACAAAATATGAACCGAATAAAAGTAAGAAAAGTACTGAAAAAGGAAGAATAAGAAATACGAAATAAGTAAGAAGGAAGGAAGGAAGGAAGAAGAAGAAGAAGCAGGAGTAGAAGCGGAAGAAGAAGAAGCAAATATTTTCCAACTATGCTGCAACATAAATTAAGTTTCCATGGCTTGAAATTGGTTGTTGGCTTTACGTTTATATCGGAGCGTGGCAGTAGCTGTAAACGTGTGTGTGTGTGTGTGTGTGTGTGTGTGTTTTATGGTATAAGGCTTAGTGTTAGTGAAGGAAGTGAAGTGTAGTGTGGATGGATGGATGGGTGGTTCTTCTGGGCCGGCTGTATACAGCCCAAGGTAGCTACAATTTTGTTCTTTTTTTTTATTTGTTTTTCTCTCTGTTTTTTTTTATTTAATTTTATTATTTTGTATAAGTTTTTGGCTCAAAAGCAGACAGGCAAAAATTGAAAGCCAAGGAAAGAAAATTGGCAAGGAACTAAACTAAAAACGTAGGCTCGGAGCTTGTTGGGTGTTGTTGTTGTTGTTGTTGTTCTTGTTTTTGTTGTATGAAAAGCTTCCAGAACAAATTGGGGAGTCGGTTCACTGAGATTTCGATGATGGCGATGACGATGGTGATAGACTAGAATTACATGGGTTTGTACATGGAATAGTATATACAACTTGTATAAATCTGTACATAAACATGTAAGAGTATGCATTGAAATTGTTGAGAACATTGTCAATGTTGGTTATGTTGAAATTGTCGTGTCTTCAAAAAGAAACCAGCCGATGGCCCACCGCTTTTATAAAGAATGTGTTTACTTTAATAATTGTTAGAATTTTTTTAAAATTTGCCTCAATTACGTACACATAAATAGTCGCCTTGCGTGAATTTAATATAATTTATTACGATCTTTGTTCGTATTTATACAATGTTTATTAATTATTTATTTAATTTAAATTGTTATTCGTGTCACTTGCAAGAAGATTAATTTTCGTAAATTCATCACTAGTTTACTTTCTTTCGCTTCTTTGATTATTTAATTTAAATTCTTTTTTCTTTTTTTTTTTTTTTTTTTTCTTGGTCTTTCTAAAATCGGTTTAGCCGGCCGATCATGCGCGCCTGCAGTGTTGTGTTGTTTGTATAACGTGTAAATAAACACTGCATGATGCAGCAAAAAAATCTCGGCTGGAAAAACTTTTTAGGTTTCTTCCGGCGGCGGCGGCGGCGGCTGGACGATCGTCCTCCCTCCCGACCGCACCAATCAACCAGTTATTGAACAACAACCCCTCGTTAAAAGTCACACTAAATCTAAATGAATGCACTTTTATTGGGAATACAATAATTTTGTTGTTGTTGTTGTCGTTTTTCAATTTCAATCCTCAGCACGCACACACACGCACTCATACGCACGACCCGAGGCAACAGCAAAGGCAAAAACAGAAAAAAGAAAAGAAAAAAAAACAAAATAAATAAAAGAAATAAAAAGAAAGAAAAAACAGGAAAAACGCTAAAACACCCCAAAATATCAAAAATCACATATTTTCCCTCAAAAAGTTGCATAGAAATTTCGGCTTCGCAGTAACCACGCTCCGCCCCTTTCGGCAATTTTTATTCGATATTTTTTCAATTTGTTTTTCAGCGTTCGATCCGCAATCGAATCGAGTGCGGAAAGTGCGAGCGTGCGTTCTTTTTTAGGGATGATTTCCTCATAGTCAAGCACTCGTAAAACGCTCGTGTCTCGCAGCGAGCGTCTGTCGGGTGTCTTCGATTGTAAAGTAATCATAACCCTGGGCTGCCTGCGCCCGTCTGTAGCAAAGACAGAGACAGAGAGAGAGAGTGAGTGAGAAGAGGGAGCATTCCGCAGTATTCCGGTCGGAAGGAGGGGGGGGAGAGGGGGACCAAATGCAAATCTTCCAAATCACTTGCTTATTCGATATTGCATGTGCAACTCTGGACATATTCTTGGACTTACTATCCAGTACTTTTTTCAATATTTTTTTAAATATTACTATGTTAGTATTTCTTGTATTATTATTTTATCACTCTTTAATACTTTATTTACGCTGTTTTTAAATTTATTATAAATACAATACACAATATCAGTTATTAGGAACTCATAATAATACTCATTTAATACTCTATTAGAAGAGGTCCAGAAAGCCCACAATTTTCAAGGGACTCCTTGTGTTATTCAAAGCTTAAACCCATTTCAAAACGTTCAGAATCGTCCCAGCATCGCCACGGCTGCTGAGTGGCAAACAAAAGAAGGTCGTCAAATTGGTCTCCCATTCAAATCTGGTAATCTTCTGCATGTCAGCGAATTACAATCATTCGGACATATAAGAGAACCGGATCTTGCGCAACTCGGAGAAGTGAACGAGTGAACGAGATCGCTTTAGTTAGCTTAGTTCAACTCTGTCTCTATCGCTAGGGGATCCCTATATCTCTATATATCGTCAATCTCTCGGATCCATCGTGGATCCTTCCTAAAAGAATTTTTCGATTTGCTGGTCGATTACTTTCTGGTCGTTTTCAATTCTTTCAATTAAATTCATCGATCAATCAATCACGATTGACGTTTCAGCCAGTGTCATGTGGTGAAGGCGCAATTTTATCATCACATATTGCATGGTCGAAAGCATGAAATCGAAAGCATTTAAATGTATTTTAAAGTGACAAGAATGTGCAACGCATTTGCGACATTATGCGTGAACTACATGAACAGTACGTGAAAAATAAAAACCACAAAGAGCAGAACTACGAAACTACAGCCATAGAGAATGTCGCTCTCTTTCCGAGTCTCCCAAACTTAACATGTTAGCCTCGTATGACAGGAAAATAGAAGAAAAACAGTTGTGTGGGGACAACAACATGCGAGTCCTTCGCATATATTATAACTTTCATTTTCGACCAGATTCTGCGCAATGTGAAAACACCGGGAATGTATGCGATGTGAACTGCCGAACCTCCTGTCTCCCATACACACACACCAGCAACTCACTCTAGCACACGTGTGAACTATGAACTCTGATACTCTTCGGTATCAGAATCTAAAATAACGCTGCAAAACTACTACTGAAATCGTGAAAAGTTACCGGTTCTGCGAGTTGTTGTGGCGGGAGGTTGGGGGTAAACATCCTTGGACGAAGGGGACCAGCGATGCGGCGGTGTCGGGCATTGCAGCATACGCAGCATGGTCAAGGTTTACTATTGACTTTCACTCTCAGCTGACCACCAACTTTCACTGTCGTCTTTTCACTGAGAGCATCGTCAATGGTTGAACTGTTGGTGCGCAGTCATTAAAACTCTCTCTCACTCTCTCTCTCTCTCTCCCTGTTTAACAGGACATGGACATGGGTATTGTTTCCTATTTTATGGAAGAAAACAAACAACAACTAAAGCAAAAACAACAGTAAAAACTACGATATGCACGATGTACTCGTGCATAGAAGAATGCTGTGTTTTAAAATACGAGAATTTCATGTGTTGTATGGGGACTTTTTTCATGTGTGTTGTTTTTGTGTCCGTGTTTTTGTGGTGGTGTACCCAGCCGATATTTAAATTGCTCCTAGCATGTTTCAACTAAAAAATTATATGTTTTCACAGCACGTTCGTCAGGAGTGCGTGGCCACCGACACCTTTTCGACGGCGTCGAGCCGGCCTAGAAGAGGAATCGGAATCGAAGGACTTATTAAGGACTTTGAACCCAAATATTTAGGAACACGTTAAACACGCACGCCTGAACCAATTTTAAAATGATTTGAAACCGCACTCGTGAACGCCTCCGCTGTTGACAGTGAATAATAATAATATTGTAATTGAAAGTCGAGGGAGGAACGAGAAACGGCGAAAGGACATCGTTCAAAACGTATCATTAAAATGGTGGCACATTTTAAAAGGTCCCTTTATGGGGTAGACCCTTATTATAGCAAATTGGTTCCTTCAAATTATTGAAAACTCAAATTAAATTCGATTTAAGAGAAATTCGGTAATTTCCATGATTAACTAACAAAATTAACCATCGCGCTTTCGGTTTTGATATGTCTCTCAATCTGATGGGAGTACGTATTCAATAATCAAAGACAATTTAACATAAAACTATCCACCATTCAATAATATAAGAAAATACATGACAAATATTTATTATAGTATAATAGTCTTCACTTTGCTGTACGTTTACGGATAACTGGTTAATTTGCTTCGTTCGCAATCATTTCACATTCAAATATTCACTAATATTTTAATTTTCAAAACACAAGAGTGCATTTCAAGAACTGACCACAACACTTTTCAGCAATGCAACTCTGAATGCTTTCCTTTAGTTTGTTTGTTTTCTTGTTTTCTTTCCACAGTTTTTTATCCACCTTATTGCTCAATATTTAAAGTCCTTTTTACCTTTCACCGAGTTATGATTGATCTAAATAGCTACTTTATAGCCTCGTCAGTTGCGTGCATCTGGCATCATTTTCGTCCTACGCTTGAAGACTACCAAACTAAAAAAAACACCCTCGAGCCCAGCAGATTAAATTTTGTTTTTTTTTTTGGTTTCTTGTTTTCTCTCAGGGAAAAGAACTCATGGTTAACTGACATTTTAAATTAGGTTTTTTTACAATAAAATTTCAATTATTTTATTTCGTTTCTGATCATGTAGGGGTCATCGTCATCGTTATCGGTCCTTCCACAGATTTACATCGTTTCGTAAACGAGTGTTAAAACGTTTCGAAAGGTATTCTAGTAATTCTTAAAGTTTAGCAGGAGTTCATTCGGAGCAACTGAGGCTCTCGCTCTGCTTCAGACTACCGGATGGCGCCAGTGTCTTCCAGGCGGAGATTACGCCCATCATGAATGCCCGCAAAGCCATCTCTGGCGCTAATACTACTCGGAACCAGAAGATAGGAATCTTATCCGGTGGTCCAGCAGCCATTAAGGCTCGAATGGGCGTGGAGACACCCAGACACGTCTGTATAATAGGTCGTCTATCAGTAGAGTGACCTTACTGAGGAAACCCTACTTTGACAATCTCGGTAACCGCTCGGAAATCAAACGTGACAGCCTACTCTGGTTGTTAAACGGGACAAAGTAGCTGTAGTCGTCTGAGAGTACAGTCCTCTCACACACCTTCTTGCCGGCTGCTACTCTGTTGTAAAAAAAGGGCACCATCGTGCTACTTAGACCTGCCTTGGGGACTATGGGTTGGGCGCCAACCCATCCAACTAGCTAAACTTAAACCAGCTGAACTTATTCACACACACACTGAAGCGCACACACACTCATCTCAATTCACACTACATACATATGTAGGTATAGTCCTATATCTCTTATCCATACATACTTTTATATACTCGTACACATATATGTACATATGTACATATTCTTAGATACACTCAGGGCTTTTAATAATTCTTTCTTCCCAGCTTCATACGTCTCAATTACGTCTCGTTGAAAATCTCGTTATTAATTTTATATCATAATTTTCACATTTTCTACGCTGTGCTCAATTCTTCTACTTCACTCCCCTCCCCGCACCTTGCACCGCCCACGCCGCAAAGCTTTCATTCATTGTTACCGCTTTATTAGGCGCTCAAGGGGGGTATTCAACCCCCGCGTTGCGGTGTTGCTTCGATGTACACTGATATAAAAAGTTTTCCAATAGAGAAGAGAAAAAAAATATGTAATAAGAACAACCAAGAGTTTTATATACCCTACACACGTACTATCAATTTTTAGTTGAGTTCAGTGGGCGAAACAGGACCACTTTTTGTAGGCCGATTCGCTTTGATACATTAAATCCGGGAATGGAATTTCGCGTCGGCTCTCAAATCGGATGCATTAATATTTACTTCATAAGTAGGCGGGACAGTGGTCCGATTTTCGAGCTCCATGAGTCCTACATGTGAGAGAATAACGGGCCGAATTTCATGACGATGCTTCTACTCGTTCTACTGTAATCGTTATTTCCACAGACAGACAGACGGATGGACAGACAGATGGAAGGACAGGGCTGAATCGACCTGTATACATACTTTCTATATCTTTAATGCATTTCAAACGGAAGAACAACGTGTATATACCCCATCCATTCGGGTGTAGGGTATGAAATCCTTAAATATAAAAAGTACGGTTGTAGTGTGTGTGTATGTGTGTTTGTCTGTGTGCATTTGTGTGTGCGTAAAAGTATAATAAGTATATTTTTTATAATATTAATATAAATGAAAGTGCGGTTGACCAGCGATGGCGTCCGCCACTCTATCGACATCACCATCACAATCGTCATTATCATCACCATCACCATCACCATCACCGTCATCATCGTCATCGTCCTTCATCATCTTCTTGTTTTCCCGGTTGCCCCGAAACCGAACATTTGCCACGGTAACAAAATGTATTTTATTACCCTCCACCATCCTCCACCACCCATCACTCGGCTCTAGAAATGCTCTAAAAACTAAAAAGAAATCAAAAGAAAAACCAAAAAAAAACCCAAAAATATACCAAAAGGAGAACAGAATTCACTAAACATAACTGTAAAAAAATAACTCATAAAGAAAAGCGAAAAAGTATCCAAGCACATGGTACATGGTGAATAAACGATATTAAAGAACACATGCAAAGAAAAATTGTTACTTATACTATGATACTTTTTGTTGCTCCGCTCCAACTTTTTGAAGTTTTGCTCCCTTCCCGTTCTCTGTCCGGTTTTTCTAAAATTCTCCCACCCGCCTTCCGTCCTTCCTTCCTTCCTTCCTTCTTTTCTTCCTTATTTTATATACAACCATCAAATTACTTTTTTCTTTTCTTTTTCTGACACTCGAAAAATATTATTTTACAGTTACGAGTATTTTACGCCCGGTCCAAGCGAAACACATCCTTCGGAAAGAGTTTTCCTGCGCTGCTTAAGATTTATTTTAGTTATTTTCTTATATTATATTTTTTCGGTTTTCTGTTTCCTTTTCCTTTCCACTACTACTTATTCTGCTTCTTCTTCCTCCACATCTTCTTCTTCCTTTCAGTCGTTTCAGCGAATAGGTAAGTAAGTTGAAAAGTAAGGAGAAAAGTGCAGAGAAGAGAAGAGAAGATGATGGACGGAGATTGGTACTGTATGTATGTATGTATGTCTCTGCGTGGGTGTGTGTGTGTGTGTGTGTGTGTGTGTGAGCGAATTTTTCCCTCTTAGAATCGCCAACCGCTGCGTCTTCTTCTTCTTCATCTTATGAAGTCAACCAAGCTGTATATCAAAATACTTCAAAGTAAAGAAATACGATAACTCTTCACAGTGGGTGGGGTGGGTGAAGAAACTGAGCGAGAGAGAGAGAGAGAGTCACTTTAAGGACACATGTTATTGCCAAAAATATACACACACGTACGTAGCTCCAGATAATTTATATACACACACACACACACACATACACAAGAGCAAGAGTATTTGTGCAAATAGATGAAGCTACATAAATTTGAGTATCTACTCTAGTAAAGAGCAGAAACCAGATTTGATTTTTGTGAAATTGTACATTAAAAAAAAAAAGACTTACAAATATTAATAGCAGCATAATAAATATTATCCGTTATTTAACTGGCGTGACTTCAGAGTCGTTGTCGTCAACAACAACAGAACCAGCAGCAGCAACAACAATAATAATCACAATGCAAGCAGTAACAAAAAATAACAACAATAATAAAAATAACAAAAGTATCATTAAGAGTCCCACAGAATATAGCAACAACCTCGCTCCCAATCAACCCGTTGGGGGGAGAGGGGGACGGGCGGGGGCTACGTTGCCCCGTTACTTTCGTATATTTATTGATTTTCATATCCAATATGAAACGATATTTCTTTCTACTTTGTGTGTGTTTCCATTTGTTCCTTTTTCCCTGTTCATTTGTTCATCATTTTAAATGCTCTTAATTTTCCATTTTATCGTTTTTCTATTCGAAGAGCTCATCAACATTCATACATGCTAGAAAACCCATTTATCTCCAACAGAGAGAGCTGCTGCTGTTACTCTCCACGTTCTCCTCCCCGAACCACCATCGGACGGAAAAACAAACCCTTCACACACACACACACACACACATACACACACACACACACACACACACACATCGAGATATGCACTGTAAATAATAATAATAATAAATATAATAATAATAATAATAATAATAATAATTATAATAACGATAATATAAGAATGTACAGAAAATGCACATGCAAAAAATTGACTGGCTGATTGACAGAGTAGCTGACTGACTGCCGGACTGATTGACTGACTGACTGACGAACTGACTGACTGGGCTGGCTTTATTAAGCTAACCGAAGTTATTATTTGGTTTTGATGTCACATTTTCGAGACCTAATAAAAAGATAATGAAAATGATCATTATCACAAATTTCTGCATTTATTGTCGCTTCTTTTCCATATATTATTATACACTCATATGTTTTATATCTACTACTATAGACGATATACGAGTATGTACTCGTAACTACAGAACTGTATTTCTTTTAATAATGGCGTATGTAGTTGAAAAACAGAGTATTTTTGTACACGTATTCATTTTGAATACTTAATAAAAGAATACAAGAGCCGCTTCTGAAGTACCCAACAGTTTTGAATAAAGAACTTTTAACTGGATTGACTGATAATTGGATTTAATTATAATTCAGTTGACGGCTTTTTAAACTGATTTTTTATATGTAATTTTTGAAGTGTACATAATATTAGTGTTTTGTATTTTTCTCTGAGTGTACAAACATCAGTACATCTTTTCAATTATCCTCAATCGATTTTACAGCGGACGATGTACCGTAAATGCTTCTTTAATAGGGTACACCCGAAGGCAGGCATTAAAGGAGGCGTGGCAGGTACAGAAAATTGCGATCTTCTTGATCAGCGTCACCTCTTGAGTTAGTTTCGCGCCGTCTGTCAGCCTGTTCGTCCGTCTCTCTGTTCATCTGTCTCTCTGTTCATCTGTCTCTCTGTCCATCTGTCTGTGCTTTGTATCCATCTGGGTCTCTGTCCGTCTATCTATCCATCTGCCTGTCAGTCTGTCTGTCTGCCTGTCCGTCTGTCTATCGAAATTGCGATTGAGAGAAAAGTAACACAGATCGGGACAAAGTAATCGTTGCGTAGCGCGGTTTGGCATTGTAAATGGACAAAATCGATCCGTAGACACGCCCACTTTTCATATTTTTATCTCTATATTGGTATGTACTCGCATAATTGTACAAAAGTATGAAAAGAATATTAAATATCTAGATAAATACACCGCAGCGATCAGTTGATCAAAAAGAGGATTCAAAATTAAACAGCAAACAGAAAATAATGCATTATTTTTCACCAAACCTTTCATTTATAATTTAGTCTTTTTTCTGATAAGATATTTTTTCATAAAAGAGAAAAGAACTAAATTTATACCATAATAGACACATACACACAATGTAATTTTCTTTTTGCTACCAATTTCATGAAGTTTTCCATTATAAAGGGTGGGCCATCGGCTGGTTTCTTTCTTAAAATTACTACAAGCAAACCCCTTTCAATATTCTTTCGAAATTTAACAATTCAATAAACACAGTAAACCTTCCGATTATTTGTGAAATATAAATTCGTTCTGTGCCCATCCTGTCAACGCAATTATAAAGGACATTTTCGATGGTTTGAGGTCCTACTTCACAAAAAACTCCGTCAAATTGAAGTGTTTTCTAGTTTTTTTTATGGTTTTCTTAATTAATAAGTGTAAATGTATTGTTTTATTAATAACTATTATTATTATTTTATCGTTCTAGTTGTTTTTTTTTTAATTCTCTCTTGTAGCAGTTATTTATTTATTGTTTATTAAAAAGAATGTACAATTTATTTACTTTATTAACATAATTTTATCAACTGAATGTTGAGTTTTTTATGCATATTAAACTGAATTACGTATTTTATTGGTTTATTTAAAAGCATTAACGAGATCCCCGAAAATACTAAAAATTTAAGCCGACGGCAAACGTTTTTGAAATTTAAAGAAGCACCACTTTTTTGTGCCTGTTTTTGGGAGGAGCAGAGAAGAAGAGTGAGAAATGCAAATCATAGACATGAATTCACTTGTATATCGTTTATGTATGTATGTATATGTGCGATGTATTTCTATTTTATACATATGTACATGTTTAATGCTATTTTATAATTCGTTTTGGGTTCATCAATTTTGAGTCATTCAGCCAATGAAATATGTTGCCAATTCGCTTGTGGTTTGAACGATTTTTAAGGAACATTAATAATGGCTTCTGAACTCACAATGTCATGCATTCATTCGTTTCTTAGTGCGTATGCGACGAATGTTCATATTCATTCAAGTGTCGACAAGCGCAAAACTGAGTTCGAGCACTGCATTGTCACCGAAAGAAGGATGCACTTTCTGAGGCTTAGAGTTTCTGAGTCTTTGTTATCTCCTGCTGCGAGTGGGCTACTCAGCGGTTATCCGTTTGTTATCCGTTTCTGAAACCCCTTCGAGTCACATTCGCACTCCTAATCCGTCTGATAGGAATTCCATTTTCTTTGCTCTCGTTTCAGTCGTTCTCATTTTATTGGCAAATACAAAAAACCGCTTAACGGCGAATACAGAACCTGACACAAACACCAACACAAACGCAAACAAAGCACGACAGTTATGAGGAAAATTTATAAATTGTATGAATTTGATGAGCCTTAACTTACAGAACTTTTACAAGGTGTATCACTTGTTTATCATACCGACAAAAATACACGCCGAAAGTGAGCCCTGCGTGGCCACTTGTGCTTCACGAACGCGTTTTCTGTAGACTGATTTGAGTTTCGGCCATGCCGGGGCTTACAAGCCAAAGGATATGCCGACAAGGAGAGCAGCAGCACCCACGCAACCCCACGACAACAAAAACACACACAAACCTCTCCATGCGCAGCTGAGAGAGAGAGAGAGAGATCTTTTGTTGTTGCTTGCTTGCTTGCTGCTGGTTTTCGACATTGTTGTTTACTTTTGCTCTCCATCAAGCGATTCGGATCCTCGTGGATCTTTTTTTTGCTACACAAATAAAATCCTATCGAAATAGAATTGTCAAGCAACTCTTTGTGCCTTAAATTCATTCACTTTGCGGCCTCTGGAAGTGGCTACAACTACGAGTACATTTTTATTCATCATTTACAATATTTAAAACGCGCTGGCTAAATTGACAACTAAACTCGTATCAGGAATCATCGCTTTCTCTCTGCGCACTACCAAATCTCCCACCATCCTACCTGCCCCCTACCCCCCTCCCACAACCCATCCTTTATAATAGACTAATTTGTTCAGTAGTTGTTGTTTGTGTAGTTTGATTTATTCGCCGGCTAGCCAACACCTCGGCTCGATGCCCTTCTTTTTATCGACTTGTTATTGCTTTGTTTTTTATTTACACTATTTTATTTTACACTATTAATTGATAAGATCACTAAACATTATTATTGCCATTGCGAATACAGTGCACTCGCAATACCGTGAACTAATAAAACCCAGGATGTTCACTCTTGGAGTTTTGGAAAATCATTATGGACACTTTATTATCCTACGCCAGAAAGAACTCTTTTCAATATAGAAACCATTATTCATTGATCATGATCTGTTCACCTTTTATAATAGCCATTAGGGAAAACACGTTGTTCACCTTATTGAATGGTCTCTTTATCGCGACCGTAGACGCTTGTTGCATGTTGCACTGAACAAGTATTGTATATGGTTCTTTATTATTCATCCACGCTTTAGCGACTTTTAATACTTACTGTCTCTTCTTTCATTCGAGTGAGAAGAAAAGAAAGAGTATTTCTTTATAACTTTCAAAAACCTCTCTTTTTTCATTACTCCATAACAGGAGTTCTTAATGTTAGTCGCATGTAGCCAGGAACTTGGGCAACAGTGTGATAATAATTTGGATAAATAGTAATATTTTCAGATTAAAAGCTTTTATAATAAACCATATACTAAATGATAAATAAATGTAATATCAGGGAAATTTGCTGTTTGAGTTGAATATATTATATCGTCGTACTTAAAACTGTATGTTAAATACAACACACACATAGATAAACACTTTAAAATCCTACACAAATACAAATCATATTATTTAGATTTGATTTCTGAGTTTTTACGCTGGTGTCGCATTTCGAGCAGCTCCTTGTATTGTTCAATCGATCCGTCTTCATGCTTCGACGTGTATAACATGGCTTCAGTCAAAGCGATTGCCTTGTTGTCTTCTCGCTTCGATTCGGCCTTTGGACGTTTAGTCTTCTTGATGTTATCGCGCACACGTTTTCCAAGTCTTGATATGGCTAAGACTTTACTTACTTTAGAGCTTTTCAGCCATCGTGAATTCCACGACTTTGTAAGAAAGATTTTAAATAATATACAATTTATTTTAGTTTTTATTTTTGTTTTCTTTTCATAAATCATAAATATACCTCCGTTGACTCCTTGGTTGACTCATCTTCAGTTGAGTCCAGTGAGATTACATCGTCTTCACATAATTTTTGAGAATTATTCGCCTGTTCCATGTTTGTTCCGTTAACTCTATCGCACGTCGCAATTTTATACGGCTGGCTAGCATTTGAAGGCGGTGAAGGATTATCTTCCAAGTGTTCAGACATTTCATTTTCTAGATCACCACCTTCGATTGAAATAACATCATCATTTTGATCGTCATCGTATTCCTCTGCAACAGATTCAATTGGTGGTGGTTGATCCGATGCCTCGGGATTACATTCTTGAATGTCTTTCGACTCGAGGTCGCTTCGTGTGACTTGCAGTTCGGTTGTTTTGGACTCAGCATCGGTGACTGGTGCGGCGGTTTTAATACATTCATTTCCATTTGTATTTTCAACTTCCGGTACATTTGTCGTGTTTTCGTCCATATTTTCAGTTAGGACTTCATCATTCTTGTCGTCGTCCACAATATCAACATTGTCCGAAGCTACAGTCGATGCAGAAGTGTTTCCGTCCTTTAGAGACGTGGATTCGGTTTCGTCAATAATTTCACCATCTTCTGGTTCTCTATTACAGCTCAAGTGCTCCCCTTCTGTCACTTTATTGACCTGAACTTCACTCGGTTGTGTGGCCGCCGAAATTTCCTGCACTGGTAATTTCTGGGTCACATCATCTTCATCTGAAGTGTCGCCTATCATTAATGTAACTGGTTCAGAGACAATCGGAATCACATCTGGCGATGCGGAGCGTGATCCCTTCTCTTCTTTAATACCGTTGGGTTTTCCCACCTCTTCGCGGATCTTTTCGACTTCATTAGTAATTTGTTTATTGGTGCGAAAGTTTCTTTTTAATTTGATCTTTTTATGGGAGTCAGCTTTGTCAGTTTTAGATGAACTTTTCTCTGCGATGCCATTCGATATAATTTGCTTGGAGGATATCCGAGATTCCTTCTTGTTACTGGTAGTCGTTATTAACTGTTCAGATGATTTTCGTTTGCGCTCTTTCCTATTACTGCTTCTGCTCTCTTTGGATCTTGCGCTCGCGATTTCACCGCTTTCATCATCAGAATTGACTTCGATTTTTGTAACAGGCTCTAAAGCTAGTTGCGAGCGAATGGCACGTGCTCTCGCTTGAAGTTCCAGCAACTCGAGGACACTGATTTGACCGTCATCTATAAATTATGTAAACTGAGTTTAATTAAGTAGAGTCAACCATATAAAAGTTATATAATTTTTATATAATTATACTGCATTAAATAAAAATGCTTATAATAGAACTTTTGTATATTAATAGAATTTAATTCTAGACTGGAATTCATATTCACTGTGCACCATTTCAAATTATATACTCTAACTGAGTAATGATTTTTTTTCCTACACTTAATAAATTAAAATTTTTTTAATAATTGCCTTGCCTTGAAATGTCAATAAAGAAAAAATTTTATAGTTAATTTTACATATTTTTTTACTTACGTCCGTTCTTTTCTCCAGCAGTTTTACTCGGATTCTTTTTGGAACTAATCTTATTAACGCCACCAATAGATTTATTTTTTCCTGAAAATATATAAATTATTGAAAATTTTAAAGATGAACACGGATCCCGACGCTCTAGATGTTTGCAAATTTAATGTCTTACTTAATGGTAACGCCGATATAGAAAAACAATTAACGGACTTTAAGAAGGCCTGCGATGATCACGAGAAGCACCGACGAAAGCGCTGCAGACGACGCTACTACCAAACGGGTGTGATGGCACAAGTTGTGGGTGACACATCGCCCGAAGAGTTGGAGCTCTTATTGGAGAATGGAGTACGGACATTTTTGATCGATGCAGTCATCTGCATGGGCAAGGAATTCAATATTCTATTAGAATATACCAAGAGGGCAATCTTAAAGTTTCAAATGAAAGATTTTTCAGCATTATTGCAGGTTGGAATGACATACGGAATCGAAGGCGATAGTTTGCGCATGGGTCGCTTGCACAACAATTTTCCAGTAATGTTGGAAAAAGATAAGGTCATTTCACTGACCTGCGATAAGCTTTACAAGTTTCAAGGCTTCAAAGATGTCGCATATATATATAACCTGGAATTGTACAATAAGAGGATCAAGTTGAACGATAAGTTAAAAATTGGCAAAGACATAAAAGGCAAGGTAGTGAAGAAACTATTTCATCGGATTGCTGTTATGGTCACTGAACCTGGCATACTGCGTTCCTACGACTTTATCGAACTTCCTCGACAGTGTTATTTGACAGACTTAAAATTGGCCGCAAATGCCTTCAAAATACATGTAAACAGATGCGTCGTAGAAGGATTCGATTTCATTATGGTACCGAAAATACGTTGTATACAGTATTTAAAGGCACTTCGCTCGTATTGTCAAGAAATGGGTTCACTGGGAATTATCGCCAGCATTGACTTCGGCTTTATTAGTAAAGAGATGCTCGATCTCATGGGAATCATTAAGCTATTGGATTATTTATGGATACCTAATTTCTTTAACGAAACACCGGCTGTTCAAAAATATATCTACGAAGATGTACTACCCATTACGAAGTGTCTCAAAAAACCCATAATCGGTTCGGTACCATTAGAGAGGTGCAGTGACTTCAAGCGGTTCGAAAGCCATCCCTTTCTCTGGAAACTAGACACAATATTAATTCGAAAGAGTACTTGGTGTTATAAATATCCTATAATTGTGAAGAAATTGCTGCCCATACGTGATTTTCGTATGGGTGTTGTGGACAATTGTATGGTATTGCACAACATTTTAACATCATACCAGTCTATAGTGAATTTTATAATCCGCACAATTAGCTCTATCGAATGTTATGGAATCTTTATAAGTTGCAAATGTGCAGCAGCGGCGATTGCCCTCGCCAGAGTAGAAATTTACTGCCCCGTCTATGTGGTATTAGCACAGGAAGTAGGTACTGCTCAATCGCAAAGAGATAGTAATAATGCCATGCTTAAGCTAGCACGTTCGTGTAACTTACGTAGAAATCTTCGGACCATCATATATAAGCCAGATATGAACAAGTGCGAGCTTAAACCGATTGATTATGGCATTTGGTATGCACGTAAACATGACCTCCTGCAAACGGGCGACTTCGTCATCACTATAGAGATAGGCAAGCAGGATGCGAATAATATTCAGTATGGACTAGATGGCGATGTAGCTATACTACGAGCATTTTATTTGCCTCCGCCCAACCTTACTGAAAAATTTAAATATGCACATTAGAGGTGGCTATTGCTAAAACTAAAATTGTCAAACTAACGAAATTACCAATAAACAAAATAAACTGTAAAACATTTATTATTGTATATAGTATTTAGTACCCTAGAGACGTAGGTATAAATATTGCCATAGTGAAGCTTGGCGTTATTCATGAGCAGTAGTCAGGGCCATTTTCGGATATCCAACGCTTGTGGACTACGGAAAATTATGCTCACCTCTTCATAGGAAAATACATAATTTTCTACACCACCCATTTAATCCTGTGGTTAGGGTGACCCTGCTAGAAGGTAGTGAATCAGAATAGACCACGAAATAAAGACACCCGATCTTAATATTTAAGAACAACAATATTAATTTCCTTTTAATATTCGTGAAAAATCGACGTCTAAAGATGATGAGGTAACAAACATGATGTAACAAAATAATCTTTTTTACGCTGGTTAAGCAACGTTTGACATTAACATCGACATTGATTGTAGACATTTTGACAAAAGGATTTGAACCTAATGAACATACTTGCTTTTTTAATGCCGTCACCAATTTCACTATCCGATGATATTTCCTCTAAAGAAACATGCTCTAAAATATATGAAAACGAAATGAGATTGCAAAATTTTTAAACATTAACACACAATAACCTACCTTCGATGTTATGGACGTCAGAATCACCAGACGTGTCTGTATCAGAGGGACACTCTATATCGTTGATTATGGACAACAAACGTTTGGTAGAGATACCCAGCAATTCATTTAAGCAAAGTTCTTGAATCCTATCCAAATCTTTTTTCTAGAAGGATAGCAAGTAGTTTTCTCATGAGATATTATAGCTATAATTAGCAGGAATAAAATAATAGCACCTTTAAAAAATCGGGTGCCAGGTTGGTTATGGTTTTCGGTTTCAGTGTACCAAAAATCTGTTTCATTAGTTCCAAGCGATCGCCGACGTAGTGCGACATTGGTTGCGGCGTGCGGTCTTCCTCGAGCTTCTCCCTCTTAATGGGTTTCGGTATTTTTACAGATTTATTACCTTTCCTTTTTCTAAGCATCGTTACTGTTAAATGAATGCAATTTTATATCTATATTCAGCGTCTACAAAAAAATATACCAATAGAGAAAAAATTAGCTGCCAAATATGAAGTCAGCTGTTTCTGACAGTTGAAAGGTTTGTTCGAGTTCTAAAAGAAATGCGTTTCTGTTTTTTAACACTTATCTGTAAGTTTTAACGAATTTGTAATAAATGCACTAATTTTATTAGATTCTTGTATTCTTTACTTTTACTATATTGTTTACTTTAACAGCTTTTTATGTAGTATTACATTTATATAAACATGGACAAATGTTTATGAAATGTGAAATCGGAAACTGCAATGAATCCGATTACATCGCCTGAAAATACAATATGAAAAAGGAGTTATGAACAAATGAAAATTGTAAAATACTATTTTTAAGACTCTTTGATAGCCGAGATTTATTTAATTTTTCAAATTTCATTTCTTTGGTTATTATATGTACAAGGTCAAGGCTCCTATAAGAGTCAGCTTATATATAAATAATAAAATGCGATTTCTTCAGTTTCAATGAATGAATTGTTCTATTTATTATATTTAAAGATACAATTTCACTTGAAGTAAGCTACACATTTCACGTTTTTAAATTTAGAACTTATATCGGCTTGATGATCCAGGTGGTATCCTTACTTAGCGCGAACAGCAAGGGCGCTCAGGTCGGCTATGCACTTATTGAGGGTTTCCTTCTCTTGCTGTGGGCTAATCGAACTGAGCACGCTATTAACTATCCAGTTAACCATATGTTTCTGATTTAGACGGCGCTCGATATGGCGGCACTCCACTTGATAGTCCAAGCGACGCTTTACCTAGAATTACTTATTTAATAGTTATTGCATACGTATTGCTAGCTACATTGTCATACTTCTGAGTAGACGTTCATTGCACGCTCCCGAAAAGCGGCCTCCAATTGAAGAGCGATATTTTCTTTTTTGGCATCCATAAGCATCAAAGCACCCTCAGCACGCCACTGTTCTTTTTTTTCAGCCTCGATGGCATCGCTCAGTTCCTTGATTTCATTTTCACGACCGCTCTTCCAATCAGACTCGATTTTCTACACCGAAAAATTATAAGAAAATGCTTTCCCATTAACAACTGTATCAATAATTTACATCGATTTCTCCATCAGCCCATTTGGCGAGCGGCGGCCCTAGTTTCTTTACGGCAACTATAGCCATTATTGCCAGCGACAGACCGGTGTAGTACTCGTGCTCCATAACGTATATCTCCTTTGAGCACAAATAAGTCACCAGCCCAACGCCAAATGTGTAGGGGCCGGTAACTCCAGTCTTGTTATAGAAGAACTGGAACCATTCATCTGGAATGAATCCCATGCGAACCTTCGAAGGATGTTCAAGACGGACTGGACGATTGTTTGCACAAGGAGAGGTGGAGCCACTTGCTCTCAAAGCGAGCATGCCCATCGGGCGTTGGACTGAAAATAAAATTTATAAGATTTATAAAGAAAGACACATTTTGCAGAAAATCTTAAATGACAGTTCTAAAGGCAAAATGATTACATAAACATCTGCCAGCGAAGTCGCGTAACATGAAACAGTCGTATTTTTTAATTATTAAAGTTTAAAGCATATTAAAATATAGTCCGAAAGGCATACTTATTAAAATAATTTGGATTACCTGAAAGCAATGCGGCCTTAGATAACATATTTAGATAATTTTTCACAAAATATACAGGAAATCGACTCCAACGTCCAATTTACACGGAAAGACAGACAATATGATTAGAAATAATAATCACATTAACTAATAACATGGTTGCAACAATATACACTTTTCTTTGATTTTGAGTACATTTTCAAGGGAAGGTTTTTTTATTGGGTACGTTATTTTTAATTAAAGATACTAGATTCCTTGTCTGAAATGTGAAATATAATAAGTAAAGAGTTTTGCATACTTTTGCCCTTATATATGAACACTTTTGCCTGTACAAAATTCTTTGATGACGGAACAATTTCGTATCCAAATGTACCTTTTCTACCATTAAAAATAGGAACCGGCATCTGCAACTAAGTTCTACTACCAATGACTATGGCGTTAGCGACATCTGCCAGTGACTGCAATAAACGTAGGTATTAGTTAACAAGCCAACTGTGATTAGTTTACGATAGAAATGTCCAGTGCGCAAGTATGAAAATAAAGGCTTAACTTTAACGTTGTGGAATCACTCCAATTTATTGTTATTGCTGTTTTAGTTTTTCATGCTGATTTATATAACATCAACGTTTTTGAACTCGTATAGTTATCGAGGTATAGCCCATGTAAAACTTATGTTCCTATCTCTATATTTCCTAATCTATTAAAGACATTCGGATAGGATTGGTACCGTTACTGTGATTTTAAAAATCCCTTTTTTTCTAAAAACCTGCACCGATCCTGGTGATATACATATATTTCAAGAAAGGTGAAAGACTTTACTCTTTTAATATTTGGATAAGTATATAGGTTAGTAATACATTTTACTTATTAAAAAATCAATAAATGATAAATTAGTAAATAAATCAAAAAAATTATTAAGAAAATCTAAAATTTCATATTTCTTGAACATCAATAGTTTTTAATAACATATTGTCTTACATAAATCAAAGATAATTTTAATACTTTTGAAATCATATCCACAGCATGTACGTAACTCTTATAGTTTCGGAGATATATATCCAATTTTAAATGGCTATAACTTCGTAGCCAGATGAGAGCGGGCAAAATGAAGTTTTTGTTGGAGTCTGCTTAAAAGCAACAACAACAGCAAAAACAACAAAAAGGTCGGAGTTGTGTCAGCGTCCCCGACATATGTCTTAATTTTTTTTAATTAATCAATTTTATTCTAAGTAAAATGAATAATTAACCTTTTCATATATATATATTATATACTATATAACGTATAACATAACGTAACATCGGTACCGATACTTGTTATACGTCTTGCAATTTCTACATTCGGTAAATTGTTTCTTTGTGTGAACGTACCCACAAGTCAAATGCTGAAATAGTTGAGTCAGTTTTTTTCAGTTTTTTTATTATCCAGACAAATTTAAATTTTTACAATCAATTTTTAAAATTTCTGTAGACTCAAGGTTTTTAAATGAATTAGAGAAGCTGATAAACCGATCTCCAACATATTTACTTAATTCGCTGCTTCTACTCAAATATCTTCTGCTGACAAATAAGCCAAATTTCTGTGGGCCTTCCAAGTACTTATATAAGCTGCTATAACCTTGAACTTAACACTAAGGTATGCTACCTATGACTTTGAGTTGCATTTGCACTCAGCACCTGAAACCATCACCGCTCGGTCTTGCTCTTTGCTGTTGGGGGGCACGTCTCATAAGCACCGAACTGACGACAGCACTACGTCCCTTCTACTTTGCTGTGCATCCGGATCTTTTTGGACGGCATCCAAAGCAACGTAGTGTGAATGAGAACTCACTGAAGCAGTTGAGTTCGCATATCGAATCCCTTTATGAGCAGAAGCTTCATGTTCTCAACGAATCGAAAACGTTAAAGTTTTATATACGCGATAGAAATACGTCTTCACGAGATTCGTTTAAACTCATTCAGATTACTCTGGACAGGAGAGTACGCGAACCAAAGATACTCATACAAAAGCTTTTAGAGCTTTGCAACCTACCGACTGAACATATTAAAAATATAAAAAAATCTACGGCAACATCAACAACAAGGACTAAAACACATACTGAATTTAGACCTGGCGGAGATTACAACTACGGTGCTGAATTCGTTGACTTTGAATTAAAATACAATAAAGTAGGTCTGAGTATTTTTATTGAAGCCATTAGAATTCATTATAGTTAAATTTATTCTCAGAAAAAAAAAGACTTTAAAAAATCACTTGAAGAATGGATTAAAGCGAATGCGAACTTGGCCAAAACACGGGCAGATGAACTTAATGGCTTGAAGGCAGAAGTTGCAAAGTTACAAGAGGTTGTTGTGAAGCGACTTCAACTTTTGGATGCTCGCTATGATTGTGGTTGGAATTTCGAGCATTACAGAGGATGTCTTAAGACGCTGGAACGCCTGGCTAACATGCACGAGAAACACATGGCTGTTCTGAAGGGACGCATTGTTGTATTTGCAGCATTTACAGGAGTTAGCATCGAGGGTCATGTTATGCTCTTTACTGGCGATGTGCTTAACAACTGGCTGGACTTCATTAAAAACATTCCACAAGAAGATGAGTTCCTTAAGAAAATTCCCTCCTATGAAAACACTTTATCGCAAGTACTGAGAAGAATCAAAATCGGTCGACGAAAATTTATGCCCAAGCAACAAGCCAAGGAATACGCTGGTCATCTGAATAAAGTAACAACAACGTTGGGGGATTATTTGACGGTAAATAAGTTCCCGAGAACGTGGCCAGCAACATTAACGGACTACGAAATTGTAATCGAATCAGAGGCTGGCCCTTTGATGGTGAGTCCTACTGGTCAGTTAATAACGCCTGCCACATGCCCCGGATTCATGTTAGTCGACTTCATTTCAACAAATATGGATTTGGCTAAAGAATTAACGCAAAAATATCAGCATCAAAAACTTATTGAGAAAGATTTGGTAGAACAATGTATTGAGCAGTTGCAGCTTAAAACGCTCTCCAAGGATGACTCGGTGACGCCAGACAAAATGATTGATACCATTAATGAGCTGTTAAAGATAAATGTTAAGGAATTTGCGAACCTTGATTTACACATAACAAATTACTATTCCGTGCTAACAGACGGTTTAGTTTGTATTCCATGGGATTTTATGTCTAGATAATACTCAGATGTGATCAAATTATAGTGCATTTGAAAGATAACTAATATATTCGTATATGGTATGTATATTCATGGTTATATTTACAAATAGTTTTTTACAAATAGTAGACAATGACAATAAATGCAATTACAAGTTGTAAATAAAAAACTCAAATATTCTGTCTTTCTTGCAGATGATATTTGATTTGTTTCGATAATTTTCGTTTCTGCCGATGTTGCGGATTCACCAAGTCAATTCTTATTGCGATTTGTATGCTTGCATAAGCCGGCCTCAGACTGAGAAGTACGATTATTAATTTAAATTTTGTTGAGCCATACTAAATCTGCTAAGGTGATGGAGTTCTAATGGCGTGTCATAATGGAAATAAATATTCTGTCTTTCTTGCAGATTATGCTTGATTTGTTTCGATAATTTTCGTTTCCGCCGGATTTTTTTCGCTCTGCCGCATTTTTTCTCTCTGCCAGCGCCCGATGTTGTTGCGGATTCACCATGTCGATTCCCATTGCGAGTTGTATGCTTGCATAAACCGGCCTCAGACTCACGAAGTATGAAGTACGATCATTCATTTCAATTTTATTTATGTCGATTTTGTTGAGCCATACCAAATCGGCTAAGTTTATAGAGCTCTCATTGCTTGACATAACAGAAATATGTAATTAAATTTGCGCTAGTTTCGTAACAATTAATTTAAACACAATTCTTTTCTCAAAACTTCAAGTTTCAGCGTTTAATATAAATTTATTAAATTAAATTAAATTTGCGCTGGTTGTATAACAATTGATTTAAACACACACTTATTTAGTTACACAATTGTTTTCTCCAAAGTTTATGTTCCAGCGTTTAATATTAAAATTATAATATCATTTTCGTTTCTGCCGTATTTTTTTCGCTCTGCCACCGTCCGATGTTGGTGCGGATTCACCATGTCGATTCCCATTGCGAGTTGTATGCTTGCATAAACCGGCCTCAGACTCACGAAGTATGAAGTACGATCATTAATTTCAATTTTATTCAGTTCAATTTTTTGAGCCATACCAAATCGGCTAAGTTTATAGAGCTCTAATTGCTTGACATAACAGATATATGTAATTAAATTTGCGCTAGTTACGTAACAATTAATGTAAACACACAATTGTTTTCTCAAAACTTTAAGTTTCAGCGTTTAATATAAATTAATTAAAATAAATTAAATATGCGCTAGTTGTGTAACAATTGATTTAAACACACACTTATTTAGTTACACAATTGTTTTCTCAAAAGTTTATGCTCCAGCGTTTAATATTAAAATTATAATATAATTTTCGTTTCTGCCGTATTTTTTTCGCTCTGCCACCGTCCGATGTTGGTGCGGATTCACCATGTCGATTCCCATTGCGAGCTGTATGCTCGCATAAACCGGCCTCAGAGTCACGAAGTATGAAGTACGATCATTCATTTCAATTTTATTCAGTTAAATTTTTTGAGCCATACCAAATCGGCTGAGTTTATAGAGCTCTAATTGCTAGCCAACGCTTGACATAACAGAAATATGTAATTAAATTTGCGCTAGTTACGTAACAATTAATTTAAACACACAATTGTTTTCTCAAAACTTTAAGTTTCAGCGTTTAATATAAATTAATTAAATTAAATTAAATATGCGCTAGTTGTATAACAATTGATTTAAACACACACTTATTTAGTTACACAATTGTTGTTGTCTTAAAAGTTTATGTTTTAGCGTTTAATATTAAAATTATAAAAATGTTCTAAACTTTCAATTTCTCATTGAAACAAATATATTGCAATGCTATCACGATTTGATTTTAATTTGATTTGATTTGATTTTTATTTTGATTTAATTTTTTCTTCTTTATTTGAAGAGTAGAAATATATCATTTTCGAATTGAACGGTTGCATTTGAACATATGTAAAATTAGCCGTACTTTCTTTTGTACAAAATTTGGTATAATCTCGTTTACTTCTCTTTAACCTCTCATTTATAAAGTAATTAAAATTTAAGCAATTGAATTGCAACTTTCCGGAAAATGTTAGCTCTTGAGCGAAATGCTATCGACCAATTTCTAATGGGAAAAAATACAGAAATAGATTGATTATTTTACATCAATTATTTTACACCTACAATAATTATTTTATTCCAAGATTTATTTTGAAATGTATTTCAATTACGGTAGGAATTTTTGTAATAAGTATGAAATGAAATTCGTTATGTTATTTTAAATACAAATTTAATTTTTGATTTAATAAATTCAGTTTTGTTTCACATAATACAATGTTCGTCTTCTGATGTTAGTAAATAATAATTTATTGTAAAGTCAACGCATGGACAATATTTTTTGTTCCTCCATTTTCGGCGTAAACAAAGAAATCGTTGGCTTGCCAACCCTGGAGCAGGCTACATATAATTGTCCATGAGCGAAGACAAAACCTAACTAAAAACGATACTTGCAACCTAAGTAACACACATACATATATTGAGATATATTTTTCATCAGACTAGAAATTATTAACAATGAAAAAACCAAATATGTGATTAATATCAATAGTAATATATGTATATATCTATATAACTTATGTATTAGTGTATTATGCATATTTACATATATACACTATATTACTACTTTTATTGTACGTATAAAGTAATAATAAATTGAAATTGAATAACAAATTGAACTTTATGCGATGTACAATACATTCAAATTCGCAGCGTAGATTTTTACGATAAATTATTTAGTGTAGAAATGAAAGCAATCACATAGGACGCAAATCTTATCTGCGCACCACCAATGCACCAAAAAATTTATCATCAAGATGATAAAACTTTGTCAATAGAAAGAAGCATCATCAGCTGTCATCAAGTCAGTTAGTTGTTCAGTTAGTAGTTGAAATTTTAGTAAATTATATTAAATACTACAATGTACTACAGTCCTCGATAAACCACTCGCACTCCTGTTGAAAACTGGAGAAATTAGCAGCACGTCTTGTGTACGCATGTTGCTCGCCGCCCCACTCTAAGCTATCGCCAGCGCAAAGGTAAAATGCCAATGAGGAATCCAATAAAGCAACGTTCTCGCCTCGCCATTCAACCAGCCAGTGCTGAGCGCCCAATTTACTATACACATTCTTAGTGAAATCGGCGGATACTGTTCGGTTCTCTGGCAGACTCGTCGTCTTAACAACACCCTCCTCCAATCGTATATAGCGATTCGTCCAGTGTAAGCTGCGGAAAGCAGTTCCTTCTCCTTCCACCGTATTTCGTTCCACTACGAATGCGGCTTGTTTCGAATTCTGATCGTTGATGCACATCAGGTATGTTTCTGGGCACTCGTACAAGTAACGGGCGGCATTCGTCGCATTGCGGATGCAAACTTTGGAGGCGACGTAAAGGTTCCGAATGGAGATGGGCAGAAAGTCGTATACACTCGAACGCCACTGAGGTTCAAGTTTGTCAAAATCTGGTTGGTTGAGCAAATCTTCTAAGTTCCCTATTAAAATCGTACGCGTAGCATTTCCAAGTGACGACAAGTTGTTGTCAGCTGTTGTTGGTAATCGGTTTAGCAACTGCAGATTAGCAGCAACACTTTGTTTGGTGCTTATGGATAAATTACCAATAACAGCAGCCACTTGGTCCATGGGCACCAGATCCTGCACCGCATCGTACATTTGCGCTAAAGTCTCTATATAAATCTGATCTTCAAGCTTACTTAATTCGTACAGAAGACGTTGAAGTATGTTCGTGTGGTTCAGATTATAAAACAACGCTTCTAATAGTTGCGCACTACGCGATGTGAGCGCATTACGCAGCCGCAACTGCACATCAGCGATTCTGATGCACTGCTCCGTTTCTCCGTTTCCGATGTTATTGCGGCACATCGTGAAAGCAATGCTATCGATGGCCCGATATAATTGCATCAATTCAAATGGATTATAGATCTTTTTAGTTGGTTGCAAGGCTTCGTACAGTATTTCGAAAATTGTTGCTTTAACACTCAGTTCCTTAGATACATCGGCGATTTCTAACAGCAATTGGCTGTTGTTCCAGTTATCGTTTAATATTTGAGTGAATACGTTTTCCAAATCATGCGCGCTGTGTTGTTGTGCTACTACATGGTCGAGTACTTGATAAGCGAATGGTTGCTTATCCTCCGCCTGCCTTCGTATCACCTGCAGCAGGATGTGTGTTGTCTCCACGTTCGGAGCGATTACATGCTTCAACTGAAAGGACAGATTGTCATTGTTCTCAATGTCAATCTGTTTCTGACTGGCTGCACCAATGAGAATGATGCAAAAAGAAAACAGCGCCAGTAGTATTGCTTTAGAATAAAATGCTTCTCCTGACATCGCTTCGTTGACCGACCATCCAACGCAGCAGATTCCAACCTTGTACCTTTTAATAGCAGTTTTATAGCATTTTATATGGCTTTGAAAGAAGAAAATCAGAGTTTTTTTCTTTTGGTGTGCAAACACAAATTCTTACCTGCACCATGAAAACATATCGCAGGTGTTTCTTTATCTACGATCCTCAGTAAGTTAATCGAGTTCATTAAATTCAATGTTTATTTTACCGCAACATTTTTTAAAATTTATGTTTATAAATAGATAAAAAGTCTAATTAAAATATTTCACCGCATTATGAACGTTATTATTTCACAAGAATAACAATAAACAGAGAGTGAGTGAGAGAGAGCGAGGGAGTACTGAGGGTACAATATGCATAAACACTGCATATTGGAAGACTTGAAAAAAAGTACACTGGACTACGGTCTTCGGCTCAAAACGGAGGAAGTTTGTTCGAGGATCGGCAGGAAAACAAGCCCTTCAGTCCTGCATATCATCCACGGCAAAACACGGTGAAGGATCTATTATGGTTTCGGGTGATTTTGGGAGACATATCTAAGGGCGACTTGGTCAAAATAGATAGTATATTGAAGAAAAAAACGTTGCAGAGCAGTTTTGGAGACGAATGCCTTTCCACGATCGCATCATCAATACACGAAAACAAGTCGTTCAACACAAAATACCGAAGCAGCAACGTGCTCATGAATTGGACATTTCCATCTTGGAAGCCCTCTACAGGGGATTCTCACGAAAGATCTCATATAAAAATACAGTTGCTTGTGCCTAAATTGCTATGTATGGATCTTAAAGACATGTGGTTTCAACAAGACATTCTGTGTGGTTTCCACATCCTACAGAGGTTTGGCTGCCCAGAGCATGCGATTTAACTCCGTTGGAGTTTTTTCTTTGAGGTTTTCTGAAGTTCAAGGCTGGAGCCAACAAACCCACAACAACCCACGTCTTGAAGGAGGACTTTAAACGCTGTAGCATATGCTATTCGATACATAAATAACCCTGTCTACTTTATAAATCAATAACGAACTCACAACTTTTAATTAAAAACCTGTGTTTTCCATAAAAATTACTTCTTGCGTGAATGTCGGGCACATTTCGAACAAATTACTGTAGATTTCTAATCTACTCCAGTAACTAGTAAGCCAAATTTATATACTTTTATAAAATTTTATTTTTCACTTTTAGAACAAGATTTAGACGTACTCGTAGGTACATAGGTAGGTACATACATACTATTACAAATACAAATTCTGCGATGTGGATCCCTCATGGTTGGTTTTTACTTCAGAACAGCTTGACGATTTATTTAAATTTTGTTTAATACGAGTATATAAAAAATATAAAATAACAACATGTAAGTAAATATATGTATATAGGTATATATATTTTTTTTGTAATACATCATTAATGTTAATAAGAAATATAATAAATTATTATTTTTGCTTTTCCAAAAAAGTTTGCAGGATTTTAACAGTTGGATACAAACAGTGGGTAGGAGTTTGAGTCTGTGGGTGTTTGTTTTGTTGATGGTCAGATTTTATTGTTGTGGTGCTTGACTGGATCTGCGCTTATCCTTGTCCTTCTCTTTGTCGCCTCCTTTGCGACCAAATATTCTGAACATGCTGCTGCGCCGATCCTCTTTGTTTTTGCTTCCTTTAACGCCGGATAATGATGAAATCGACTGAGCCTCGCTCTCGCTAGAACTTTCAGCCGATGCACGTGAATAGGTTATGGAATCGGGCTGCAGTGAAACTGGGCGACTACCATCGAATCGACTGGTGCCCCAACCTAAAATGGATGGAAAACACGAATTAATAGAGATAAATACAAAAAGCACACCACCAACCAACTTCAAATCCACAGAGGTTATATTTTTGTTAAAAATAAAGTGTTAAGTACAGACTCCTTCAAAACCATTAATTAGCATGGGGGAAAAAAGATGCTTTTGAAAATAGCTGTTACACAATTAGCATTGCGTATATTTTAAGTAAATTTCTTATGCGATTCAATAAAGCAAAAATAATAATTCATAAAACAAACTTCTAAAAGCATATTTTTTTATAGTCAACCAGTTTTGATATTTTCCAGTTCAGACGTTATTTTATTGCTGAAAACCATATAAACCAAAAAATACCATTACTTTTTAGATCAAATATATACCACTTTAGGTATATATTTATAGAGTCCCTTTACACATGTCTTGTTGTGAATAATGTCCATCGATTTAGAACAAAATTAATAGCATGCACACGATCTCCACAACACTTAAACAATCATGCAATATAAAGTGTAATTTTTTAACTATTAATACTTAATTTGTGGATTCACTCATTAATACATAAGAACCACGATAACTTTAGGCAAGGTTGCCAACTTCTAACATACGAGTTCTTATTTTAATTTAGGAATTATAGAAGTTGTATATTAAGAAAGCTATAAAAGAGATTAGTGATTAACAAAGGCATATTGTTGAACATATTAAACACCATCTAAAGAACAAAGCCTTTTTTATTATTGAACTTAAAAAAAAAATTTCATTAATTTGAAGAAGTTATTCGTAATGACGAAAATCATCTTTAAAGAAGTTGGCATGAAATATATGGTGGGCCATCCAAAGGTTTCTCCTTAAATTATTTAATTTAATTCAAGTTAATTGTTTAATTATTTTCAAATTAACTACTTAATTCAAAAAGAAACCAGCCGATGGCCTACCCTTTAAAATACAAGTTAACTTAATTTCAGTAGTTTTAAATCCAGCCTTAAATCAATCAAGAAGTAGAACCCAAGGAAGTTATGGTGAATACAAAAATAAAACACAACAAGAACAAAGATATTAAAATAATTTCATGTGATTGATTAAGATTAGTGAATGAATGAATGAATTATTAACGTCTGCTAACCGGTTCCATCGTTATTATTCAAGCCCATGTAACTCGGATTATTGAAAGAGTTATTATCTGAGGTATAATGCCAGACGGTACGACTGGTTGTCGTGGACGATGTGGTGGTCGTCGTCGCCGTCGTCGTACATGCCGTTGTTGTTGCCGTGGACATCAATTCATTACCATTGTTGTTAATGTTGTTGTTGTTGTTATTGGTGTTGTTGGCACCCGAAACAGTTGTGTGAACACCAGCTCGTTTTGTGGCTGCTGATCCAATACTAGATGACTTCGCATCATGCGAAACTCCATCAGTTGTTCTAGACTCTACTTCTATAAATTTTCGTGTCGTCTCCGTGCGACTTCCAGAACCTCGAGGAGGTGCCATTGAGATTATTTGGTGTTGTGTTCGTGTATAGGAGGTTCCTGGGTAATCTGGATGATTAGATGTTGCTGCATTTGCAGCATTGAAAGCATTTATTTTTTGTTGTACTTGATGATTATGATGATGCTGCTGCTGCTGTTGTTGTTGTTGCTGTACGGAAGTTACAGCTGCTGGTGGTCCACCTAGGGGAGGCATTGTCGTAGGTAATGGTGGAGGGTGTTCTGTGCGGAGACAGACGGTTCCAAATTCATTTTAAATAATAACAAGGAAATTAAGGTTGGTTACAGAAAGTAATTATACTATCGTAGATAATCATATCGGGGGTGGGGGAGTGGGGAGGGTGGTAGTTTATGGCATAAATGCTGATGGTGTTTTCTTGGAAGTTATCCAAATTAGAAAGAAGTCAAACAGCAGACATACCTGATTGTCGAGCCTCACTGCTTCGTTTAATAACAATGACGCTGTCATCGTTGGCGCCATTTTGTATACCGGACATACCGGGGGGTAGAGTTGCTGATTGAATGCGTGACATGCTACCACCGAAGTTACTTGTGGTGATTTCCGACAGATCTGGAAACACAATTTAATATTTAAATGAAGGTATATTATTAATTTTATTGGAGTTACTTGATGTCATGTATTTTAACTATTACACATAGTAGAAAACTTAAATGGTCGAATGTTCATATTTGTACCTCGTATATATGATTACACAACATTTTTTATTTATTTACCATTTCCACTGCTGTTTCTGTTTCTCATCACTACAAGGCTGTCCGTGCTCTGGCGGTGAGGAACTGGCGGAGGAGCCCCTCTCGGTGGTATTGGCGGCTTCTGCTCGAGTCCGCCGTACGATCCCGTGGGTGAAGATGGTGATGCCGGTTGATGCTGTTGTTGCATTTGTTTTTGCAGAAAATTCATTTGCGGTGTTGTAGATGAACTCGCCGATATGCTGCTATTCATGGAATCATTACGTGAACTTGCTCGTCTCTGAGAGTCGGGTGATGATGTACGCGAGCTTATAGGAGAATCGACTTGACTGGTACCGCTGACGCCTTTAGCATCTAGGAAGCTAGGTGATTGCTGGCGAACCACAGAAGACAGAACTAAAAATAAGCTGCACAATGAAACTCATTTGCTTCTACATACCTTCATGGACTCATCATAACTAAGCAGCTGTAGATTTGGTGGCAGACTAGCATGGAATGATATCTTGCGCACCCAGTCATTCATGATATCCAGCGAGGGTGCTTCGAACAGGAATTCAGAGCCATCGGGGAGCTTCAACCTGAACACATACTTCTTTTTCGTATAATCTTCTGCGCGTTCACATTTTGCACCCAGTATATTTACTGGCGCGTTGGCCGTCTTCTGTTGTATAAAGTCGTTTTCGTCTTTGAAGAAGCATAGCAGCTGCCCACACAGAACGGTATGGAATTGTTTCCAAGAGCGAACAGGCGCTTTTTTGCCGCCCGATTGCAAGCCATGTTTCCGTTCGAGTACACCTTGAATTTCTACGGGTGGTAAGTCGAAGCCATCGCTTCCTTTCTGGTTTTTGCGGAAGGATTGCGCCCGACGACGAGTCGTAAATGATGGTGTACGTTTCGGTTGCTTCTGCTGCACTTTCATACTTTCGGCTCGCTTGATATTCGTGTCGGAGCCTCGTCGCAGCCGATCCCCGAACATAGTGTTCGAGCTACTCTTTTGCAGCGCAGAATACTGATCCTCATCGAAGGGTGAACGCAGCGGCGAGGCATTGCTGGCAGCATTAGTTGGGGACTGTGCGATGCTTGTGTTAGAGGTAACGGTGACCATTGGTGTTGAGAAGATGGGGGTCTTTTCTTGGACTGCTGCGTTGTTGCGATTCTCGGATAGCTTCTCAGCGCGCCTCCTTTCATCGTTAAGGCGCTGCAACTCCTTTTGTTTCAACATCTCGAGGCGTTCTTTCTCCAACCGTTCTTTTTCCTTAAGTTTGGCCAATTTTTCGCTCTCGACTTGCTTACGGAAACGTTGCTCGAGCAGCGTTATACGCTTAATGGCCTGGAATTTCTCCTCTTGCGCTGCGACAGTCTTCTCAAAGTCTTGGTGTCGGCGCAATAAGTCTTCCACTTGCGGAATAGAGTCTCCAAGTTTAGGATCCTTAAGTAAAGGCTCGCGACTCGTTATCCAATTCTCCAGTATTTCAGCATCTTTCAGGAACAACTGCGTGTCCAGGTTGAGTTCATAGATTTCCTTTCGTTGTTGTAACGTATTCTGAAGCAGTTCATGTCGTTGTTTCAATACCTGAATCTTTTCTTCAATCTCGTGGGCTAAAAAGTGTTTCTCATTAATAAGCTTCATTCCGTTCGCAGTGAAGTTTGCAAAGGTTTCATCGCGCGCATGTATCTCTGCATGGTGTTCCTTAATGCTAGCCAGCAAAGATTCAGCCCCTGCTACGCTGGTTGCCAAGTCCGGTGCTGTAATTTTTGCTAGCATCTCATTGATCCATGCTATAATATCGCGGTACTCGTCAAAGTATGACTGCAACTGTTCGGCTTGCTGCAACTTTCCCTTACGTATGCCGGTCTTTTCCTTTAGGTCTGTCCAAGCTTCTACGGTTTCATCGCGCTTGACTTCAATGTGCTCCTTGGCATCGGGATATATTTCACCCAACTTTACGGCTTCGAGCAGCACGGAATCCACCTGCTCCTTGATAGCAACCAATTCAGCTTCGAATACCAAATGCTTTCGGCTCAAGGCTTGAATGCTTTCCAAATCCTGTCCATAGTCCTCCGAGATGAGGGAGGCTTCCTTCTCGTTGATAAGTGAGATGGTCTCATCAGCGACACGATCGTATACGTGCACTTGTTTGGCACCCGCTAACGCGTCCTGACGTGCATGCACCAAATCCTTGAGTTCCTCCCAAAGCTGTTTGGTCTCGTCACGCTTTGTTTTTATCGAGCTTCGATACGGATTGTTCTCCTTAATTAATTCCTCACCTTTTTGAAGACAAGCAGCAACACGAGCTTCGTTTGCTGTCAGATTAGACACAAAGGATTCAAAAGCTAGCATCAATTGCTCAACATGTTCAACATCTTCGCCATAATCCTCGGAAGCTGTTACCGCCATCTGATCGCCAATCCATTCATGTAAATCCTCCGTTTCACGTAAGTATTCGAACAGTTTCTTGCACTCAGCCAAGCGGATCTCCCGATCCTTCGCCAGCCGGACCAGTTCAGCATATTGTTGGGTAACTGCATTGTTTTTGCTACTGATATTGTCGCTGTCGAAGTGCTTGCGATCCACAAGGCTGCCTGCTAACTTTTGAACCTTCTCGATGGAATTCTTAAATGACAGCAACTCACGTTGTAGCACTTCCAGTTTCTTCTGATGAGACTGTACAGAAATTTCGTCACGACCGTAATCACTCGAGGCGAGTATGGGGCGTTTTTCACGCATCCACCCTTCAGCTTCATTAGCCTCCGCGTAAAACATTTGGCTCTCCACAGCGTCCAAAAGACGTAGTCTTCGTATGCTGGTCAGATCACGCAAATGAAGTAATTTCTTCTGAAGCAAATCGCATTTGTACTGCACCTGATCGCTGGCGAAATGATTGTCGCGAATCATCTGTTGACCACGCTGCAGGAGAGCTTGAATTAAAGGATCTTGCGATAGCAATTCGGCTTCCAAGCCTTGATGCTTTTTCTGCAAGACCTGCACGGCAATTAAACTGCTGCCTAAGTCTTGTGAACCTGCCACCACCTCCTTCTCTGAAAGCCATTGAAGTTCATCGTCGGCATCGCGTAAGAACTGCTGCAAGCTCAGCGAATCCTCAAGATTCTCACGACGTATGGCAATCGGTTCGAACAGCGAGTGATAGCGTTTAATTGTGGTCATGGCGCGTTCGTGGATTTCATTTTTCAAGAAATGATCGGCTTGGAAAAACTTCTCGTCATTCTGTTTAATCTGGTCGGCCAAATCGCTGTGGTGTGTCACGTCTGACTCCAAGCGCTCGTGTTTCTTAATCAGATTTGCAGCCGTAGCCAAGTCTTTGCCGTAGTCCTCGTTCGACAAATGCGACTCCACCTCGTCCATCCAATTATTAAATTCATCAAGACTGCGATTGAAGCTCTGAGCCTCATAGGCTTGGGCCAATTTCGCCTTCTTTTCCTCAGAGGCAGCTGTTAGCTTATGCCAATCGGCTTCCAGCATTTCCAGCTGTTGCGCAATTTCATCTTTAGCAAAATGTTCATCGCGGATAAGTCGATCACCTTCGGCGATAACATCCTTGACACGAGACGCATTTGTTAACAGCTCACTATCAAAGGCGGTATGTTTCTGTATCTTACTCTGCAAGTTGTTTGGCTCGCGATAGTTCTCGTCAAGAGCAATCTGCATTTTTTGTATCAACCAACGATCGATTTCGTATAAGCTACGTGAGAACTGTTGCAGTTGTAGTGATTGCATAAGGCGTTGGTTGCGCTCCTGCGAAGAGGTGAGTAACTTTTCCTTGCGTTTAAGTACGTAAGCAAGCTTGTCACGGATAACATCGGAATCCTTCGGTTCACCTTCTAGAATGCAGTTAGCAAATTTTTCCAGCTCGGCAACATTATCAGAGTCAAGCAGTTTCTCAAATGCGGCGTGTTTCTTAATCAGACGCTCGACTGCTGTATACGAATCACCCAAATCGTCATTGTTTAAGAATGCTTCCTTATTGGCCAACCAGATTTCCACCTGATCCACTTGCGATTTAAATAAGTGCAACTGATGTGCCTCCGTTAGAGAGCGGGCACGTTCATTCCATGCATCATGCAGCAGTTTGTGCAAGTCTTCTAAGATTTTCAGATAGTGTTTGACATTCTCCGGTTTTTCCATGCTTTTCAGTGTTTCTCCGTGAGCTTTAAGATCTTTGAATGCTTTGTCGCGTCCATCAATTTCAACTTTACGCTCTTGGTGTAGCTCCAACTGCGTTTCGCAATCGTTTATAGTCATCGGTGCTGGGGCGGCTTTCATTTTTTTTGTCATATCGTTGACCCACGACTCCAGCTCGCGAACATCGGAAACAAACTTGTGCACCAAATAAGCGTCGTTAAGCACATGACGTCTTTTAACAGCTAAATCTTGAAGGCTGTTCCAAGATTGACGCAGTTCAGCGATTTTAATTTCAATATCTGCCCCTCGTTCGGGATACTTTTGCTGCAAAGCATTAGCTTCGTCTTCATGTTTGGCAATCTTTTGCTTTACTGCAGACATGTCGCGCTCCAGAGCATCTTCACGTCGAATAAGTGTTTCAACAGCGCTAAGATCGCGTCCAGTATCTTCAGAACTCATTGCTAAAGCTTTCTCAGCAATACGATCGGCAGTATCATCAAGATCGCGATTGAATTCGTGTATATCATGAGCACCGCCCAGTAAAGCTCTGTACGCATTTAAAGCGCCTTGTAGATTTCTCCACTTGCTGTTAAAGTCACGACGGCGCTTGTCGATGTTCTTCGTCTCTGCGGGTACCTCACCTTGATGTATCAGCTTATCGGCCAAGTTGTTAATATGTCTAACGCGCTGATCGTCCACGCGCATATCAGAGTCCACATCATCCAGCTTACGCATTAGGGCGCTGCAATGTTCTAGGTCACAACCGGTGTCGCTAGCTTGTACCATCATCTCCTTATCACGAATCCAGGCCTCAATCTTATCCAGTTGATTATTGAATTCCAAGATATCCTGTGCTTCCTCTAGACCACGCCCGCGATTATCAAGCTCATCTAACAAACTCTTCCAGGAAGAAACAACACGTTCGATTGCCTGCTTTATTTCCGGTGACGATTCGTGTTGCTTGCTAAGCAATATCAATCCCGTTTCCTGAATTTCTTTGATGCGTCCCTGGTTTGCGGCCACTTCGGCCTGGAATGCTTGATGCTTTTGTAATTTCTTAATCTTCTCATCTAAATTAGACACTTCCGCATAGCTTCCAGCGTCAGCTTCAAGCTTCTTCTTTTTCTCGTTTATCCAAGACTCTGCTTCGGCACAGTCGCGTACAAACTGTGCATAGAGCAAGGCGTCCTCCAATTTGTAACGACGCACAGCACAGAGATCTTTAACCTTTTGTCGTCGTGCCAACACACCTTGTAGTATAGTCTGTATATTGGCGCTGTCGTAGTGTCGCTGTTCGATAAGCTTACGTCCATGCTCCTGCAGAAGGCCAACCTTCTCCTCTTGTGTTTGGATAAGACGTTCAAATTCATCGTGTTTCTTAATTTGATTCTGTACATCTTCAACAGTTTGTCCGAAGTCTGAGCTAGTTAAAGCAGCTTGTTGAGAGCTCGACATGTTGTCTATTTGCTTGGCGTCGCGCAAAAAGCAGAACAGATCAATCTTTTGTTCAAGCATGATTTTCTTCTTGTTCCAAGCGGTGTGTAACTTTTGACGTTCGTCCAACATTGCTGTACATTTCTCTTCGACCTCTGCAGCGGCATAGTGTCCCGTCTGCACCATGGAATCACTTAGTTCATTCAAATACCGGAACTTATCTTCGCGTGCTTCGATTTCGCCGTAAATGGCGTCATGCTGAATTTTAAGTGCCGTGGCACCAGCAGCATCACTAACGTGTTCCTCAGCTTGTAGGGCAGCTCGTAAGTTCGAAGACCAAGACATTATATCACGGACATCTGTAAGGAAAGATTGTAGATCAGAGCTGGCAGCGAGACGATCTCCACGGGCGCCGGAACGTTCTTTCAAATCATTCCACGCAACCACGACTTTGTCTTGTTGCTGAGCAATCGCGGTCGCATTCGATGGATATTTCGCCTGAAGACGTACGGAATCTTCAACCAATACTTGTAATTGAGCTTCTAATGCAACCAGATCATTCTCGAAACCTTCATGTTTGCGTAGAAGGGTTAAAGCAGAGTTCAGATCTCTTCCGAGTTCTGAAGAGAGGGCAGCATTTTTATCCTGTATGCGGAATAAAGCCTCGGCTATGTCACGATGGAAACGATGAATTTCGCCGGCAGCATGTAGCTTTTGTTCGCGTTGATTAAGTAGTTTAAGAAGGTTCTCCCAAGAGGATCTGATAGTAAATAAAGCAAAAAGTGTTTAAGAAATTGTGAGAGACTATAGCGATTAAGAAAATAAACTGAAAACGAAAATAATTAATCATTATTTACTCACTTTAGTTGTTCTTGTCTCTTTTCCACATCTGGTGCGTAAGGACTTTCGGTGTCAACGAGTTTCTTAGCCAAGACCTCGCACTGATCTACACGATCCGCGCCAACTTCTACACAATGCTTCAAATCATCGAATTTATTTTGCAACAACTGCAAATGCTCAAAGTCCTGACCGTAATCTTCCGAAGAAGCGGCTTGTTCTTGCTCACGAACCCACTGCTCCACTTCATCCGATTCCAAGAAATATTCGTGCATAAATAAGCTTTCCATTAATCGCATCTGTCGTTGGGAAGCTAACTTATGTAAAGATTTCAACATCTTTTCTATTAGCTGTTGTTTTGCTGAAATAATTGTGCTGTCCGGATGGCCAGTTGCAACCATAGCTGCACAATTGTGACCCATTTCAGTCACAATCCCAGAATATGTATCTAATTCAAGTTCGATTGTCTTGTGTTTGGTGAGTAGCTTGGCAGCCGAATCACGATCGCGTCCGAATTCAGTAGAACGTAGAACATTATTCCGTTCGCCCAACCACGATTCTATTTCACCCGCATCCGACAGATATTGCTGGGCCTTCAGAGACATTTCTAATTTCTTGGTACGATCTTGTGAATGAGTTTCGAGGTCGGTCCAAGCATTTTGTAGTTTTGTGCATAGAGCCTTCACATTCTCTTCCTGAGGATGTTGTTGCGCAATCAGTGTTTGGCCAGATTGTAACGCTTTATTGAGCATAAGGCGATGTCCTTTAATCTCGGCCTCTAATTTCTTATGCTTTTTGTAGAGGGTCTGCGCTTGGTGCAGGTTCTGACCAAGCTCTTTCGATTTGGCCGCAGGCAAGTGATCGTTAATCCAATGGAATTCAGCATCTAGTTCAAAAACGAATTTGTGATAATTCAAGCTTTCTTCCAGCTCTTCGCGGCGTTTTTTGATGGGGTCACGTAAAAGTTTGAAACGATTCTGTATATCTTTAGTCTCGTCTTTAATGTTATCAGCATTAAAGTGACCTTCATGAGCCATTTCTTCACCCGAATTAACCAGCTCTTCGATTTTCTGCTCCCAAAGCGTGATTTCCGATTCTAGAATTTGATGTTTATTGATGAGATCTTTGCAACTGCGTAGATCAATGCCAACATCCTTGCTTTTTAGAGCAGAATCAAGTTCGTCGACTTTCTTTTTAGCGTCTTCAATGGCTCGATAATGTTCTCTCTGCAGAGCAGCTTGTTCTAGTTTTCGTCCTATAATATTCGTATAGAATAAATAAATAAAACATATGGTTAACGATTAGATACATATATAGTATGTTTAGTTATTTCTTTTTATTAATTTTATGACAGCCTTACCTTTATCTTCAGATATTGTTAATAGAATTTTCCATTTTTTATTTAAATCGGCGACTTTGCCTTCAACTTCTGGTACACGATTCTTGGCTGCAATTAACGCTTCACCATCCTTGCTAATATTCCTTAATTGACCTTCATTGGCTCGCAATTCACGCTCAAATGCTTTATGTTTTTGTAGTTTTCTGGGTAAATTGGAAAGATCACGATAGCTTTCATCGCTAGCGATTTTAGTTTTATCATTGAGCCACACAGCTAAATCACCCGCCTCTGCTGCGAATTTGTGATAATCCTTAGAAGCTTGTAAAGAACGCTTGCGCTCAAACGAACGATCCTTCACAGCTTTTCTTTTAGCCAACACCTGATTCCGTCGTTCATCAATGCTGTTTAAATAATAATACCATACATATACACATACGTTTCATACAATACGGTTTTTTAGATTATCACTTACTATTTAGCGTCATAGTGATCATTGACCAATAATTTATCGGCATGATCGGAGAAGCTTTTTAGAATCTTATCTTGAGCCATTAGACTCTTTTCGAAATCCAAGTGTCGTTTTAAAATCGCTTCGACCTCATCCAGGGAATTCTAATGACAGCGTGAAAAAAGCGTAAGAATGAATGCCCAACATTTAAGAATACAATTTTTGCTTACACCCAAATTTTTGTGCTCCAAAAACGCTTCATGTCCCTTCGTAGTGGCATCTATTTTATCAGCTTCTCGATTGAATATTTGCAATTCAACGCATTGTTGCAACCACTTTTGTTTCTCCATCCAGCCGCGATGTATGGCGCCCTGTTCGGCTTGTAGACGTTCAATTATCTTCTTCGATTCCTCCATATTAGGTTTGCCATCGGTAAGTTGATTGCCTAAATTGATGACTTCGGCGAACTCATTATCGTGCGCTTTGATGTCATCGCCCAGCTCATTGTGTTTTTTGAAAAGATTGTTTGCCGTCTCAACATCACGTGCTGTATCGTCGGCATTTAGTTGATCCTTCACTGATTCAATCCACGCAAGCAGAGTCTTGGCGCTGCGAGAGTTTTTATTAGATTTTTAAGTTGAATTTTTAATTTTTTTTATTAATTATTGAGAAATAGAAACAGACTGAATGTGTTATGTGCTGTCTATTAGGAGGCTTAAAACTTACCTGTTATTAAAGATCTGCTGTCCAACAGCGTTCTCAATGCGCGATCGTAATTCAATTCCTTTAGCATGAACCTGTTTCCACATGATTTGTACTTCTTGTTGGCGAGCAGTAACGTTATCGCGTTCAGCAGGATACGCGTTTTTAACGCTAAATTAAAACAGAAAATAATGATTTTAAATTTTATTTAAGAGTGATGTTAAAGTATATTAAAATATTATTTAAAGTAGAAGCACTCTAAAGGAATGGAAAAAATTTTATTCCCCATACCAATAAACACAATAATTATTAGTTATGTATATACATATATTTAATCAATATATTATAATTCTTAATTAACTATGTTAGTATTTGTATAGAGTACTTACGAGTTTCCTAAGTAATTGACACGATTTACTTTCTCCTCCACTGGTGCTAACTCACGCTCCAGGTTTTGATGTCGTCTTTGCAACGCTTGTACTGTTTTAAGATCAGGACTAATCACAGCTGTGTCCAACTGCATCATTTTCTCGTTCATCCATACTTTCGCTTCGTCACATGTCCGATTAAATAGCTCTACGCTTGAAGCACCCTCCAAACTTTTTTCCCGTTCGGCCTTGGCATTATTCAGACGCTGCCATATCTGGTGGATTTGCTTTTGTCGCGTTATAATCTTATCCAACTGCGAGTGTCCTTGACGACGGAAGGTCTCAACAGCGCCATCGATTTCTTCGACTCGCTTGGAGGCTGCTGAGAGGTCGGTAAGGAATTTCTCGAATTTGCGTTTCGCATTATCCACCCCGTCGTCATCGTCCGATTTTATAATGCGCTCCTTTTCCTTCATCCATTTCTCAAAGTCATCGCACTCGCGATAGAAGCCAAACAAATGAATAGAGTCCTCGAGCAGTGCATGACGTCTCTGTGCCATTTCTTGCAACTCATCGTAGGTACCGTTGATCCGTTTCTGTCGTTTCTCCACACTGTCGGCATTTTCGTTAATACTGTTCGAGGAGGCACGGCGTTTAATTAATGGTTTGCTTGCTATTGCAGTGGGTGGCCGAATGCGCTTCACTGGCACCACGTGACGGACTAGAATAGTTTTCTTGACCTTCTGCAGTGTTTTTACCTTCTCAGCTTTGGGCACAACGCAGGTCACTGGTCGCGGTTCAATTTCGCGTACATAGTTGGCTGGAATAAAACCTTCCATTCCGTTCTCCTTGCGGACACACCACCAGTCATCGTTGGTTTTCGACTTCAAGAGCATCAACTCGCCTCTGTCCATTTTCATGCCCTGACCTTCGAAGGGGAACATCGCTCGTACATGTGGCAATAGTTTGGTTTCCGTGACCTTTTTGTGTTCCAGCTTCTCGACAAGTTCTTCTTCCCAAACTTCCTTGGGTATCAGACGAGTTTCGTTCACCCACTCTTCTTGTTCGATTTCCGGCATTTGTTCGGGTTCACTAGCAGTTAACTGCAAAAAAAAAAAAATTTGAAGACCTTTTTAAAAAAATGCAATCCACACATTTTTACCTCCAAGGTGCAGATGCCAGACTTGATTAGTTTTTCTGCCTGTTGATTTAAATTAAGGATGTCACCGGAATAAGCATTTAGCTCGCCTTGTAAATCGCGATGACGCTGCAAAAGCGCCTGCGCCGATGGCTCATCGTTGCCGTAGTCTTTTGAATTTACTAAAGCCATTTTCTCGTTAAGCCACGATTCGGCTTCATTTGCATCCGTGTAGAATTGGTAAGCTTCAGCGGCATCGTCCAACTGGCGACGTCGTAACTCAACCAAATCTTCTAGGGCTTTCCAATGCTCAGCTAGAGAATCGATGCGGCTCTTCACTTCGCTGGAGCGTGGATGGTTCTCACCGATCAGCTTCTTTCCCGCTTCAGACATCTGAGTGCATTTTGGCTTACGCACTTTAATTTCATCCTCCAAAGCTTTATGCTTTTGTTGCAGCGAGAGAACAGCACGCAGATCTTTGGCTGAGATTCCGGTCTTGCAAATGCGTTGTTTATCGACCAACCAGCTTTCCTCGTTATCATAATCCTCCATAAAGTGATGGAAGTTGCGTGCTTCTTCGAGACAGGCGCGACGTTTGCCACACAGTTTCAAAAGACTAAAATACAGGGAATCAAAACATATAAAATTAAATGCATCAATATATTAACTTGTCGAATATACGTAATAACAAATATTCCCATAAAAGTATTACATTAAATAATAACATCATATAACCTACACTGCATATGCATTTTCCAATTCTGCCAGGCGCTGCATTAATAATGCGGAATCTTTTTGTTCCGACGTCTTATAGGCTTGTGCCAAACGATTAAAACGCTTCAGTGTCTCTCCCAGTGTATTGACTTGTAGCTCCTGGAGGGAATGTGCCTGCAACAGCTCCTCCACTCCCAACAGATGTGGACCCACATCTTCGGAGGCAAACTGTATTTGCAATTCCTTAACAGCTTCGGTTGTACTCGAAATTTCACGCAGCAAATTCATCAAGTTGCTCATTTGTGACAAGTTGAGGCGTTGACTTTCTAACAATTCCAACAGCTTCCGCCATTTATCCATAACTTCTGCCTCACGCTTCTTAACACGCTCTTTTCCGTGATAGTTCTCGTGCTCCAACTCATTTGCCATGGCGGTGAGATCGTTGAAACGCTCAACACGTGCCAGTATATCTGCCGAAATGGCTTCGTGTTTCTTCAACGTCGCATCGACTTGACGCAGATACCGCGGATCGGAGAGAACCTGAATCATTTCCTTCAGGTAACCCTCTCGTAGAACTGACTTCTTTTCGAATTTATAATTCAACTGCTCAAGTTTCTCCTGACGTAGCAACTCCTCACGAAGTGCTACCTCACGATGATGCTCGGCATATTCGAGTAGTTGCCAAGCCTTCTCGATATCATTCACCAATTGACCATCCTGTGGCGTATACTGGGGTTGATTGAGCGCTTTCAGTAAAGTGTTAATGGTAAAATATAAAGCTTCAATTTCACTGCGTTCTTTATATCTAGTGAGTGGTAAAACAGAGAGAGGGACGAAAGTTTAAAAAGGAGAATAAGTATGTTATGTATGATGAAAAATGAAGAGGGAAATAGTAATTTCTACTGACTTTGGAGGCTTTTCTATCGTTCTATACTCCTTGAATGCCAAGAGCTCCTTCTGAATACCTTCCAACGAATTGGGGAAGTCACGCTGCTGCAATTCAACGGTTTTTTGTCTAATCCAACTTAAAAGTGTCGTCGTAAGACGCTCGTAATGAATCTTTTTTCTGTCAGCATCCATTAGTTGACCCACAATCTACGTTGATAATGAAGAGAGAGAGAGAAAGAGAGGGACTAATTAAAAATAATTTAAAAATTTTAATTTATATAATCGTTCTATCGATGTATCAATTGAGTATAATAAATTAATAATAAGAAATTTAGGTATCAAGTAAGAAATTAGAACTGACCTATATTTATTGTTTATCTAAGAATCATTGCTTATTTATTGATATACTATCGCATTCTTACTTTGACAAGCTTTATCACGTTGTAGGTATTTTAATTTATTGGTGATTGGTTTATTTGTTGACTTACATTGGCAATTCGTTTTCCACTTTTCTGTTCATTTTTCATGCGTGCAAATGTGTGATAGTATGACGCTACATAAGTAAGTATGGACTTTTCATCGGGTCGTGCAGAATCGATATCTTCGGCATCAAGTAAACTAAATAAAAGATGATAAATTTACAATAGGTATAAATTCATTGCAAGCATGAATAATATCTATTCATTTATGATATGATGATATTATTAATATAACTATGATATGTTTTAATAATATAATATCACAGTATATAACTGCGTATCATTCATACCTGGGTATAGCCAATTCAGAGGCGGCAACATCAAAGGCATGATTTAAATTATCAATATTTGAGTTTTTGGAATTAACAATTGTGCTATATTCAAATAAATCAGGTCGATGAGAATGAATGAGCGCATTGAAGCCCAAACCGGAACGCCACGATGATGTAAAGTCCTGTATATTAACGCCAGGATAACCATGTGTTTTACGTTGACACCACAACAATAGAGCATCCTTGGCAGAGCGTTTCTCTGAGGACTCATTTTCTTCATCCTATATAATGGATAAGTTTTGATAGTATAATTTTTGTTTCCTTTTAGTTTATGATAATTTATACGTATTACGTATACATCGATACTTACAACATCGATTTCAATTTCCTGAATTTGAAATCTCAAAATTATTGTCCATATTAGACCTAAAATCAATCTGGGGTTACCATCGACAATGTCCTCAGCACCAATAGACTCTAAACGAACCTGTAACGAAGTGAAAGTTTAATGTATTGAATTATTAAACAAAAAATATGATTTGAAAAAATAAATAAACAAAAACAGTTTAGTACTAAACTATTAAAAAATATAAATATAAACATTATTAACCAGTAAATATAAATGATGTTATATATTGTATTATTAATTAAAATTAAATTAAAATTAAAAATATAGAGTGGGCTATCGGTTGGTTTCTCTTTGAATTAATTAATTAAATTAAACTAATTTAATTATTTGAAATCATTTAATTCAAAAATAGCTGGTTTGTTTTTCTTTTTGAATTACTGAATTAAATTTAAATGACTTACTAAATTAATTGAATTCTTTTTTAATTATTTATTTAAAACATATTTGATTTCTTTTTAAATCGTAATTGTATATGAAAAATTTGTGTATAAAACTGTGTAAAAACATGTCGTTTCTTTTAATGTATTTAATTATAATTTTAAGTGAAAATATTGTTATTTCATTTAACATTTATTCCATTTTCTTAAAATCCGAATCGAGTTTCACTTCAGTTCAAATAATACGATCACACGATGGATACGTTAGTCGTGAATGAAATACCATTTAATGCGTCTACACGAGCCGCATAATAATAACCTGACTGACAACGTGTGAACAATCGATGTGCCCGCGTGGACCATTATTCGAACTTTTGATCCTATCAGAATATTAAGAGACTATTTGATGACCGTATTTACGATATCAATCTGAAGTCAGAGTATCCATTGAAATGCTTCATCGTTTTTAATGGGTACAAGGAATACATATGCAGATATAGGTATATGTATACACTTGTATATATGTATATTTGATACACATGTGAACAACACGTACTCGTATGTATAATGATCGATTTGTGTGATATTGATTAGTTGTAAAGAGAAATTATATCGTACGATACGCTAACGGGGTTTCTGTTACGGTCGTTCCGTTGTTATTTGGTACCCATTCCAAATGCCTCAAAGTCGCTTTTGCTTTTCGATGAACGGCTGCGCGCCGCAACAGGTGCAGCAGCACATTTGACCAACTTCACTAAACCGGGCGACTCTTTGGAATGTGCATCGTTGTTAATGTGTGTGTGTGTGTGTCATTGGTTGACTGGTTGTGGATTGGCTTGGCAACGTACGTTGATTTTCGCCAAATCGGACCGGCATTTGTCGGAAACTTATTGCGGTGTATTAATCGAAAAGTGACCAGTTGTAAATTACTGAAAGCTGTTTTGTATAAGCAAATGCTCAAGATTTAATTACGATAAATTGTGTATGATTTTAATTAAAGTTAGTTACTTACTTCAAAAAGAAACCAGCCGATGACCCACCCTTTTTATAGATACTATATACGATCAACAGAAATTCTTAGAGATATAATATAGTGAAATTTAAAATATCATACATAGGTACATCTGTACATCATTTACTCTGTAGATGGCCAATGTCACATTAGGCCTTCTGAGGCATGTATCACCGCGTTAATTTGCTGATTCGTGGCATGTGACCTGGTCCAACCGATCGGCGTGATTGATGCTACCCTCAAGATGACTACTGTGACATGGGCCGATAGATATCTCATAACACCGTGTAAAATCGAAAACGTGTGAAATTTATTGAATATTGAGAAATTTTAAACAAAAAAACAAATTTTTAAATTATGCACCTTTTTTCAATTGCGTTTCCAAAATGCTTATCTTTGGTATAATCTTACATGGTTATCTTTCATCTACTCATTTATTTTATAGTTATAAAGAATTTGGGGATAATAAGAAAAAACAACATATATTTAAAGAATCATATCACTATAATTAAGATTATACATAGATTATGGCTAGCGATTATATATTTGGTACCGTTTTTCATGTTTAACAACAATTTAAAGAGACTTGTTTAGCTGTTTCAGAAAAATCTATCAAAAAAATACATGGACGATTAAAAACCTTCAGGTTGACTGACTGGTATGGAAAAAGCCGAAATGCAAGAGAAATTTCTATAAAGAAAAATCACTTTACACAACAATCTACGTTTATACATATTTATATACGAAATGTACAACTTTCACTGAGAATGTGAATTAAACTGAGATTAAAGTTTGCTAATTCACTCATTGTTTTAATTAAATTAAATAAATGCAATGCAACAAGAAAAACTGTGTCGCACGCAAAACAAACGCAGCCCAACATCGATACGATGAGAGAGAAATTATTTTGATGTGGCGAAAATGTGGCCACTGCTGCTGCTGCTGCCGCCGCTGTTGCTGGTGCAGAAACGACCAGACGCTGAATCGTCAGAAATTAAAAGCTACTCGCATTTATGTGTGTGTATGTTTGTTATGTAGGTTGTCAGTTAAAAGAAAAGTGAATCTACAATATAATAGATAAACAGACTACATTCAGCATTTTGGAGGTGTTGTTATCGCATGAGAAAAAAACATTTCTTTAATGTACAAAGAGAAAGATTCATCATGAGCTCAGAGTCTCGAAATGGAAATTTGTTTTACCAAAAGAAGATAATAATATAATATAGAGTAATAATAACAATAATATTTATAAGAATATCAATGACAATAATTGTAGAAATAATAATAATAATGACAGAATGAAAATTAATGACAATAATGTTTATAATAATGATAATAAAATAAATTGCAACTTTTTTATATGCAACAGCAACTATATAATTACAAGTAACAAACTAAGTAACTAAATAAAGGTTAGGAAAAATCTATGTAATTATTTACATCAGTCGATTATAATTTAAATTAAAAGATTTGCATTACGAGGCTAAATGATTCTTAATTTCCGCACGCTATCTTTATTTCTGGAATCTTTATGAGATAAAAAAGTACGATTATAAAATAAACAACAACAAAATAAACACTTATACGTTATACAAAAACGATTCAATTGTTTTTAGTCTTGAATAACTTCGAGGTGTTTCTCTGACCTGTCGGTTGCTTTCCCTGCACCTCAACTTAATCACTCTCAGCCACCACTCTCGTAATTTTTCCATCCACTCCCAACGCACAACAGTGCAGTACGGTGCAGTACGGTGCAATACGGAACCGGTAGCGGTGGTGATCCACCACCGGCTTCCAGGATGGATACTACTGTACCGCAGTTATTCGGTGTGAGGGTGGTATTTAAATATTACGGTACTACGGATATTGCGGTATCCCGGATACCGTACAACTACCGTAATGCACCGGTGGTATGTGTATTCCTTTATTTTGCTTTATCCCATTTGTTTATTTACAAAAGAAAAGAAAACACACACTTTAGCTCTCAATATGCAAGAATGTTGTTTGCGCATGCATCAGACCACAGCTACCGGTTTCATTCTCTCTACGCCCCCTCTCTGACGCTCTTCCCATCACCTTTTTTCTCCGTCTTTTTCTACAACTACTACTACTCGTACATGTATGATTACATACAAGTTAAAAAGTTACCTTGGTGTGCAAGAATGCCAGACTCTTGTTGACATTTTCGATTTTATGGACACGCATTCGTCCGTTATTCGGCTTTCCCAGTTTTTCAGATGATATGATTTCCAACAGCTTCAGTAACTTGATACCATCGGCTAGATCTGTGAAAAGGTCTTCGACCTCCATTTTTGCCTACAAACAGACGTTTCTTTGTATTTCTTGTTTTGTTTGATTAATTGCATAATTCATTTGAATTGAAAATCAAAATCAAATTAACTAATAATCGAGTATGTTCGATAAAGAGTTCGATAGAACCTACTTTGATAAGAAATGAGTTCATCCATTTTGTAAAAGTCTTCTTTTGGATATGAAGCCGCTCCTCCTGAAGCGTTTTGATGCGTTCATTTTCAAATTTAATGATACCATCCCGTTGGGTCATGTTGGCTGAATTACGATTTTGTGCTTGTGCAGAATAGCCGCCAGGTTCATATTGAGACGCTATAAGATTGCAAGAAAGAGAGAATAATTGTATTGCATTATATAATAAGTTTTATTAAACACTATTATATACTAATATATTATAATATCTATTTACTATTAATTATACACGAATAAACAATTTTTATTATTATTCTAATTATTATTATTATTTCAACATATTCGTATGTACCATGAGTATAAAAAGTTCGCTTAAAACATGTCATTGCAACAGATGTCACCAAACTCGGCGGACAATAAGAAGAACCTTTTGAAACCTTATAAGAGACCCACAAAGCTGTTCATCGTCCACGTTTCAGTACATTATTTAGACTTGAGCTAAACTACGTTGTATGTGTACGTATGTATGTATGTATTGTATATGTATTTGTAGAAAAAGTGAAAAGACAAGTTTAGCCTTAGCTTTGTGGCACAGTCAATAACAACAACAACTAGCACTATTACGCTATTGTATGAACCTTTTCTGTGTTGTTCTAAACAAAGTTTCTAACGTTTTCTATCTTAACTTCATGGCTACTCGTAAATATGTACGTATTCATGGACTCTTGGTTTTTGCAACAACGACTGCATAGAGGCTTATGTAACCTGGTAGAAAAATGAGACATGAACAGTCCACAGAGATGTGGACTCTGTTGCTTCAGAGATTAATACAATTTAATTTCAGTTAAAAAATAGGAGTAATTTACACCTTCCTCAACGCACATAGTAGAAGTACTCAAGCAAAGTCTCTCGTCTCTCTCTCCGAATTACTGGACTGGATTACTACCAATAAATCCCTTGCAGTTCGAGCACTCATGTTTTATATGAGAGTAAAGTTATAAAAAGTTTGAGAGAATTCGGGTGGTGGCTTCAAAACTACAACCATATCCACGTCAGATCCTCATGTGACCCCTTGTGGTTAAAGCTATAAAAAACGACCTATTAAACAGACATGCCCACCCAGTGATCAACGAATCATTAAAACTAAGACACCTTCCTACACACCACATTCACGTCAGAGGCCCACGTGACCCTCTCTGAATGAAGCTATACAAAAAGGATCCTAAAAGCCACAGGAAATGCCAACCCAATAATTAACAGAGTTGTATAGTCAAGAATAATTTCAGAAAACATCGACAGATTAAACAAGCGTAATGATTCAATCTAAGTACACATTGTACAAGAAAAAAGTACGATTTGAAAAGTACGATTAATAAAAAAATTTTAATATTTTATAATGTTTTGTCATATGGACAAGTATACAGTGGAACATGGTTACAAATTCGTATAATAAAGAAAAACAAACAGCAACCTTGATATTGAAATTAAAAGCGATTTCGAAATAAATTTCAATTTAATCAAGTGATTGTTAATGTGATACTATATATGTACGTATTACGTAATGCAACTCGTATGAATGACGATACTTTGGTTTTCGTACATAATTGAAGGAATTTTTAATTTTGCTGATAAGAAAGTGAAAATACGAGTATATATTTTAAGTGTCACTGAAAAGAGTTCTAAGAAAGAATTTATTACATAGTCATGTACACACACATATGTACTATAAGTCAAATGTGTATGTATTTATGTCGTATTTGACGAGTTGTTTTCCTGTGTTTTTCGTTTAGTTTCACATAGCAAGTTTATCATCAAACAATTAAAATTTTCTATGAAAGAAAGCTATCAATTTAAATGACGAATCACATGATAAAAATACAACACGGTATAAAGTGAAACAATGAAATATTTGTGTGTGACAAGCAATAGTTATTTTTTTAGATGTATTAGAATAGAGACTGAATCAAAAGAGTTTGATAATCAAAAGTGGAACATTTTAAGACTTTAAGAAAAGGTTTCTTTCGTGTTTTCCAAATGAATACAAGGTAATTTTTTTCCCTATACATTATATATTCCATTATACGCTTTGAATTTCTGATCGATCGTTCTTCATGGTTTTATTCCATGACTGATGTCATGCTTTATTGAATTTTTCACTTAGAACCACTTCATTAGATATTTTGATAAAATACATTTTTTCACACTCTTAATTTTTGCTTTTATCAAAGTGACAAGAGAACAGATAACTGGGAAAAACAAGAAACACACAAAAAACACACGGCGATAACAACACCGACTACAATTGAAGATATTTTGGTATCTTTTGGAGCGTACCAAAGAAACCAACCAATTCGAGTAGGAAAAATTTACACCTTTTAATTTGTGGATTGCAATTGAAAAACCTACCCAAAGATTGTCTGTTGTACGAAACGTATCTGGTGTACTGATATTTATTGAAATTTGAACGCATTCTGTGGTGCTTCAAATTAACTATAAAAAAGTATCGCGTATATATAATTAAACGTTCATGGATCTCGTACTCGTTGACCTGATCTATCAGATGGTATAATATAATCGTATAAAAATTTGATTTTAATTTTCTGCGCACTGAAAAACACTTTCTATACTTTTAACTCTCTATGAACACAATCCAAATACTTTCTAGGTTCTTTATTTCACCGATTCGTTTTGTTTTTCTTTCTTTTTGCTGCGTAGAGACCTTAATTCTATGTACGCCGATTTACCACTGAAGCTTATTAGTGAATTCTTTCATGTAAAGCTTTTGTATTTGATTTGAAGGTGGAGACGAATTCCAACATCCTCACTCGAGTACCTCGTTAACAAGAGCCACAGCTTAAGTCTTTGCTTGCTTATCGCATTTAGCGACGCTTTCAGTTGTGTGGCATAGTTTGCGCAAGTGTACCTTTCGAGAAGGCACTCCCTGGCACCCGTCCCTCCTCCAGCACAAACCATGCTGATGGCCAGAAGACCGTATGATAAGAAAACAGCTAAATAACGGTGCTTATCGAAAAATAATCAAAGCTTTTTCTTATCTTATCGCTATAAAGTAACCTGTTGTGTGTGGAATTCTCTCTTCTGGAAAACAAATATTATTGCTATGAATATTTAAAAAAAAATCAATGTATGAGTGAAGTCAATATTTAGAGACTACAACTACAACCACAACAGACTGGAATGTTTTCGCATCTGATTTTTGTTTTTTATTATAAAACATTTGCACAAAGAAATATGTATTGAAGATCTAATTAAAATAACAAATAATATATCAATTAGTAAATAAGTGTTCTAAATGAGGCCGTACTCACTAAAGGTAGGATACTCAAGGTGCCAGTGGCGGCGTTCATCAAACCGCATTGCATCGGAGTTTAAACAATTATATTTAATTTACCGGTTCCGTCACTTTACCGGTTACCAGACAGCTACCGGAACCGCTTCCGTACCGCGCCGGTCGACTATCATCTTAAATCGTCTAAAATCGCACTCTATCTTATCTTTCAATTGTTGTTTTGTGACAAATGCCCGATTTCATCAGATTATTTGAAACTTTCTAAAAATACTTGTATATTTCTAGGCATTCATATAAAATGTCATGTCATTGAAAAATGTGATCTTCTGATGTCCCTTTTTTATAAAACGGAAGGGAAAGTAAAGAAAATTCATATAAAATCCATAAAAATAATTCTCAAAACGTCCCTAAATGACGATATGCATGCATCTGCTATCTACATAAATACATAAACACACACATACATATATACATATTGTATATCGGAACAACTGCATGTTTTAATAATTATTTTTAGAAAGTATTCGTTGTTGTTGTGGTTCTTGGTATTATTACAGTTGTTGTAGAAGAACTTGAACTCCTTTATTTTTTCAAACATTACAGTTTCAATGCTTTACTGTCTACAGACAGAAGAGGGAAACTGTTGCTGTCCACACGTAATAAAAATGGGGAGAAAAGGAAGATTTTACACACATGTCAAGCTTATTGTTTTAATTTTAGTAGTTGTCTAAAAATAGTGTTAGAGTTGTATTTCCTGTGTGGACAGTTGTTGTATCATCATTCGTTCATTAAACAAATTCTAAAAATTGCATAAAAATTACTCGAAACCGAAAAATTAGTGGAGTTGCCACTCTTCTAGATTACTTTAGGAGTTATTTAAATATACAAAATCTTAGAAACAGTTTTTCCCGTTGAAGCAACTTGTTTCGGATTCATCTGAATACTTTTTAATATTTTGAACATTTTTATTAAAATAATGCAACTATTTCGAATAACACAGCAGGATTAATTTTACAGTTATTTTAAATTAAGAATGTCAATTTATAATATTATCTCTAATTAATATTATGTGTTAATATAATGTAAGTCATATTATCTATTTTAGTACTTTTTCACTCTCTCTCTCTCTCTCTCTCGACCACTCTCTCTATCTCTCTCTCTCTGTCCCTCTTGACCACTCTCTCTCTATCGTCCTCTCTGTTTCCTCCTTTTTTATATCATTACTTTTCTCTTTCCCCCTTTTCTATCTCTCTCTCCTTCTCTCTCTCTCTCCTTCTCTCTCTCTCTCCTTCTCTCTCTCTCTCCTTCTCTCTCTCTCCCTACCCCTCTTTCGCTCCTTCTCTCTCTTTTTTTCTTTTATAAGCGAGACAAATCCGATTAAGTGGTTGGTCAAGCAGTTCGTTGAGTTGAACCTGTTAATTAATTATTAACTATGTACTCGTACGTTACCTGTTTTTACTCTTCTCTGTTTATATTTTGTTTCACAAGTTTAGGCAATTAAAATTTTATTATCTCAACCGTACCAACGACAGCCATTCGTCCGTCCGATTAGTAAGACGACGAACTGGCTAAATGAGTGAGTATGAATGATGATTACACGTGTAGTTCTCCATAATGGCCCATTAGTCACAGTTAATCAGACATACATACATATGTATCTAAGGGAAAGATTATATTGATTGATATAATGACTAACAAGAAATTTTTTAAATTGAAAAGTAAAACCCACAACAACAACAACAAAAAACAAAAGAAAACATAACAAATTTCAGAGTTCAAGGTTCAAAAACAGGTGTTTTTAGTTCAGAAAAAGAATGTGTTTATATACACTATCCGCAGATTGAAGAACCAAAAAAATTTTGTAAAGAAACCAGCCGATGGACCACCCTACACTATATACCGTTATTACTAATGTAGTGAATACTTGTAACTATTCAAATATATATGTTATGTACTCGTAAATATAGAAATAACGGATATCGGATAATTATATTTTTCATTGTATTTTTTAAATTTATCTTTCATTTATTATTTACACAAATAAAAATATTAGAGCTGAGTTTCAACCATTTTTTCGGTGGTTGATTTCATTTTACGATTCCGGACAATTAATTATTTCGATTGGAAGAAGATAAAAAAAAATTAAGTACTTTGCTGCTTTCCTTCTGTGCTTCATTGCTTAACCACTGCGAATTTCTCCATACGAATAAATATTTAAGAAAAAAAAAATAAGCCAACAAAAATTTTTATTATACAATATAATTTATGACATCATCATCAACACTATCATCATCATCATCGTAAAAAATCGCTTCTTTTTTTTTGTTTAATTGTAGTCTAAAGTTATTTGGGTATGATGTGTGTGTGTGTGTGTGTGTGGTATTTTGCGATCGCTGTTATTGTTATTGTTGTTATAACAGCTTCTGTCTCTTATTTTTATTTCCAACTTTATTATTGTTTTTATTATTATTATGATGAATACTAAAAAACTACGCGACCTATTTTTTTATGAAATTCATTTATTTATTTTGTTTATTTGCTTTTTTTAAAGATTTATCTATGATATCATCAAACATGGAATTACGTCGAAAGGACCGCAAAGTATTCAATTTGGATTATTTAATTGTCGCGATTATTGAAATGTTTAAAACTGGGTGCACGTTTTCATGAAATAAATAATACAATTTTTGAAATTATGATAAGAATAATTATAATAATAATAATAATTACAATAAGTTACAATGATCAATAGAGGTTTATATGGAAATTTGGCAACTTTAAAACTCATATACACAAACTCTTATTACATACTACTATAATGTAATATACTAATACTAATAATGTAATACTTACTACATACTTCATTTAAATAAGATTGCCATTTAAGATATTATATCCCTTTAATAGAGTTCCACTTAATTAATCGTTGATTGTCGTAAAATGACAACTGAACTGATACGATGAACTTGTGGATCACTTACATGATGACATATCATGTTAAAACAACAAAACAAAAGCAAGCATTTTAATTAAAATGCATCTGTCTGTTCTGAGTCTGAAAAAATTCTTCAATCAGATAAAAAGCACGAAAATAATAAAAGACGAATGGAACATGATGACATTTTTTTATCTCAATGATATTTTATCGTACGAAATTCTTATCATGCAAGAATTATTCGAGAAACAGAACGACGAAATAGGGGAAGAAAAAGAAAATAAAAAGGAATACAAAAAATTAAATGATAGTATATTATTAACAGTTACTATTTAAATTGGATGGATATAGAGTATTAGTATAGTATTAAATTGGATGGATATAGTAGTATTAGTATAGTATAGTATAGTATATAGTATAGTATAGTATATAGTATAGTATACTATATAGTATAGTATAGTATAGTATAGTATAGCGTATACAGTTGACATGATGCGCTACTAGAAAGCCGGCTACCGAGGCAGTCATTTGAATGAATGCATTCCACAACTAATAGGAAGGATTATTCTTTTGAATAGAATATTAAATGTTGAAAAACATTGAACAGTTGTTTTTTGGAAAGCAATATTACAAAGAAACCCGCCGATGGGCCAACACCCTTTATTTAATATTACAAATTTTCATTTAATCTTACGTTTAAAGACACAGCTCGACTATGAAATTAAATTAATATTAAAGTTTAACTTTTATACGTCAACTAAGCTGAAGAACAAGTTTTTATTTTTTTCACAATTAAATTTTATATAAAAAAAAACTGTATATGTATGGGTGCAAATGTACATACATATATCAATGCTGTGTATATTAGATATAACTTTGTTTTGAGTTCCACCTTTTTAACGTTAAATTTTGAGTCACATTCACCGTCACCGTCACCGTCATCGCCATCACCATCAGCATCAGCAACACCAACATTCTTAACACCCAGTTTAGTGTTTGGTTGAAAACTGGTTCCACTTTAGAACTAAAGACTTAGCTTTCAAAGTCGCGTAACAACAACAACACGGCTGAGAAGTTTCAAGTTTTTTTATTAAATAATGAGAAAACTTGGTGTCTTGGTGCTTGGTGCCAGCTAGCTATTTGGTTGTAAGCCTTTAAGCAAAAAACAAGAAAATGAAATAAAGTGTAGTAGTAAAAAACTAGCAACAAAACAAAACGGCAGAAAAGAACAAACATAAAAACAGGTCAACATAAAAAAGATTGCATGCTACGCAAGCGCAACATTTCGCAACAAATTATATTTCAATTATTATTATTATTATTATTCGTAGTTATAATGCTTTAGAATGAAGTGTATTCCACTAGAATGAATGATGCGAAAACTATACAAGACAATACAACTAAAAGGTGTACCTGTAGTTCGTATTTAAAGCGTAGTAACTAACACTTGTACCAACTCTGTACACTCGTTACAACAACAACAATAACATTCAAGTTCCATTGCACCTCACGCGGTGAAAACAGACCCTCAATGAAGAATATGAAGGTATGTTGTCATCACCTTCAGTTTTATTAGTTTCTCTCCATCATTTAATTCTACACGAAGTGCGAAAACCTCTATAAAGGAATTATTTTCATAGCTATGGTTACAGCCGTTGACAACTAATTAGAAACGCCGTGGTAACGATTTTCCATCGCTGTTCAAGTGTAAATCGATTCATTTCGTACCGCGGCGTTTATACTACATAATTGTCAAATATTTAGAAGGAATCAGTGTTGCCAATGAAAAAATAACATGCAATTCAAAAAGAAACAAGCCGATGGCACACCCTATAGTCACAGTCATAGTCAGAATCATTGTCATTTTTATTGTCACTGTTATAGTTCCAGATATACATAGGTGTAGTTATAGTTCTAGTTCTTTATTATAAAACTGTTGTTGTAATCAACGTCCACTCCGATCTGTGGATCAATAGCACTCGAGTTCATCGACCCTTTAAAACCGTTCAAATGACCAATTTTAAAACTACGGAACATTTCATAATTTCTATTCTTCGATTCGATTTTATAATTCAAATGCATTGGAATTTTGGTGCACAGACGAAATACATATTTTATTTCCATACAACGGTATCGTCTATTCTTTTGGAGGCTTCTAATGGTGATGATGATGGTGATGATAACGATTGACCTTTTCAAAGGGAATGCAATTTATCTACAGATTATTTAATACGGAAATTAAAAATTGAAATATTGAAGAACCAGAAGAGAAGAACCCAAGAAAACTTTACTATTTCATTATAAAATGCAAATTGTATTCTATTGAGACTAAAAGTTCACTCTTGCTTGAAGTTGATTAAAAATTGATTAAGAATGTAAACCAGTTTTATATTGAATTCAGTTTGTTTAACTAAGTCAAGAATTTCTCGATCGTCGACGTTAATTAATTTTGAATACTTTATACGACAACAACACAGTTGTTTTTGCTTTTGCTTTTGATCTTTGAATATCTCACAAATCTTTCAACACCGAAGCGAAACTAAGCTTTAAGTAGTGTTCGAAGGGTACCCAGAAGTTGCTTTAAAAGGCGCGACCTGAGCCTCGCCTCGACTCGCCTCGCCACACAAACGCTTCAACTTTCCTCTCTGTGACTTCAACTACTATCCCGAAAACCGATGATATACTTTTCTCATGCCAGCGAACAAACATGTTTTGCTTAATGAGTGGATAAATATTTGTACAAAACTGACATCATAATGGATAAGTTTAAAGAAACAATAACTACGAGTACATTCGTGGTTGATTATTTAGACTTATTTACGTTTTCTGCTTTTCGTCTGATTTTCTATATATTTTTTATAATACGATAGTATTTTTTTAACACTTGACAATAAAAATTCTTTGTTTGGATATATTAACCAACAAAAATTGGTTTTTTTTTATAACTACTATATGCAAAACACGTTGAAGAAAGAAGTTGGTGAAATATTGTTGAAGAGGTTGTCAACGAATGGAAACTTAATTGAACGATCGTCGTCGGTCAGACCAAAATGATTGAAATATTGGCACAATTGTGATTCGTGAGGACAACAAGCACGAAAAAGGTGGCAAAAAATTCCAAATATAATTAAATAAGAATGAATTCAACAGAAGTTAAAGAAATAATCTTTGAAATGTACTAAAATGATATCAAAGAAGTGAGTATAAAAAAAGAAAGGAGGGAGACAGGGAGAAGGCAGCAAGACGCAGAGAGGGATGGAGACGCAGAGTGAATGCGAAGAAATAAACAAATATATTAAAGAACTGTTATTCATCCAACATGAATGCATTCAGATCGTTGTTTTTTTAGTTTTGCTTAACTTTATGTTTGGTTACGCTTTTTGATTATTGATTTCATTCTTTATTAATTTATGGTAAACTGTACAAAAACACAACAACAATCAGTTGGTGCCAGAGAAGGGAAGTTGCTGAGTAGGAGGGGGGGAGGTTGGGAGGGGCAAGAAGACACCCTCATATATAAAGGAATGTCGCCGAGAGCGACCGCGTTTTAATTTTCTGAAAGCTGAAAGATTGTATTAAGTACTCTTAAGTAAACGACGAAGACTCGACAGCAACAAAGCTAGTTACAGCAAAAGAAAAAAAGTTAAAAAAAAAATTTTAAAAAAATGCAAAAAAAACAGACCAAAAATTAACATAAAAAATAAAAGAGTAGTACAAAAGATGGCACACCCTGTTATCATAGGTAATCACAATGCAATGAATGATAAAGATATGATAATGATAAAGATAAGATATAATGATGATAATGATAGTGATAACGACAATGCTAATCACAATGACTATAGTATTATGATGATGATAATGGGAATAGTAATGAGAAGGATAATAATATTGATGATGGTTGTAAAGCGTGGGCCATCGGCTGGTTTCTTTTTGATTAATATATAATAATTTAAATAAATCTCATAAATAAATTAATTTCTTAATTCATTACTTTCTTAAGTAAAGAAATTTAACTTCTTAATTAATTAAAGATAACTTTTTAATTCAATTATTTTTAAATTATTTAATTCAAAAAGAAACCAGCCAATGGCCCACCTTATATTTACTTAGTTCGGTATCTAGTTTATTCTAACTTAATTAACTTTGACATTTTCTACTGAAGAGATTTCATTAATTCTACTCTCTACTTGTTTCTATTCAAATTCTATTAATACTTCTATTGGTTGAATTGCAATCTTTATTTTATGTAGTTTTGTTAAATTTAGATTTAATACACCGAAGAGCGGCACGAATACAAACTGTGTGTGTACGTAATACTTCTTAATATGGCTTCAGCGACTGACTCTAGATTGGTTACAGTGCAGAAAATGCAAGAACAATCATTCTGTTGCATTGGATATACTCGTACGTGCAGAAATTACGGCGAAAAGAAAGGTAAAAAGAGACCAACTAAATAAGTGCATAGAGGAACTCGCTCAAATAGAATAACCAACCATCTTCATCTACTCTCCAGTTCAGCTCGGTTCAGTTCGGTATCTAGCGGTCAGTTACATTCGTACACTGGGTATATTATATGTACTCGTACCTCGACGAATAGATGAATACGAGAGTAATTCTAATTTAATTAGTTTTAATCGCACGTTTTTACTTTAAAAAGATTTATCGTAAGCGAGCGATTGAGTCGATCTCAATCTCAAATCGGGAAATTGTTTTTATGCACACGTATGCAACTTTCTATTAGCTTTAGCGAAACAGACATGCAGACATACACACTTGCATAGATACACATACATACATAAATACGTACTCGTACAGATCTACCTAATTTTTGCCTATAATACAACCAGTGCTGAGAACAAGAACGCGTTCAGACGATACAACTTCGATAGAACGATAGTAAGTCAAAGTTTAAAATCTACATTCCATATTATGTAAGTGGGTGGGGATATGTCTTTATATGTCGTTGTGTATAAAAAAACAGAGTAAATTAACAGCCTTAGAATGGATAACGGAGACACAAAAACGAAAACTAAAACGAAACGATGCCAAACGGGCATAATGTAACTTTTTCGTTGGTTTTCGTTTCGTTTTCTGTTTTGCATACCGCCATAGTGACAACGTTACGATTTATGAAATGTGTTCAGTGATAGACTTCAGTGAGAGTTCGCTGTGGTGGTGTCTGGCGAAACAAATCTGACATTTCTATAATAATAGTTAATGTCATAAAGAACTGTCAAATCCACGATAAACTATGAAAACCAAGTAACAGAATCAGCGATTTTCGTTTCGTGTGACTATCGGCCATGGCCACATTTTTCATCACGATGCGTGCATCACTCACGCTGGTTAGTTGGCCCATGTCACATGCCACGAATCAACCAATTAGCTTGAGTGATGCACGCATCGTGATGACAAGTATGACATGGACCATCCATTACAAGGCCTTAAATGAAGAACCATTTGATGAAAACAAAGCGAATAAACAAATTTTATATGCAAATGCAATTTATAAAGAGAGAGTATGGAGAAATAAAAAGAGGAGGCGTAATGGGTCAGTGGGAGGAGGGCGGAGAGGGGTCTGGTAAACAAAACCGAGACGTTAATCCCTGCAGACATACAAATTAAATAATGAGAGTCAACGTTCGTATTAAAAACAAAAAAACAAACAATTTTCGCGATGCGCCATCAGAGATCAGATCGTTCATTAAATTAAGTGTTGAGTACCAGAACGAGGAGTTCAGTCGATTCTTGCATTCCAATATCAATATTTCTTTGTTTATTTTTTAAACAATAAAAAATAAACTCTTTCGATTTATTTTCGATACCACAGAAAAAGAAATCATTTATACTCGCATTAACGATCTCGAAGATCTCTCGATGATAATTCCACATTTTTTATTTATTTTTACATTTTTAATTTATTATTATTCCAACATTTTATAGAAATCGCGATTGTTTTATCGTAATTTTAAAAGTCTCTCAGATCATCATTAAAATTTTACAACTAAAATTAATTCAACGTATATACACAGTATATACGGTTTTTATAGTAATATTATAATAATTACACTCGTATGATGTGCGTATGTTTTTTATTAACTTCAAAGTATGACATCAATAATTATTAGAAAAACAATTCCGTGCTCAAATTTACAAACTTGATAAGAAATCACTAAAGAAGAAAACATTGTTTTAAAAGTGCAACAATTAAATTCTGATCAAGTTTTTTTATTACTAATCGCATCGAAAACTTCACAGTTATCAACGTTAAAGTTTATATTCTATTCGAATCTATTCCAAGTGGATGAGGCTAAACTAACACTAAATCATTTTAGTAAAAACACAAATGAAAGCGATAATATTTTGGAACATAAAAAAGTCTAACAAGACTCTACATCCAATACATCGCTACAACACATCAAATCAATTAATTTATTGAGAACAATGCAATTATAAACAATAAGCAACGAGATGTAAAAAAGCCAACAAATACCACAAAAAAAATCCATTGGTCAATAAATAATAAATTATAAAATTCTGATTGGCACGTAAATAAACACAACTGAATCAAATTGAAACCAATTTAATGTAAATCATAAGCAACTTTGGAAAAAGACATAGAATGTCTAATAAATAAATAAACAAATAAATAGAATAAATAAATAGAAAAAATAAATAGAAAAAATAACAAAAATAAATATAAATGTATGAAAAAACTAAATAAACGAAAAACGCGTCTCAACTTCAATCGTTGCTATGAAAATTCTTTGTCGTAGAAAAGCCAACTAGTACTCTGTCTTTGCTCTTAGGTTTGGCTGATTGTTCATCCAGTAATGACTTGTAAAATCTCCATCTAACAATCTATCTATCTATCTAACAATCCTTCTATCTAGCTTGCTATCCATCGAATTCTTTCATGCATTCGTTGGATATTTCATACCATTTAAGAGGAATTCACATTCCAGTTTATTGTTTGAGTGTTTCATTGGTTGGATTGTTTGAATGTTTCATTGGTTGGATTGGTTTTTTGTTTGAATGTTTCGTGGGTTGTTTTATTTCGTTGTTAGGTTTTTTGTTGGTTTATTTGGTTTGTTGTTTAGTTGCTTCGTTTAGTTTGTTTCAAAGATCGGTTTTTTGTTTCATTTGATTTTCTTGTCGTCTGTCGACTGTTATTGAAAGTAGGCTTTTCCAAAATAAGCGGCTCACAATAAACAAAAATAAATCACATTCTTATGTGATTGCAATGGACTAATTGCAAATAACTAAATGCAATGGATAACTAACTGTAATTTCAAGAGATACTAACTAAAGACTGTAACTTAAAGAGATACTTACTCATACTTAATGTAAAAAGAATGTTAAGCTGAACTAATTTTCTTTCTACTCAACAATTGTAATCAGTTAGTGTTAAAATAGCTAACCTACATTTATTAAATATTTACATACTATGTATTTATGTACATACTTACTATATACAATTATCAAGTTGAACTAAAAATAAAAAAACCGTTCTGTATTCATTATATTCCTTTTGCTTACACTTGACTTTACACGAGTGATTACTGAGAAATCATTGGCTTCTTATAGAAGAAGAGGCAGAGATAAAGAATATAGAAATCTAGAAGCGTGGCTTGGTCACGTTACACACTCGTAAGCAACTCGTACAACCAGCGACTCTTCCCACGTAATCGAAGTTATGCGGTTGTTGTTCAAAATTAGCGGCACATTAAAAAGCAAAAATAACGATTAACCGGCTAATATTTAAATAGAATAGGTTTTGGTTTTTATTTGGTGCTTGTTTTTTTGTATTTCTTAACAGTTTAAAGTACGACTCTCAAGTACGACCTCTCAAGTCTGGATACAAAGCTGCGGTAGTATTCGATTACGGGAACTTCTGGATTCAATGAAATACTTGTTGCTTTTGAAGATTTTAATATCCTAAAATGATTACTTTCGTTTCTTTCAAAGTCAGACATGTCAACATTATTAAAGAACTGGTCCAGATCATTCATTGTCAAAACAGCTGATCGGATTGTTGAATAGTTGATTTAGTGTACGAGAATATCTGTACACTAGATATACTCGTATGGGATGGGCCATTGGCTGGTTTCTTTTGGAATTAAATAATGAATTTAAAACTAATTTATTTAAACTGAATTAAAAATACTTCAAAAAGAAACCAGCCGATGGACCACCCTTTACACTATAATTAATTAAAGCTTAAAAACATCTGGAATAAATGTTGGTTTAATTGTTTTTTTTTTGTAATATTGATAAAAATTTTAATATTTAAATTCCATATGTTTTGAAGTTTCGTTTTTAATTTATGAACATTTTAGTTTAGAGTTTGTAGAGGGACGAACATTTTCAAGATTCCAGTCGATCGTATATTCATGAGTAACAAGAGTGTTGAGTTTTTTTTCTTTGTTGTATGATTTTTATGAAGTTCACGTTTGTTGTTTTAGATTACGTAATCTTTTGTGTGTATTCAGCAGAAAATTGAATACGAAATCCCGGTTCGAGAATTTTAATTTGGCTTCTAAGCAAAATAAACATCGGCTTCTAATATTTGAATACATACCACAAGCGTACGACGACGACGTGAGTACTTCTGAGCTGAATATGAAACACTTTTATTATATTTTTCTGTTTTTTGGGAAACGTCAGCAATAATAGAATAAATTCATAATAATAAGAATAAGAATAATTCAATAATTCGCAATAACAAGAATTCTTCAAAAGTATAAAAATGCTGTCAAAATTTAACGAAGAGGTTAAAAAAAATAATTATATTGCATTATTATTATAATTGCAGATTATAAACATTAGTTATAAAAGTTAGTCATAAAAGTTAGGCACTTTAACAATTTATACAAATAATATATTGTATTTAACATAATTTTTAATAATTTCATAATTACGAGTAACCATCACAATGGACCTCTACGATGTATGGAAACCATTGAAAGTAAAAAATAAATACTATTGGAAAGCTGCAAAGTGGATTTGTACACAGCAATTGCATATCTGTACTGATACACATATATGGTTATAGTGTATATACAGATACACTACAAAATCAGTGAACAATTAGCTGTACATACCTACATAAATGTATGTACATGGGAGTACTTCATATGTACGTGTAAATAAACGCACAAAGATTGAAGTTGCAACTAAACAGCAAAACAGCAAAAGAACAAAAAAAAGGCAAGAAAAATTTAAACTTACGCCTTTGCAACAAGGTTCGTATTTCCACAAATTTCACTCCCCCTACTCTCCACCAGTAGTTATGGCACTCAACATAATGCAACTGTCACCAAACAGAGTTGCCACAGTCATTATAGGGTGGACCATCGGCTGGTTTCTTTTCAAATTACGTTTTTAATTATTTATATTTTAATATTCAATCTAAACTGTTATAGAGATTTTGAAAAGAAACCAGCCGATGGCCCACACATTACATGGATCTATAATTTTCTTTATTGTTTCACATTTCTTATCACTAACGAATTTTAGCCTTGGAGCTCGATGTGCCATGTTGGAATGCCTACAATTAACCCTAGTTCACTTTTTCCTCTTTGTAAACCTTCTTTAACCTTCCTGGGACATTCCTGACAACCTTCGGTCTCAAACAATGGCAACTCTACAACTTATCGAACTGCAGCTTTAAGTTGAAATTGAGGTAAAAAGTGAAAAAACCTGTAAAGGAATTCGTCGACACTCAAGCAACCAAACAAGACACCAACCGACCAGCCACCAATCTACCAGTCAGCTAACCACTTTACACCATCTCCGTGTTTCCCCCATATATTTGTTGCATCGGTTTTTTACATCATCAGCTACTCGAACCATTCAAAAGTCAAATCGTCAAACATCGTTGGCCTTGCAATTTTTCTCCGTCTCGAAACTGTTGTTTTTTGTTATTAATACTTATTCTAGTTACTTCACAACTTTGTTTTTTGTATTCGCAAATGTTAAAAAGCTCAGATGGCTGCTGACTTCCTCCGCCTGGACATCCCACAGCCCATTCGATGTGAGCTGCTTGCTTGAATGGTTGGATGGCTGGCTTGCTGGTTGGCGTAAAGAATGTGTTCGCATTGACCTTGTTATTTAGTTTAGGGTCTAAATACTGGTCTGGTCTGGTCTGAGGAAACATGAACTACTACTGAATGAGGACCGGTTTATTGTTTGCGGATATCCTTAGCAAAGCGCGATCTTAGCAAACACAGCGAAACAAAAATAAAACACAGAAGAGTTTTAAATAATAATGTGCAGCATAACATCAAAATCAAAATCTTATATAAGCCAAAAATAAAAATTGCAAAAGCTTTAGCAAAAACCTGTTCCTGCAACTAGCAAACAGATTGAAAGACTGAAAGACAGACAGACAGACCGACACGTAGACATCATCGCTAGTCGACTGACAGACACATAAAACACAACACATGAACATGGACAAAAAATGTTGTCGTCGACGCCGCACCTTTCACCAGCACAGTATTTGCATTGAGTGTTGCTGCTACTGCTGCTGTTGTTGTTGTTGCATTTTGGCAGAGAATTTAACTGTAGTCACTAAAAAAAAATAAAACCTACATATAGACGCTACAAAATCATCGTTTTGAACATCAAAATCGAACCAAAACCAAAAAACAAATAAAGATTATATGGTAAATGTATGCAAATATGTATGTTTATAGTTCCAGTCGCGTTTATTGAATGCAGTATAACTATCTTAAGTGGGAGAACCAAACCCTTTTTTACGCAATGCTATTAAATTTAAGTTCAGTTAACTGAAGTGAAATGATGTATGTATGGAGTATGAAGATTCAAGGATACACGGCTGCATGCGTATGGTACATACAGAGGTACAGCAATATAATAGTAAATAAGGAAATTAAATAGTCTTAACCAATAATAATAATAAGAACCTATCAAATGAAGAAGCCTTCAAAGGAAGAGCATTCAAATGGAGCCTTCAATTGGAGCTTTTAAAGGTGCCATGACCATGTTTAATGAATGTTGCAATTAATTAACCCAGTAATTTTATCAAAAATCATTCAAAAACTACGAAATTTTATCAAAAATCATTCAAAAAACTACGTAATTGTATACTAAAACAGCCTAAACTCCGCAATTGTATCAAAAACACCAAAAACTCGGTAATTTTATCAAAAAATATCCAAAAACTCAGTCATTTTATCATAAAAGAACCAAAAATTCAGTCATTTTATCAAAACACAGCCAAAAACTACGTCATTTTATACTAAAACATCCAAAAACTCCGCAATCGTATCAAAAAACATCCAAAAACGCAGTAATTTTATCTTAAAAGATCCAAAAACTCAGTCATTTTATCCTAAAACATTTCTAAACTGAAAACAAACAATGAAAAAAGTTATTTAGTTAAAAACAATGGAAACAAAGAATGGAAACAATCCAACATAAAAACAAACGTAGTTGTTACCCTGCAAGAATACGATTGTGTTAACGTCAAATAGAGAGAAGAAATCCCACAAGAGACGTTGTTCCAAAATGCAGCCACCTGTAGCGACATTCATTTCACTTGTGGATAGCAAATAATAAATCAAAATGCTTCTATGTGTGTGGATACTATACCTATGTATATGTGTACACATATCAGTACATCTAAATAAACATAAATAAAACTTTAATACACATTTAATAGAAGATATATCGATGGTTCACTTCTTGTTTTATCTCACTAACTGTAACTAATCTCAACATGATCATCAACATAATCATCAGCATCAACATCATCGTTGTTGTTATTATTACGCTTTTCACTGTTAACTTACGTTTTTACGACTTCGACGCAATAAAAATCATTAACTACACAGTTAATGCTATTATCCAAATACTGACCATTGGCCGACCCAGACGACGTGGAAGAGACGAGTTCGTGAAGGAATTCGCACAGATGGAGGTGAATGAGTGGGTTCAAAACAAAGGCGTTATTATGCAACATTTAGGAAAAACCACAAACCGATATTTTTTAATACGCATTTAATTGATTATTTTACTTAAGCAGGAAACGCAAAATCATTAAATTGGGATTACAATAAAATATCCAAAAGTAGGTAAACAACATAAAAGAATGGATGTATAAAGTACTCGTAAATGTAAATTATTGTTTTTTATTCTTATAAGCGTGTCATTTTTATGATGCTTTTAGAAGAAGTGCTTCAAAGTTAATCTTAACACTGCTTGTCACAATGAAAAGTCGGACTTATTGAAGTGAAATTTTGGATTAAAAGTAAGGTTTTTCATTTCAGGATTGCCTTGGAATTTTTTGTCAATAAAAACAAAAAGCATGAAATTTCCATCTATTTGCAGCATCAAATGAAATGTATGAGCAGCATTAATAGAAATAACAAACAAAAAACTAACCTTTAACCGCTTCGTAGTATCCTAAATCCAGCGTGAATGATTTTTTTTATTCCAATAGCCAAAGAAAAGATGTGTGAAAGCACTGAAAATTTCAAATTTGATTTGTATTTGGCGACGCGTTCTTAGATCAATTGAGGTTCTTGCAACACCGTATATAGTGTGTGTTCGTGTGTATGTTCGCTGCCAAGTTGCACCCAACAAGAAAGCTGTGGAAAAACCAATCTTCGATTTGGAACTGGAAAAAGACTCGATTTGATTATATATTTTCTTGTTTTTCTCTGCAATGTTTAGCAGCAACGACTTCGCGGCGGCTTCCTTTTTATTATTGCGCTGACGTTTGCGCCTGCGACTTTTGTGACCTTAATTTATGTTACGTTTCTTTGGATTTGGATTTTATTTGAGCTCCGCTGCACGGCGAGCTACTTTTGACGAATTTCTTTAGATGTTTTATTGGAAAATATTTTCGAGAATTATATCCATTTAGCTTCACTTGTTTCTCTATTCTTTCCCGCAAATTTCGCTTAAAATTTTGTAAAATGCATGTGCATCATCTGTCCGGAGAGGAAAAAACAAAAACAATTATGAAAACTATGAACGTCAAAATTCGTCGGAAGAGTGATCGAAGGAAGATAGGAAGAAAAGAGAGAGATAGAGAGAGCACGCGCGAATGAATGAAATTTACGCCGAAGCCGAAAATTGAAACTAACAACAATCAAGTAAAAAACTGAAAAATTATTAAAAAAAAAAAATTTAAACAATAAACACTTTTTTAACAATCCGTTCCGCTGCTTTTGCGCTGCTGACTGCGTTCGTTACGTGTTGCTGCTCAATAGTTTTGCGTATGTGTGAACTAGTAATTCGTTTTTAAACTGGTTTTAAATACCAAAAATAAAACCATGATAAAAAACATCCGAAATAACACACTGTTACGCATGCTCTTTACGCATCACTCAAGCTCTGCTTGTTATATTGCTGTGTATGTTTTCGTTCTTGAAGGAATGAAGAGAAATCGCTTTTAAATACAATACAATACAAGAAATTCATAAGCAAAGACCGATATTGGATGTTGCGGTGCGATCGCACGTTCTTCTGCCACAGAAAACAACTCAAAACTGAAACCGATTTTAAACATGCAGATTTTGCCAACGTTTCTTCTTCGTTTCCGCTTTGGTATTGCTATTCATATTGTTAGCCGTAAAAAGAAACACCGGGTGAATTCTGTAGTTACAAAAAATAATACGGAGGTTCAGAAAGTTTTTTCATTAACTTTTGGTAGAAGTTTTGGAAAAGGTTGAACATATTTTTTTGTTGTTGTTGTTTTCAGGAACTCCATAAACAACAATCTCCTAAACTCTATAAGATACCTAAATGTTATTGATGTCTTTTAAGAGGCATTAAAATTATCTCTTATTTACGTGAATTAAATTTTTGCCAGAAAACGTTTACTTTTCATGAAAACTTTGATTTTAGATTTTTAATCACGTTTTTTCAATTCATTAACTTTTTTAAAGAAGGTGAATCAGTTTTAAGGTTCCGGTTAAGCTAACCGGACATTGTGAAAACGGCCCTTAAGAAACAGTATATAGCGATTTTGTATTAATTTCTTCTCTTTCATGGCGAATAGTTTCGAAGGTAGACTTCACCAGATAAATTGCATTACAATTTTTGAAGTACAGCATCCATACTTAAAAAGGCACTAATAAAAGGCATAATAATTAAAAGGGCCTTTTTGGAATGCGCACAAAATGCATTACAAACAGCTACTTGTTATAACATTTTGAAAATTAAAAAAAAAATCTTTTTGCAAATGTTGAAATCTGATGCAGCCGTTTCGGGAACGCCCGAAATTCTGAAACACGCCTGTTGCATGAATGTTAGTCAGTGTTGCCGCTACTTTAAAATTAAATGTGTCCTCTGCATCAGAAAAATGTGTTCATTTAGAAATAAATGTGCCCATGAATAGAAATAAAGTTTGTTCATAAAAATATTATTTTCCTCATTTATTTGTAATCAAGGAAGAAAACATTTTTCAGAAACAAGCATTGTATATTTAAAATAAAGCAAAATAACAAAACAATTTAAATTATTCTTTCGTAAAAAATCTGAATAAATTCGTAATTTTACATACAAATAATCTCGCATTTCTTCCTATTTAAAAGGAAGAAGGAAGGAATGTTTCCTTTCGAAAACATTGTAGGCTCAACTATTTCAACTGAAAATCGTTTGCTGCTGAAGTCTTAATGAATTAAATTGATTGATCTCTGCTTAGCGGAGAAGTGTAACGACGGAGAATGTCGCTAACATACATAATGGCCAAGCCATTCATATTCGTCAACTTAATGCACGAACCTGATTCGCAATCGTTTTAAAGCAAACAACGAAAATAATCGCCACGAAGAGTAAATATAAATGAATTTTATATTTTGTTTGTCTAATTTTAATTTAAATAAATGAATTGTAAAATTATTTTTGTTAACTCATTTCAATTTAAATAAAAAAGAAATGAAAAATTACGAATAATAAATTACAAATAAGTTTACATTACTTTTTAATATTTGCAAACTGCTAAGAAATCACAACTGTTACATGCAAAGCAGTTTTTCTAGTAATGTTTACTTAAAAACCAAAGGAATAATAAATACTAAAGTTGTGCCGTTGGTGTCCCTGTCACTAACTCACTTCATCATTTTGTGACAATCTTGTAATAAACCAAAACGGTATACCGTTTCTAACGGTATCACTTATATTGCTTTCTCACACTGAAGACGTGGACGGACATTAGGCCTGGCTACACGCAGTATCTTTTGAAACGGTTTCAATCACTTTCTATGAGAGAGGAGGTGAGGAAGAGAGGGAAAACTTACACTCCCAGAGGGTATCAAGAAACGAAAGAAGAAAAGAAATTTAAATATTCAGTAAAATTGACACACACATTGGCATCACATGTTTACGACTTTTGAAATCAAACGAGAAACTGCAGTGTGTAGCCACCGATGGTATCAACGTACCAGTAGTGAAACCGTTTCTAAAGATACTGCGTCTAGCCAGGCCTATTTTCCAAGTAGGCTTCGGCAATTACTTACCAGGAAGTAATGCCTTAGAGACCATTAGAAACCAGTCTTCATACGATCATAGGACTAATTCCATACGATTTCTATAGGAATTTACAGTGCGAGCAAGTAAAATCATTCACTTCGGCTTGTGGTTGTGTTTTCCTTTTTCCGGTTTGTGTCATCGGGCGACTGTCTTGCCATCTGTGAATAATATATTCTTTGCTAATAAAACCAAGCATTAAGGTTCGCGGCATTGCTAAACGCTATTTACTTGCTAGGTGTCTGCATGTACTAAAGTTTTATAAATTCCCTGGTGACTGAAATTCTCAAAAAACTATTAAACACTGCCATTATATTCTTTTTCATTCATTACGCAAAATCGAAAATCCCGATCATAAGATGTTATATACAAATACTCATAAAAGGCTTTATTACTTATTTTTAACAAGAACATGTACATTTAGATCTAAAAAAATACGTATGTATGTACATATATGCCTGTTCTCGTCATATTCACGTCATATCATCTATTTTGACACGTTGCCCGAAATACTACGAGTAAACGAGTTAATTTCGTATAGAAAGCTTCGAACAAGAACAGCTGATGACGAGACGATCCGTAAGCTGAACGATTCTTACGGCAGCAGTCTACGTATCGTCAGATTGTTTCGTTCAAATTCGATCAGTTTCGCAAACTCATTTTGGGCGGTCTTCCACAATGTCAATTCTACTCAAGCAAACAATAACATTTCGCATACAGAACATCAAACAAGAACAGCTGATGACTAGTAGGTCCGTAGGCTGTACGGGTTTAACGGAATCCTACGTTCGTCAGAATGTGTTGGTCACATTCGATCACTTACGTATACTCATTTAGGGCAGTCACAACTTAACTTTTAAGAACAGTATGAATCGTAAACTTGTTGTATTTGTAAATATTGCCATTTCTTTGCTATATGTTCATGGAGGGCAAACAATGTTCGTAGTGCAATATCGGAATTTGCCATCGTCGAGAGCAAATTTTTCCATTGCATTACCAAAAGTTCATCTTTGGATGAATTTTGCTCTAGTTGATAGTTGACTTTGTAAAGAAAATAAAAACAATTTGACAGCTTGGGCAATCGAAAAATTGCAATGTAATGTCCAAAAGCAAGTGCAGCTATGTGTCACATGTCAATAAATGTGCAAGGTGAAATATAAAGCATGGAATCTCAATTTAAAATTTTTTTGCACACAACAATTTTCTAAATCGTAAAACTGAAAAATTTATCAGTGCTGCCATTTTTTTTGCTCCTTTCTGCTTGCATTGTTGTCAAATGGTCATTTTTTGTGCATAGGGAAAAATTTGCACATGTGTTTCCACTGTAGCACTGCACGCATATATGCATGCATCTTAGATGCACACGTGTTTGCAGCATTAAAAATTTACGCCGTTCTCGGCCTTTTCAGAAAACTGACTTCGTAAATCTCGAATTTCGAAGTCGGTTTCGGTTTTCAGGAGAGAGTAACTAAACTCCGGAGAGAGAAAATAAAATCTCGGTGCTTAATTACAACAAAAGTTTGGTAGCGACTGGCAAACGAATTTCCACGAAGTCGCTACGTTACGTCAATTTGCCTAACCCGGGTCCCGGCCCCCTTAAACATAAATGGAAAATTTTGTTTCGTTCGTTCGATTGACCGCCTTCCGACGACGGTATTCGTCGCTCTGCATAATTCGTTGTCGTTCATTCTTCGTTCGTTCGCAGGCATGATGTGAGAGGAGTAGCAGCAGAAAAAAATCGGGCGTGGAAAAATAATAGAAAACTTTATTTTTTTACATCATAACCGGAACTTGGGAAACGTAGAAAGTGCTTTAAAACGATAAAATATTGTCAATTTAGGGAAACCACGCAAGGAATTTGAGCTATTTTGTGTGTATATGGATGCAAAAATCAATAAAACAAAGTTTTGCATGAAAATTCATCTCAACATTTTTCCTGCTGCTGCTGCTTTGGCACATTCAGTTGTCTACCTACGTAAACCTGCTACCGCTGCGCTGCAACGCACTGCATTACGTTGACGAGACATGCACAAGCAAAAATCCAGACAAAAATAGGATTTTCCAATTTGGTCTCCAGAGTGAAAATATCTAGTGAAAAAGGATTACAACAATCCATTGATTTCCTATGGAGAGTGCATAAAGATTAATCATTTCGCAGGGCTGGCAAGGTGCCGCCGCACTGCCACAACGATCGCTAGTGAGTGAGAAAGCTTTTGTGTGAGAGAGCAACAGAGAGGAGCAACTATTTTTGTGTGCAATTTCGTTAGAAGTTCTTCTATTAAAATAGTTTTTAAGTTAAAAGTAAAGCAACTATTTTTTTATATTCAGTGATAATGATAATTTGTTGTTAAATTGAATGCTCAACAGTTGTTGGAAATCTTCGAATTTCATAAAGTTGGATATTAAATTCATCGGTGAAATCGTGCTGGCAAAACTTCATTGAAATTGGGAAGTAGAGAAGCAACTGAAAACAATAAAAGTAAAAAATAACAAAAATCAAATCAAAATGGCGCACCAGCAGCTCGCCCCATCGGTGAATTGTTCATTGGACGATATCGATTTGAATGCTCTAAAGGTGAGTGGAAACAAGTGAAGAGACGAAAAAGTCAAAGTAAAAATTCCTTTCTGTTGTTTTTCAACAGTTTAGTTTTCAATATAACAAACATTTCGTCTTTAATCTTAATTAATTTGCTCTCATTTGTTGGGGAAGGGGATTTTGGGGCCGATTGCCATGTAGAGTTGCCGAGACGGCAGCAACAGCAGTTTCATGAACGTCATTCTCAGTCTCTTCCCATTCTTGTTGTTGTTGTCCTAAACGTCTTTTGTTTTCATGTTATCATCCTTTTCTATCTGTGTTATCGTTCTCTGTTCTTTGTGCAGATTAGTTTCGCCGAGTTTTCGTTCTTCATCTTTATTGCTACAATTCGTTGCTCGCTCATCCAGCGCACTTCTACTGAATGTATTAAACCTCACAGCCGCCCTTCCCCGTCTGTTCTTCACCATCACTTCTTCATTTAGTTACATATTCTATTTGATTTAAGTTAAGTTGTAAGGTGTGGCTGGTTTTGTGACGCGTACTCTTTATAGCGTTGCGAATAGTTTATAATTTTGTATACGTTGGTCGTTTTTACCAAAAAAAATAATTTATAATTTTTATTTATATTTTTATAATCGTCTATCATTTGACTTCTAGATTTCACTACTCTTCTTTTGCTAGGCTATCGGGTTTCATTCACCTGCAGTCTTTTGTAATTTAATAAGTGTTTTTCACGTTAACTTAAGTTAAAACAGAGCATATGTATTATAAATTGTAAAAGATTTTTGTATTGAACTTACTTTGTATTGTAACTCGAAGAAGTTTTCGTTTTTCTTAAAATTTAAAGTGAATGAAGATATAAACTATCAAATCATGTTTTGGTTTGATTTGATTTTTGATGCTTTTCTCAATGAATGTGTATAAATTAAAATATGCCAAACACGTGGTATATGTTTAAGAAGTTTGAAGAAATGCAAAAATATAAGTGCTTTGATACTCGAATAGTGCATAGTTTTAGTGCATTTGAAGAAAGGAACTACCTGGATATTATATATTGCATATCGTTAACAAATCCTCTAATTTGAAGGAAAACTGTTGTTGGACACTTATTTTTTTAATTCATGCATGTTATCTTTCGTTCTTCGGATGATTTCCAGTTTGTGTCATTCATCCCTTTTAGTTTTGCTAGCCCGGTACGGCGCAGACAGACCAGACCGGTGTCGTTATGCTATTTCTCAATGAGTTGCTTGATCTCTCAGCAACCACCGCCGAACAGTCAAACCAACCCACTATCCACCCACCCATTACCACCTCCCCAATAGAAAGTGAGATGAAAAATGATTTTTTTCCTCTGCGCGCCGAGACAAAAACCAGACAAGACAAGAATGAGAGGGTTTTTTTAGTTTACTTCATTACCCAGACTTTTTGTTTTATTATGCGTATACGTCTGTACACACACACGTACACCGGCCTTAATATGTATTTTGTAATCACGTATTTTGTTGTAATTATGTATGATGGATGCTTTCTTCTTCTCAAGAGGGTGTTGAGCTTTAGAGGTCAATAAACATTCATCTCACTAATACGGCGAAGTGTTATTTGGAAATATTATCATCTGGATGCCATAATAAAATGAAGAATACATACGTCAATAATAGAATACATCAACAGATAATAATATGAATTAGTAAAGCTTTATCTTCAGATATATTCACTCGCAAAAAAATAAAATACACACGTTTTCCACAAACGATTGGATTTTCTGTGGGTTTTATTTATTGGGATTTCCTAAGCGAATACACACACATGTTTAGGTATCAGGATGTTCGACCTCCGCGGGACTTAAACCCAATTTCCTTACACATGGACATAAATTTGTATGAAGATAAACCTTCACCTCTTACTCAGTCTTTATTCCAAGGAATTTCAGCTTGCAACTAAAGAGAATTCATCGCTTTGGCCACTTAGTTTCTGCGATTAGATAACCACATCATTATTCCTTTATAGTATTTCTTTATTTTTCGTTCCTGTTTGGAAATTAAATGGTTTTTTTTTCAAATAAGTAATTATGTATATAAATGTTTTTGTATCTACCATGAATAATATTAAATTTTGTAACAGGGTTCTAATTTTGCTCCTCGCTTTTCTTGTTTGTTATTGTTTCCTTTTTTTTGTTTGATTATTTGTTTTTTTTAAATGCACCCTACAACCGAAGGGTGTTTATTCAGGTTGTTCTTCCGTTTGTAACGCATTAGAGGATAGATAAATGTTAGATATGGAAAAGTAATATATTTTTGATCAGCGTCACCTCCTGAGGCGATTTAACTCTGTCTGTCTGTGGAAATTACGATTACAGGAGAACTATCGCCATGAAAATTTAGACAAATATTACATTATATCGGATAGAATTCGGAAAATCTATTCACTGTCTCGCCTACTTTTTAAGTAAATTTTAAATTATTATTAATTAATATTAATAATAATGTAAATATTAAATATAAGAGCGAATCTGCCCACAAAAAGGGGCGTGATCCGCGCTCTGAATTCAAATATAAATCTCTCCTATCGAATGTAGGGTGTATGAACATCGTCCAGACGGAACTTAACACTCTTACTTGATATTTTCTTCGCCTTTAATCAATCGATACCCCGGAAAACATGTTCGCCCACACATGATACACATACATACAATTTAAAGTAACGAGCTGTGGAAAAACATACAACTATTACTACTATTTATATATAGTATGTATATCTAACATTTGAGATACGAATACAAATAAGTGCCCATGTATTCGTACATAGTGTTTACTTTTCTTGTTGTTGGTGTTGCTATATTCGCTATTTTATTTTGTTTTTTTTTTTTTGTCTACAATTCAATGCAACTTTTCCAATTCTTACTACAAATGCTCATTTTTGAGCTACATTTGCTACTACATTGTGTAAACAATTGGCACACATGCAACATTAGTAGCACCAAGAAAAACCATAACAATATATCTGTACACCAACCAAAGACATGTACCCGTACGTATGCATGGTATAAGTATTTCTATGGTTGGTCTGGGCCTCGACAAACCAGTCATTTCATTTGGCATGCAGCAGCAGCCGCAGCAGCGAAAAGAGAATGCAGAACTCTTAATTCTCTTCTCCGAATTGCTGTGCATGACAGTGTTAGGTTCCGCTGCTGTCGTCAGTCTACAATTTAGACTCCAAATAACGGAAATCGCTTTAGTTTTTCTTTTCTTTTTTGTTTACTATCAGTTCTTGCCTTCATTTAGTTAGCTCTTCATGCGCGTCTGAAGTTTGATTTCTACTTCGACGTCTTCGCACCATCGCGAATACGTCAAGTTAATGGCGACTCTTCTCTTCTAACTGTTGTACTCTTTCGCATGTTTTGTTGACAAATTCAATTAATATAAAATGTGGTTTCCTCTGTTTTTTCAGATGTTTTATCCTACATAGTTTCATGTTGATTTTAAATTAATATCAATTGAATGAGGAAGTCAGTCAGCTCATCGGTACCCGATTTATTTGCGATGTGATTTACCTGGATTATATAGGCAAGGTGTCAATTAATTCAAAACTCAATAAACAGCTGATCGTTCTGTCAAACATAATGCAATAAATGCGGTGAAAACGTTTCTGAGAAACCTGTGACACTGCAACCACTCCTGAAGTGCTTCGCAAGTGCACTCTTTCTAGAGAACATAATCTAATCTATTTCGTTGTCATTCGATAATTTTTAGCTGCTCATATCAGCTCCAACCTCACTAAAATGTATCCAATTTATAAAGTTCTACTAGTGGATTATAAAGCAAATCCAGACACTTATCTTTAATGTATGAAGTAAACAATGAAAATTTCAACCCTATTTTGAAAATAAAAATCTTTGTTTACCACTCCACGGGGCTATTAACCCCTAGCGATGTGGCAACGCTAACTAACTACACCACGGAATGATTTCTTTGACACACATTAATATATCAACGAGCTCATAGCTAGGAAGCTATCGCATGTTGATAGCTAGCCAGCTACCTAAAGCTATTCAAGGAAATACCTTTCACGTACCTTGACGAGGGATGTAAGTGAACTTAAGTGCAGTTTTGAAGATGTTCTTTCGTTCATTCCTGTATTTAATGGCGCTCTCCGTCTGGCAGCAGAGCCGTCTTTGTTCGATTTCTACTACTACTTAGTTATTAATTTTTCTTTTCATGCTTTCTTCTCTTCATGATGCGTTTTCTTTCTCTTTTCTTCCTGCTTTTCATTCAGTTGGACTTTTGTTCTTTATTTTTATTTATAGTTGATGTTCTGCTTTTGTGTTGTTGTTATTATTTTCTCAGTTCTTGAATATTTTCGAAAACAACTTGAAGTAGATTAACGTATACGTAAAACTTTTAGTTATGTATAAAAGCAATAAGAAAATCGTTAATGCTAACGACCGAACTGATATTAAATGAAAATCCTTGAATAGAGATAATTAAAGTTTGATTAAAAATTTCTATTCTATGTTTTTAAAGGGTTTACTTTTCTTTTTTTTATCATGTTAAAGTTATTGTTTGTATCATTAATATTTCAAAATTTTATTTCGCAGGATCCGGCTGGTATCTTTGAACTGATTGAAGTTGTTGGAAACGGTACCTATGGCCAAGTTTACAAGGTGAGTTTGTGTAATTTTTAGATAACTACTGGAGAAAAAAATCTATAAAGAAAGAAAACTTCATAAAAAACAACTTCAAAACTTCAAACTTCACAATTAAAATTTTAAATAAAACCTCAAATGGTTTTTTATTTTTATTGCTGATTTTATCGCTATAATGTTACACTACATCAAAACATCTGGTTTTTCTAAAAACTTATTAACGGAATCACGTTGTTGTTGTTCATTATTATTGTATTACAGTCTGTTTTTATTATTGTATTAAAGTCTGTTTTTGTTAATGTATTAAAGTCTGTTTTTGTTATTGTATTAAAGTCTATTGTCTGTTTACTTCCCTGTATCATTGGACTCAAAAGCATTTGTTTTTAAGTGGATCACCTCTAAAATATTTCGAAATTTATTTAGATGATCGTTGAAGACCATGTGACACAATTCGTGGACTCGTGACGTCATTTGTTAAATTTTAAGTCAAACCAATCTTCAACTAATGAGAGATTTTGGCTAACGTTTGCTATAAAAAAAAGATTATTATTAACTTAAATTATCTTGAAACTTTGTTCGCTAATTTTTGCAGCGACTTTCGCTTTTAAGCATTATTTATTATTATATTATTATATTCTATCATGACACTCACCTATTTTTGTGTCTTCAATTAGATTATTAATAAATATAATATAAATAATCTTTTTTCCAAAGCATTCTCCTGGATTTGACTCTGTCTCTTTGTACCAAAAGAATTCGTCACGATTATCGCACTAAAAGTTTATCATTCATCTATTCTATACATATAGCCATCCATTCATCTATCTATTCATGGTTTAGCTTATCTATGATAATGTATAGAATCCAAACACTAAACAAAACCAAGAAAAATAATCAAAATACAGCAAAATATAAACAACAACAACAGTAGCTAGATGCAACGACGACAAATGACCGACGACAATCCACTGTTTAGGTTTTTCTTATTTAAATTAGGAGCGATAATCACATATTTATTGCTAACAATGAATTTTATTTATTATGTTGCACCACGATGCAGGGCTAGAAAAAAGGGGGGGCCGGCAGAAGAAGAATGAGGATGAAAGCAAAGCAATTGAGTGATATGCACGCAAGTTATAGACGAAAATAGAACCAAGCATCTCATATATTAGATAGTTGTTACTCCGAAGCAACACTGTTCGTTCGGTGGTTCCTTTTAAATTATCACTAATCGCCAACAACAATAAATACACAGAACAACAACAACAAGACAAGCCAACATTGTGCTGTGTTGTGAATGTTTTGTCCTCTTGTTATTTTGTGAACTCTTGTCAGATGGATGTCATATCTTTGTGGGGGTCGGGTTGACTTGACTTCAAACTATTATCGCATTAGTGAAAACTTTCTTTCTTAGAAGGAACACGCAGCGCATCAACGACGTTTTAAGTACTTACATATTATGTATATTCTTCAGTTAATACTTTAGAAATACTTAAGTACTTTTACTAAGAAACTTTTTTTAGTTATAAGAGTAGTTAAATAAGCAGACACATGACATAAAATGTCCATTCACGCCAACCCAGTGAGAAATGAAGTATTATGGTACACTATGCATGCATGCACCATGAAGAAAAACAGGCAGTTGACATTAAAGTGTCTTAATTTAATGAATTTTTTAAGGGTTATATCGTGTAGGTAGATTATATTGAATTACAGATTACCTCTGAAGTCTTTATAAAGGGTGGGCCAACGGCGGGTATCTTTTTAAATTATTAATTACACTTTATATTAAATTGTTATTTCAAAAGGAAAGCTGCCGATGCCACACCCTATATACGTATACGAGTATGTTGTATGTTTTGTTACAAATGTTTTATTTATTTTAACGCCCATTTTATAACACACTTTCTTTGAACTGCATAAAAACAGCCGCTATAAGCATATGATTAAAGTTTCTGTTTGTCTACTCGTTTAAGAGATATGTACTTCTAGAATAAACATGTTTACATATGAGGTACATACATATTCGAGTATAGTACATATGTATATTTTTTCTATTTTTGAAAGATGCTTAAAACTACATAATCATCATCACCATATAACACTTTATCTAATCAAATATTCTGTGGCAACCTCTTCAATTCATAGAACTTTCATCTCTCTTCAGAGAGTCTCTGAAAGACATCGTTTATTGAGCTCATTCAGTCAGCTAGTCACCCAACCAGTCATTCAAATGGACGCGCGCACACACTTTACACTGTACTCCCCTCACACTCAATAATTCAACCTGTAGTGTTTATTTTTCATGTCTTCAGGTTGACGTCTTAAAAGGTTTATCCTCGGACATCTTTTTTTAGTGTAATGAGTGGAGTTGGATGGTTGTTGTTGGATTATTATTATCATCATCATTTGTAGGCTTTTCCGCCAATAAATGTAAAGCTTTGAATCGATTTTGCACTATGTACATACATATGTATGTACATATTTTATAATTTCTGAAACGTAGGTCAGAAATAAATAATTTCTTTTTTTTGTTGTGTTGTCTTGAGGTTTCTTTCAAATATCAGATAAAAATTGAATGACAAGTTGGTGACAAAGGCACATCATTGTTTTTTGTTTCTTGTATTGCGAACGTTTCTTGTGTCACAGACGTATGTAGTATATTTTAAAATCTGTTTGTTGTGCGTCTGTGCCTGTGTCTGTATTTGTGTTTGTTAAGTAGTTCATTATTCCATACTGTCATTTCTTTAGCGTCGAGTTTTTTAATGCGTCTGCGAGTCGCAGTAATTCTTTGAAAACCCACACAAATTAGCATGAGTGAGTAATTCGCTGCGCATGCCGACCAGTTAGTTATTTCACACAACAACAACACCGACACCGACTACATAATAACAATTACAATAACAACAACAACAACTTCTTACTTAAATACTTCATACATACAAATAAACATATACACATACTATACACATGTACATATGTACGTAGGTATTTAAATGTTAGCAAAGTTGCCTCGACTCAACTTTGGCTTCACTTGTTTCCATTCGTAGTTAAATTTTAAAACTACACACAAAAAAAATTATTGAAAAAAATTAAGTATGTGCATTAGTTTAATAAATGTTCTTTATATCTTATCTTTATGTATTTTTAATAAGTACCTATTTTCCAATTTTAATATATATTAAAATTATTATTCAATTAATAAATTTTTCACTCATAAATTCTTGAAATCATTCGAAATCGGAAGGCAAAACATATGTACCTTCAACCTGGACATTTTGTGGTACGTTTACGCCGCCCCCAAATGATGCGTTTTGGAATGAAGGGCCAAAATTCTACTCGTAATGCGAATATTTCGCAAAAAATTAAGAAATGCGAATTCAAACGCTATGAAATCACCGTATTTCGATTTAACCACAGCCAATTCAAAATTCACCTCTAAATAAGTTGCTCACCATGCGAAATGTCAGCTGATTCTATAACTAACTGAAGCAAAGGCAAGAAAACTAAAAACATGTTGGACCGGGGTGCCGAATCCGTCCTAAATGAATTGTTGGGGAACGAACTGAGGCCAACGCCGGAGAAGCAGCGGAATAAATAGCCACTAAATTGTTGACACTACTTTGTTTGTTTGCGCCACTTGAAACGTGTGGGATGTTTTTATTATTGTCTGCATTTTTCCAAAAATTCAATTAATTCAAAACTCATAAACAGCTGACCGTTCTATCGAACTCAATGCGATAAAAGCGATGTAAACAATTCACAAATGCGTCTATAGAAATTCGCTTTAGGGGTCGGTGTAAACGTACTGTTATTGAAGCTTGTGGGGCTCTAAATAATAATCTAATGTTACCTATCAATTTTACCAAATTTTCTTTTTCAAGAGGTTTTCTGTCATTAACAAAATGTGTAGCTGTATATAACAATACGTATTTTGTTAGTGTGCCGTGACTTTTGTTAACCATCCACAATATACTACGTCTGTTTATCTTATTATAGTATCCTTTTAGTGATTATTTTTCGCAGTGTAAAACTTGAATAACTAATGAAATCTCATTTAGTTCAGCGTACTATGAAGGAAACACCAAAAACCACACGAACGTCGTCGTCGTCGTTGTTGGCGTTCATATAGTAGTTCGTAATAAAAACAACCGGTTTTTGACATCCACTTCACGGCAAATCTTATCAAAAATAATCATATTTGAAGTATGTGTGTGTATACATGCATATGCGTTTAATGTATGAAGGTATGTAGATAGGTGTGTAGTTCAAAGCACAGAGGCGTATAGAGTTATTTTATTCTCTGTGGTGGTTTCATTCTCTTTCTTTCTTTTTTGAAGTTTGTGTTTTTCCTCTTCCTTCACTTAACCTCACTTTTCTCAGATTTTGAGATATTAACATTTACGTAAAATCCTTTTTACATTATATATATACTTGTCGATCTATTGTATAAAATCAGCTGAGTGAGAGTGTAAAATGTGTTCCGCTCCATAGCATGGTATTTAAACATCACTAAATTTGCGATAAAAAATCAATAAATACGTATTTTGCTTGGTTTATTTATATATACATATGTTTCGTAGATTGGCAATACATCTAAAGTATGTTGTTCCTCTTGTTTTTTCCTTTCTTTTTTCATTTTTGTTCCGTTCTATCCCGAGACCCTGTTATCTGTCTACTCTTTTGTTCTGTTCGCTTCTTCTTCTTATTTTTTATTCTTATACTTTTACTTCCCATATCTCTATATTTCTAAATTACTTCTTTATGCTTCTTACTTGAACTCCGGCTGCATGGTAATTCTTGTTTTCTGGTTCTTCTCTTTCCATTTCTGTCTGTAAAACACCTTAAAAGTTTTCTTGGCTGGCAGAGAGGCATTTAGCGGTTGACTAACGTCATTGAAACCAACAATTCATAGAAACCAACTGTTAAAACAGCAGGTACCTGTAACCAACCACCAACTAACCAAACAAACCAAGTCCAAGTCCAAGTCCAATCGGTATCCATGTATTGTCCGTCCTCTTGGCTACCTGTTTCTCTGTTCTCCTCTTTTATGATTCATGTCCCTCACTCGTGCTTTTTTTTTGGTGTGCTTTTGATTTTTCATAAATATTTCTAATAATTATTTATATAGTAGTACACAACCATCTAAACGAAGAACTTACATATATTTACACTTGAAAGAAGTGTAAATCATCATTTTGCATTTTGTTGTTTAATAATAGTTCATGCTTATAACCATAATTTTTCCTCACACAATTTTTATATGTGTATAGTTTGTATGTATATCTACAGTTGATACAAAAATTGATCTTCTCATTACTGTGATTGTTTTTCCCCCCTGTTTAGTCAACCAAGTTTCGCTTAAAGTTCAACCCGGAGCATTTCAGTGTCATGTTAGTGTCATTGACCTGTGAATAGAGTGATAATCATGAGACGAACTTACCTCACACACATCTTATTTGTACACCTATGATTATAATATGTATATGTATGATCTACTAAATTAAATTTTGCGCAAGTTGTTTTTATGCAGTTGTTAGATATCATTATCTTTAATTTTAATACTTTCATACACCGTTTCGCACTTCGGAAGTTCATTAACTCGTGTCATCTCATTTTTATGTCCATCCAGATACAGATATTATAATATACTATACGATTATTGTTTTAAGTGGTTGAGGCAGTTTTTTTCCCTGTATATTTTATTGATATAGTTCTCGTGTTTAGTGAAGTGATAATAAAAGAACTCGTTAAACTTTAAGTTCTACGTCAGTCAGTTCTCACTAAAAGCCATTATATACATAGACGAGGGTTGTCGTAGAAGTACCCGAACCTTGACGGTTAGGCGGCTGTTGCTGTGTGAAAAATTGCCATAGACGAAAGTATCCTAAATCAAGTTTTTTCCGCATTTCTTTGACATTCGGCATATAAACAGATATCAACGTTCTATTAAATATAATTATGAATCAATCGAGACTACAATCTTTAGTCATAAGAGTATGACTCACTGACCTTAATCACTTTGGAAGTAGTAAATCTCACACCTTTTATTATAATAAATTTATGACCAAAAAGCTTTTCTTAAGCAAACATAAAACAAACAACTTCAGCAAAATTTCTCAATCATAAACAAAAAACCGCGAAGCGCACTTGAATATTTTTTTATAAATATATTTATATACACATTTATGTATATTGTCTGTATACTTTTTTTTTATACTTCTGGCCTCCACAAAAATTAAATTTCAATTTCTTGTTCTACTTTTTTGGTAAAGAACCACAAAAAAGCAATACAATCGTGTCTACATTTGTACCAGAAAATTGACTTACATTACTGACCAACCTTTTCCAAATACTACGAACCTATATAAGTACGTTTGTACGTAAATACCAGTATGTATATTTTTAAGTTTAGCATACATATTAACCGCAAATGACCCATTTATTCGACATTAACCGACAGTCAGACATCAACAAAAAAATAAACAATCAGAATTGTGCTCAATATTATTATATATATAAATGCAATAAAAGCATAAAAAACAATAATAAAAAATTAAAATTGTCACTTGTACACATTGTACAGTAAACATTGAGAATAGTAGGTACGTATTTCGGTTTTTATACCCGACACGCGAAGGTTAAAGAACTTATATTAAGGAACATTTGTCCCTGCGTTTGTAATGCACAGAAGGAGGCGAATGAAGTACTGGATAGCTGAAAACGTAGGTGAAAGCTTTGTTGACACTGCTCCAGAATCGTCAGCAATGAATGCAAATTGTTTATAATTTGTATCATATTCATTGATTTGAATATATAAATATGCATATTTTTTTATTGAGTTTTTCACTCAAGACTTCTGGGAAATTTAATTAAATTTAAAATGGATATTTGAAAAAATCACCTCGAATGATGGTGATTAAATAAATACTTGGCATAAATTACTTGGCTGTCGCACTCTCAATCGACCTCGCACTCGACTTATTAGTCATCGTTCTTGCATGAACTCTAAATGTATACGTAAATCTCTTGATTTCAGTCGCTACCCTTATGAATTTATTACTGTGACTCAAGGCGACATTTTTCGAAAAACTGAAAGAAATCCCAAAGATGATGATTTGCTTTATCAGCAAAAAAAGAAATACAATTTCTTTATTGTATTGTATATTATATTTTGCATTAATGTAAAAAATTTCTTTGATTGATAATTTTGTTGTCTTGCTTTTATACTTATATACATACATTAATAATAAATTTATGTATAAATGCTTATATAAAAAATATAGAGAAAGTGAAGACCAACATTTATTATTATCATTATTTAATAAAAAGACTTCCATTATTATTCAAACTCGAATCATTATCTACAGATGGTTATTTTTAACCAGCAATCAGAGCAAAAGGCAAGACGTATGTATATTTTTTAACCCCTATATTAAGTACCCCTTCCTTTTTTTGGTTTTTTTTGTGAGCAACGATATAGTGCGATCGAGAGTAATTTATTACAAGAAAAAGTAAATTCAATTTTAATGAACTTCTTTATAATTGAGCAAAGAAACTTTATGATCCATTGACCCGCAGTGACACTTTCCTGCAACTAAGTGCGATAATAGAGCGAAGTGAAGTGGAATGTACACCACATCATACACCACATAGTACACCAACCACTCACTACTGACTACAGTTCTCTCTGTTAGCTTTATCTATTTATTGGACAATAATTGTACTCGTATACAGTGTACCATAAAGCACGAGTATAGGGCGTGCATGTGTGTGTGTGGGTTGTAAATGAACGATATGCATGCCGCCGTTGTTACTCGCATGAATAGCAAATGTAATGAATGATATTATTTTTATTGCGGTCCAATTTTTTTAATGCTTTCTTAAGATCTTAAAATTTAATTTCCTTTTCCTTTTTTTGTTTGTTATCTTTTTCCCCTCCTTAAGTTTATTTTTCGTTGAAGCTTTATCTCTAGTAGAAAACAAAAAAAATATACAATAAATAAAATATTTATAAAGAACTGTGTTGAAATAGTTCAATAAAACAATGATTTTTTTGTAATAATATATGTACATACATAGTTGTTCTTGTATACTATATAAATGCTTTATTAGTCACTTATATTTATTTTTATTAAGAAATTTGAATCTTGTTGCGATTCTATACTCGTTCAGCATTGTTGTTATTGTTCTTGTTAGATGGCGGATTGAAAACGCAAAATCGCATAATGTTGGCGTACAAAAATAAAATACAATAAAAAGAGACTAGCAGTTTAAATAAATAACAATTTATTATATGTAAATGAATAATATTTATATATTTATATATTTATATTTATATAATATTTTAATTAATAACACGTAAATACGGATTTTTTAATTATCACGTAGAATTATTATTTAATGCGTAATATACAATCTAAATTGTTATTTAAATTCTTGTTAAATGTGCCCAAACATCTATGATAGATTTTAATAAATAAATATATAAATTAATTAATATCTTTAAGGGGAAGAGCCATTGGCTGGTTTTTTTTAAATTAAATAATTCCTTTAATACTGCGTTAAATAATTCAAAAAGAAACCAGCTGAAGTCCCTATATAATTAAGTTTATTTAGTATAATTAAAATGAATAATAGTAATTGTTCTTTATAATGATTTTCTTTTAATACTTTTATATAAATAATATTGAATACATACTTTACATAATTGATAATTAACAATAGAAGATTTAATGCAAGATAAATACTAAAAAATACATGAACACATTGTTAAGGATTATGTAACAACAAAAATAAACAATTGCTATACAAAAAAGTAAAAAAACTATTAATTCTCATAGTCAGCATTAAGGGAAAAAACAAAAACAAAAGAAAACCAACTGAACATAATTTTGCATTGTTTATTTAAATTGTATTATTGCGCTTTTGTGGCCACTTCTTCTCTGTAGGTTTTCTATCTTTTGTGGTAATACATGCATTTTTTCCAGCATTCCATTGAAAGACAAATAAAATAAAAGTAAAAATTATTAAGTTGAAACTTGCAACATTGTTTTAATTAGAAAAAACTGTCGGGAGAAAAAACGATCGTGCTTTTGTAATCAGTTTATTGTAATGTAAAAATGTATTCAGTTTTTTAATAATTTATAGATAAGAACTACGAGTACATAATAAATAAATTATAAAAGTAATTTATTTAATTTAGTAACTCATAAATTTTTAATAATTTCATATACTATAATCATTTATAAAATTTAAATAATTATATAATTTTTCAAACGTCGAATCATAAACAATGATATTCAATATTGTTTATTAATAAATTCAAATTGCAATGCGCATTCATTGGATTCGAATCTAATGACTTGGCTATCAATGAGCTCGAAATGCAGTGAGTTCGAATTCATTACGCTATTTTTTTTAGCTCATTCGTAATTACATTTTATAGTTCTTTTATTTAATCTTTTTACAAACTTGATGGATAAATTTGTAATTTTCGAACTTCTAATGAATGTGCATTTATTTGATCATTATTAACTTAACTGTATTATGAATTAAACACAGAATTAATGTGGATTTTTTCAAAATTAATAACTATTGTTCTCTTTCAAGTAAATACTGTAATATGTATAATAGAAAAAGAAATTCTGAAAAATACCACAAAAACAATAGCAACGGTACGATCTACAAGGGACCAGAGGACAGGGTTTACATAGACGACAGTGTATAGCATGTTGTATGCTTTTGGAATCTTAAAACAATTCCTCTGTTATTAACAGCATGTAAAAAGCATGTTCGAGTCTGTCCGATTTTACTCTGTTTACAGCAGTTCGTTTATGCACATCATTTGGCAGCTACAGCATTTTCACTCGCTCGCTTAACAAGATGAAGCTTTAAAAACAATAAAGTTGTGTACTCCTCTTTTCTCCCTCCCTTTCTAACGGCACCCAATATTGCATTTTAATTAACACTTGATTATATACCACGATTATATACTCGTACATGCATATATTGTAGATCGATTTTATTGGTTCAAGTTCAGCCAGTTTCTCTCGATAAATTATCGGCTCGGTAAAATCTACACTTCTGTTTACTTTTTGCACAACCGTCAGAGTTTCTGTCGGTCTGTCTTCGGTTCTTGTTTACTATTATACTTTGTGGTGCAACTCGAACTAACCACAGATAACTGTAAACGCTGCAATATTTTTGAAATGCAAGAGTGAGTTTCTTATCCTTGAGATTGATGACAGTTAAGATAGATACGTTCGTTGCTCGTAATTGCCTCATGATGAAACATACGTGTACTCGTATTGATGATGATTATGAAACTTCACTGGCAGCCACCAATAAATTCAATAATCTATAAATAATAAATTTACGTTGAGTTGCTTGCTTAAGAAAATAATTTACTTTAATACAACCAGAAGGTTGTACCATATACTGGTGTTGATGAATGATGTCTCTCTACCTGTTTTTGATTTCCCGTCCATGATGTCCAGATGTCCACCAATTCAGTGTACTGTAATGTAAGACACACGCTTGGATGTACATACATATCTATCGTACTTACGTATTTCGAACAAGTCAATTATATCACAATAACACGCTGTCATCATCTTGATTTTTCTTTTGTTTTTGTTATATTCAACCTCCTTTTTTAAGATGACTCCTAATAGAAAGAGTGTATATAGTCATATGTATGTACTTGTGTGTTCCATTAAAATGTGCGTGTGTGGACTCACTTTAAAATAGGAGTCAACTTGTTGACCACCGCCAGGGACTCGGTATCTAGTTCGACATATTTTAATTGGCTAAATTGTTACCGTTATGAAAATGTTTTATTACTTAACTTTAGTAGTGTAATGTTAGTTTTCATATATTTCTTGAAAGTTTATCTAGGGCAGGGCATTTGAAACTTTATGGTTTTTAGCCTAAAATATTCATATTTATAGTCGAATAAAAAATATTCCTAATATTCGAATGGTTTTATATTTTATTACTATTTATTCAATTAGGGATCGTTAAATCGTTTCAACATTATAATTTATAAATACTTTTTCAAACGAACTGAATTTAATGAATTCATTTTAAATAAATACAATTTTATTTAGTTTTAGTGAAATTCAAAATTTAATATTGTTGAGAATGAGATATTTTCTAGTGAATTCTTTCTGTAGTGTTCGCTTTTGCAATCATTAAGGCGTCACCTTTCTGTATACCTTTCGAGAGTAGGTTGAAAAAACAATGTGGTTTTTAGTGATTTTATTGCATCAACAAAATAACTCTTTAGTAACATGAAAAAGTCAGGAAATTACAAATATATGCATTTATTCAGTGTAGAGAAAAAAAAAGTACCATAAGAGTCAAAGAGTATTATTTAAACTTGAAACATGTAATTACAAATGCAATCCGAACAAAGAATGAGTCAACGCAAAAATTAACAAATATATTCGTCGTCGTCGTTGCCGTTTCATATTCATCATTTAATAGGAAACGTCATAAGAAAATTAATGGAAGACTCACTTTGTTCGCAAAGCAACCGGGCCCTGAAGATCTTTATTAAATAATGTGTCGTAGTTTAAAATAATCACAATAAATAATTACGATTCTCTACAATTAGATTTCTTTCAAGAATTTTCATTTGCCCTCACCTCACTCTTTCCTTTTTCATTTACACAGGGTCGTCACACTAAAACCGGCCAGTTGGCGGCCATTAAAGTAATGGATGTGACTGAAGATGAGGAAGAAGAAATTAAGCTGGAGATCAATGTGCTCAAGAAGTACTCAAATCATCGCAATATTGCTACATATTATGGTGCTTTTATTAAGAAATCGCCACCGGGCAAAGACGATCAACTTTGGCTGGTCATGGAGTACTGTGGTGCTGGATCGGTTACCGATTTGGTCAAATCGACGAAAGGACAAAGTCTCAAAGAGGAATGGATTGCTTACATATGTCGCGAAATCTTGCGTGGTCTTAGTTATTTGCATTCGAACAAAGTTATTCATCGTGATATCAAGGGACAAAACGTGTTGCTTACAGATAATGCCGAAGTCAAACTTGTCGATTTCGGCGTATCGGCACAGTTGGATCGTACGATAGGACGTAGAAATACTTTCATAGGTTTGTAAAGCAATCTTTTGATCAGGTCTTTTGATGTTTTCATTGTTTATAATAATTAATATTTTTAATATTATTTTGTAGGCACTCCCTATTGGATGGCGCCGGAAGTGATCGCCTGTGATGAGAATCCTGAGGCCACATACGACAATCGTTCAGATTTATGGTCTCTGGGTATTACAGCCTTGGAAATGGCTGAGTCGCAGCCGCCGTTGTGTGATTTGCATCCCATGCGTGCATTATTCTTAATTCCACGCAACTCGCCACCACGTTTGAAATCCAAAAAGTGGTCGAAAAAATTTCATGGATTCATTGACACAGTTCTTGGTAAATAAACGCAATAACGTAACTCAAGCAGAGACCCTTTATTCAAGAAAGACGCTTTAAATTCATCTTTCTTCCATTTTAATATTTTTTTTTTTTGTTTTTAGTGAAAGACTATCATCAGCGGCCTTACACAGAACAACTCTTAAAGCATGCATTTATCAAGGATCAGCCTACTGATCGCCAAGTGCGAATACAGCTGAAGGATCATATTGATCGTTGTAAGAAGCGAAAGCAGGAGAAGGAGCGTGAGGATTATCGTTATTCTGGTTCGGACAACGACGACGAGGAGCCACAAATTGCTGGTGAACCAAGCTCAATCATACAAGCTCCAGGCGGTGATACTTTGCGACGCAATTTCCAGCAAATACAAGAAGGACGCATTGCTGCCGAACAGCAGCAGCAACAACAGATGGCAGCTGCTGCTGCTGCTGCGGCGGCCGCTGCTGCTGCGGCTCAAGCACAGGCCCAAGCTCAGGCACAAGCACAGGCGCAGGCTCAACAACCACAAGCCAATCGCAATCAGAAACCACAATCGGTAGTTCTATTAAAGAATATCATCATCAATATAGTGTGGTCGGTAATGATTTTCATAAACTTCAATTTACTGAAATTCAATTCACTTAAATTAAAATTAACCATTGAAGTGCGGCTTGAGAATCGTTATCGTCCACCAATTTAAAGTTAAAGATTTAATTATTTTCCTATTATTGTTATCTTCATACAGCGCGATCAACGCCAGCAAATCGAAGAACCTGGGCCACCGTCGCGTCCGGCTCTGCCGCAGCGTTTGATTGTCGTGCCAGATCCTCCGCAACATGCGAATCGGCCGCTGCCACCAACACCGAAAGTGTGTGAATCATCGTTGTTGTCGTCGTCGCAACAGACGCCTCTGCAGCAGCAGCGTAACTCGCAGAATAACTTCAAGCCATCGGTGCGTATTTGTTGTAGCGTTGTTTACGACGACGTACTCGCCACTCTGGTTGTGCACTATTTTAATGAGACATGTTGATTGATTGATCCTAAATCCTCAGTAGATACCTCTATAAATATAAATCCCGCCAATAATCCTGCAGCTTACGTGTTCTTTACAAACATGCTACATTCTATCCCTCATTTATATCTATCCATCAAGCATTCATGGATGTCTTGATACTCGAAATCTATTGCATATCAACTACTTTGTGTTTTCGATTGCGTTATTTTCGAGACGATTTCGTTGATTTATTTTATTTCCTTCCTTATTTTCATGTTTTTCGATTGAATTGCTGTCTATTTACATACCACGCACACACAAACGCGCACACCTACTCTACCTCGTAACGATTTCGATATTCTACTTATATAAACAATTCTTATATCCACAAACGCATTAAATCGAAAATTTAAAAAAAAAAAAATCTGAAACCTCGGATTGTTACATTTGATAACAAACGAACAAACAAACAAACACACATCATATCACATCACAATCAACTGTCGTTGCTACTGCCAACTACACAGCTACCACCAAGGAGACCTGAGGTACGTTACTATAATTTGACTTTATTATTATTTGATTTCTTAGATTTCTTTGCTTACCTTTGAAATAAAATTGATTTACACAGCTTCGTTTTCAAAACAAAAATTCCTCTAATTTTAACAAGCAAACAAAAACATTCCCTTTTTACTAAAATTTCGACTTTTTAATTGCATGACGTATTTAAAAGAAATGATTATTTAATATAAATAAGCCTTTTAAAGTGTTGAGTTACACATATATTTAGTTAAGGTTATAAATAATAACAACAAAGGTGTAAAAATATTCAATCACAGGTTAAAAAAGTAGGTTAAAAGAAACCAGATAAAAATTATTGTAGCTTAGTAATATTTTGAAGCGTTCTAATTTCTTGTGAGTCCGATATTGAAATGGGTCCGACAAGGCAACATTTTAAGTCCGTTGCAGTATCTGAGAAAGGAGAGACTATAAGAATTATATTCGTCCACGAAGTGCTCTTAGCTCTGGACTCAATTTAATGGTGAATTCATGTTGTAATATTTTCCACCCAAAATACCGCCTAGAAATATCTATTTCTGTACTGTATCAGTCAATATTTTACTCGATACCCTACACCCGGGAGAGACAGGTATAGGCAAGTATTTATTTGTGATTTGATAGAAGTCATTTGAAATTTTTCTGAAAACCTGTGACATTATTTCTTAATGAAAGACTTGAGACCCAAATTCAAGTACTTCAAGGTACTTTAATCTTTAAAAGGCTTAGCAACTAATTAACCAGAAAAATATATTAAGCAATAAAATATTCAAGTAGAATATATAATATTATGTATGTATTTCTTATATCTTCTACATAAATATACCATTTAATATAAAATAGTCATTATATTATGATGTATGTATTTGAAAAACATTAATTCTATATACGTACATATATGTATGTATATGTAAACATGTTATTCATATCTATATATTATATACAATATGTTTTGAATATGCTACCCATATCCAATTCCTTCTTTTGTCCATCCTTCTAATTGTGTATGTGTTGCTTTGAAAGACTAACACCAGACTAAAAATAACTATAATCGAAAGTCACATCAACAAAAATGTTAAATGTAAAAGCTTGTTGCTTGCAAATAGATTCTATAACAACTTCTACTCTTCTTCTACCTGCCTACATTCAATTATTAAGAGAGAATTGTTTTTTTTCGTGTATTTCGCTCTAATTCTACTTTTACTATTTTTACCTACACCATTATGCACACACTCACACACGCACACTTTTCGGTGACCAATTCTACATAAAAAATTAAATTTCAAACAACAACAATTTTAATGTTCAACATCATCATCATCATATCACCACCAATGATACCCTTCTGCGATGCAATGCAACGCAACATCAACAAAAAACAACAACTACAACAACACAAACACAAAACACAAATCAAACCAAATCAATGTAAAACAAAAACCAACCAAAAAATCCCACCCCGCCTCCCAAAAATTAGGATTTGGATATGATAGCAGCACAATTAAATGAATTGGGCGTCTCTCAACAGCCGCAGCCACAGCAGATCGCATTCGGGCAGCAACAACAACAACAAATAATGCAGCAGCAACAACCACAGCAAGCACAACCGGAAGCACCACCGCGTAATAATCGTCAATCAGGAGGACCACTACCACCACCAACATCATCATCTTCGTCGTCGGCATCCTCGCAACAACCACAACAACAAATGAAACCAGCTCCAATTCCACCCTCCTCGAATAATCATCATGTTCAACCAATAAATCCATTGGATCCGATGGACAGCAGCGATACGGACAGCGAACCTGATGAGCCGAACGAACGCGGACGCAACGATGGTACATTGCTAGCTAGTGATCCACCAAAACCACTGTAAGTTCAAAACAACAACAATAAAGATGCACTTTTGATAACGTATTTGTTAGACTCTAAAAAAAAGAAAAAATGTACGAATAGAAATTGAAAAAAAAAATATAAGCAAAAAGCACTGTATTCGAACCTCTCACAACCACTTCACTCACCTCTTCATCATCATCATCACTTAATCTCAACCACAACCTAGTCTTGAGTCTATTCTCGAATTGAGTAAAAATTGAAGAGAGATTTCGATTATTGTTAGAGGCAACGATTATTTCGATTATCGAAGTAACTAATTGAATATTTAAATTGTACTTTTTCGGCTCATTGTTGATCATTCCAATCATACTTGAATTGATCATAAAGTAAATCAATAAATTACAGAGATAAATAAATTGACTAACTAATTAGAATAAATAAATCAGTGTATATTGTATTAAATTTATCAATTATGATACAGATGAGTACAAATATAGAGTACTTCAAATACTGATTGATTCATTGATCAACTAATCGATTGTACATACTTCAAAATAAGCCTAAGCTTCCTCAGAAAACCTCAAATTTTGTATAAATTATTTTTGGGCTTGAGATATTAGGAGATACAAATTAATTACCCTGTACTTCAGATAAATCAAAGGTTTTAATAAATCCGACTTGACTCTTTAAGGAAAGTTAAACTTCTACATAATTAAATTACTAAATAATTAGAACTAAAATTTTTGAAATTATTAATTAAATACCTTTATTAAGTTTAATAAATTTCAATGCATTATAAACAACAACATTTACATTCATAAATATATCGTACATGTAAGTAATTGATCCTTTAACATTTTTTTGTTTTTGTATCATATTTTTTTCATTTTCGATTCCATTTCATTTCAATGTTTTCACCTTTCCATCGCAAATCCAAACCCGGTGCCGTACCTACCACCCGCCCACTCTCATTTGATTTCATAATTTCATTCTTTTCGTACGTTTTTTGTTGCTTTTTTTTGTGGAATTTTTTTTGGTTTTTTGGATTTTGTTCTTTAGTCCTGAATTTTCATACAGGCCTGGACTTGGACCTGTTTCAGAGGATACAACAACAACAAGTACTCCGATTGCAACGCATGGAAGTGGTGGCCCACCGAACCGCCCCTTACCACCAACGCCAGATGATGATGACCAAGCTGGTGACAGAACTTTAATTATGAAGCGGGTAAGTTTTCTTATCTCTTATGATCTTAATGTAAAACACTGATAGATATCATATATAAATATGAGATAAATTGTATGTTTATCTACAGATCATATAATATACTCTGATATCGAACTTATTTAGATGTTTAATGGAATCCGAATTTCATTAGTAGATTTACTTTAGTTTACGTCGTTCAGAGACGTAACGTAGTCTTAACTGACTGGTGATGTTGTCATCGTGCTGTGCTCTTTAATGTCTATTTTATACATACTCGTATATGATTAAAAATTTCATGTTAGTCAAACGTGTAAACGTTTATTTAAATAATTGGTGATTTTTCTTTTGGAAAATAGTTTCGAGTTTGTATTTGAAAATATTTGTATGTACAATTTTATGGTCCGTATTTGAATGATGGACCTCTTCATAGTACTTGATACATACATAGAATGTACCATATGTAGCTGAATTATCTTTATCGTAAATACAAAACAATGCAATTAAAATACGTTTTACAGGTGTACTCGTTTGAAGAACTCGTACATTTTGCTTCTTTTAACCGTTTGTATAAAATTCTATCGTATGTAGGTAAAAATTATTGTAAAATTTAGACTTAACTTGTGGTGAAAAAGTGTAATAAAAAGTATTAGTTCCTTTTTTTAATTAAAACGGTGAATTGAACGCAGTCTAAAAAAATCTAATACCTTTAATAATAATTTCATTAATATTACTGTTATAAAATATTTTTTTCTTTTTACAAGTGGTTGTGGTTCTTTTCAGCAATAAATAAAATATTAATATACATAACTATTTCCAATCTTGAAAGAAATCATTTTACATCATTAGAAAAAAATCATTCTCTAGGTTTTTTTTATAAAAAATTTCCACAAGAAACTTAAATATAAGATAAATTTTTGAAAAAATGTTTGAAAAGCCGAATATTAATTTAATATGTTGCTCTTAGTTTTTATTTTCGTTAAAAAACATGTTTGACGATGATGTTAGTTTTCTATTTTTAAACAGATGCTTTCTTTTATACAATAATTTTTATGTTTTTCAATATACACACAATAATATTTTATTCAATCATAATACAATCATTTCAAGTTAAAGCAAAACATTGGTTTGTTTTGAAGAATTACCTATTTTTACCTAGTTATTGTAAAATACAGTATATACACGGCTTGTATACACCGTTCTTTCTCAGACTTCAAATAAAATTAAAAAACAGTTAAAATACCGCTTCTTTTGATTAATATTCTTGGAATATTATTGTTAGGAAGAATTCTAGATGAGAAAAAGCGGAACAGAAATATTCTGGTAGTCAAATAATAACAATAATAATGAAAATAATCCAAATAATAACAATATAATAATAATAATAATATAATAATAATAAAATTATAATAATAATAAAATTATAATAATAATAATAACATAATAATAATAATAATATAATAATAATAATAATATAATAATAATAATAATAATATAATAATAATAATATAATAATAATAATAATAATATAATAATAATAATAATATAATAATAACTAAATGGGTAATTCTTTGTACATTCCTATGTTTATTTTATCTATTATACAAACACCCATGAATTCTGTTTAGGTTTGTTTTTACTGATTTAATTTTAATACATATAAATACATATACTTATACATATGGTATATATAATTTTTTTTCTATTTATGCTATGTTGCATTGTGTTTACATTACGTTGTATAAATTTTTAAAACTTTATTTCTTCACGAGATAATAACATGACACTTGTGCATACAAATATACTACCTGTCTGTCTACATTGACGCGCACACAAAATATGTTCTATATATCAATCGATTATATATGCAACCCTCAACAATGTGTTACAAATAGAAAACCTTTCTATGTCTCTCTCTGTCTCTGTCTCACTGTCGCTCATAAACGAACTGTAACCATCCACCTCCCATCGAATGAATTCGAAAAGTACTTCTTAAACTTAAATGTAAAATATTCTGTACAGAAACTAGAAAGCCAAATCCAAAAGTCGGCCTCAACGTCTGCTGCCAATATGCCGCCCCGTTCGTCGCAGAACAATTCGCCAAAGGATGAGGCGGTGCTGTTGCGCGATTGGGATTTCGAGAAATTCTTTCCGAACCGTGATGTTAGCGGCGTAACTAGCCTCAGTCGGATGTCGAATTTAACCACCATGAAAGCGGAGCAGAAACTGCATCGTAGCAGCATCTCCGAAATGACGCGCAGCTCTCATCAGCAGCAAGCACAACGACAACACCACCAACAACAACAACAACAATTACAGCAACGACAACATCAGCAGCCACAAACGCAACAACAGCAGCAGAATAGTTTTTACCCACTAAAACACAGCCAAAGTCAACAAAACGCATCAATTACCAAAGATGAGCGCAATTCAGTATTGTTGCAAACCTCAAAATCAAGCGCAATCAGCAACAGTGCCAATAAAAATTCAGCAACGACGACGACCACCACTACCAACAACAACTTAAATCCGCCAACACGTCTTAATAACATGAATCGTCCCCAACAACAGCAACACCAACAAAAAGCTCAACCGCAACAACAAACGCACAAGCGTCAAGATTCCGATTCGAAGCTACCGATTAATTTTGTGCGTGGTTTTCGGCGTGAAAACTCTGATTTCTTCCCTCTCACCAAACGTCATTCGGCTGTGTTGGCCAACACTACGAACATGAATTCGTCACACATATTGCAACAACGCGCCAGCGCGTTATTCCAACGCAGCAATATTTTTAAACATGAAGTGCCAAAGAGCCAGAGTCATTCCTCAACGAATTCCTCATCTTCTTCAGCCTCCTCAGCTGTGGCAACAACAACAGCGCTGCAGTCTTCGAACAAAGCAAAAGAGAAATCGACGACGTCTTCTAACAGCAACAGCAACAACAATGTTGTTCAACCATCCCAGACAATTCTGCCTTCGGTGACAACAACAAGTAAGCAACAAACACCCGCTGTCCACAGCAACAATAACAAGAACAACAACAGCAAGAAGTCACAAAGTGGCAACAGCAGTGGTTTTGATTCTAGTGGTGGTGGGGTTAGCGGTGTTGGTGGTGTGGTGGCTCAGGCTCAACCACAGAAGCAGCCAACAAAATCAAGTTGGACTAGCAACTTGACACCAAGAAACTTAGATTTCCTCCGTCCAAGACGAGAAAAGACTGAATCTGTTATAGTTTTGCAAAACTCTGCGGTTAGACAACAAACGATTTTGGCTCAGCAGCTTCTACAGCAGCAGGTAAACAAAAAAGACCCCGTTCGGCGTATTAAACACACAAAAAAATTAGAAAAAATCACAAAAACCGAGTTTCTTCGGATGTGAATGATTCTTGCAAAGAATTCAATTTGCAAGAAAATAAAAAAGAAAAAAATAACAACTGACCAAACCATTTTCTTCTCCCTACTTACTACTTTAACTGCTCTCACTATTTTTACTACTAGTACTACTACTGCTCCCATTACTGCTACTTTTTGCTCTTCTCCTCTTCGTCTTCTCCTTCTACTTTTTATGCTTACCTAAACAACCTTAAATGTTATTTCAAGTATTTGTATTTTATATTGTTTTTGTGATTCTAATTATTATATTAACTTATTTATTTAATGAATGCTTGATTTTATTATGTACAGGTTTAGTTATGTTCTGTTTGTGTTTGCTTTTAGTTTTTTGCTTTTGGTTTGTTTTCGTTTTACTTTTTATTTTATTGTAAACATCTACTCATAAAACATGTCCCATTGATTGTGTCTCGCCATCATTTATAACACTTTATCTTTAGTTTAAACGAACAATTTAAACAGAAATCAATATTAAGTGATACTAAATGATAAGGTATCACTTAATATTTAGGAAACCTATTAATAATGAAAATTCTATAATTAAATTTTATTTTTATATAGAGAATCAATCAATCAAATATGTAAATGCCCATTTTTTATTTCTGCTTAGCTGCTCCCAATCTTTCTTTATAATTACACGAGTAGTAGCTGAACTCTTCATCTATCCTTTTAATTAATAAATGAACGTTTTAGAATAAACAGATAAAATAGTGAATAAATATATAATTGAACTTTAAATAAATAAATATTAAATTTGAGAAGGGCTTTTAAATATCAAATAAACATTTCAAAAAAAATACAAAACTGAATAAAAATGTTGTGTTTTAAAAATTAACTGAGTTAACTCTGTAAGAAGTCTAACACTGTAACACACTGTAAAGAATCGATAACACTTCTAGCACAGAATGTTTCAGGTGTTTCTAATATGGGTTCAAGGCACCCACTGTAGCACTAAACGCAATAAACGTTACTGGCGAGACAGGCTCCCTAGAAATAAAGAATCTGTTTTAAACACCTCACAAATGAAATAGCATTTTAAACGGAGAGGCTAAGTATTACAGACTGGAATCAAAGGTACTTTTGGGGGAATCCCAGTGCGCCTTCTAGGAAGAAGCGAACGGGAACTAAGTAGGTTAGTGGGCATGTGGAATCGGATATACCTAGCTTTTTACAGGACAGTAACGATAAAAACATTTAGGAATCTCTATTACCCACTAACTTATCCATCCGTTTACTTGAAATCAACAGAGTGACTTGGGTTGAATCATACAGTGATGTTAATGAAAAATCTGAACCTTTACATCATGACATATAAAGTCCTTTATTTTGTAGATTTTTAGAGACTTCGGTAAAATCGAAGAGTTAGAAACAAAAAACACAATTTGTTTTACATTAATACTTGTTCAAAGGCTAAATGAAATAAATAAGTAGCTATTTAATATATAATTTAATATATTATTGCCATTTTCTACTAACCACAACATGCCTAACAAATATTTTAATTAAATACTTCTTCTATACATACGATATACTATAGTAAGTCTAAGACTATCATGTAACTTTTCTTCTGTAAATAACAATATTAAAAATATTTTCTTCATTCTGAGCAAAAAATTTTAAATATCATGTAAATTGGCCCAAATGGGTCAACAACCATCTTTCATTCAAACAAAAAAATAGCAAAAAAAATCACCAATTAATTCTATAGATAAAAGTATATCTCTGTCTGTATGTTTTTGAAATGCACGCTTTCTACATATAATCTTTGTCTTATATATAAATGTGTCTTTGTTATAAAAGGTGGGCCATCTGCTGGTTTCTTTTTGAATTTAATTCAGTTTAAATTAGTTATTTAATTCAATTTAAATAAATTTAATTAATTAATTAAATAAATTTAATTAATTTATTTATTTTTAAATTAATTATTTAACTCAAATAGCAACCCCGAAGCTACAAATGGTCCATCCTATATATACGCATATATCATTTATTTTGATAACATATGTGCTCGTATTATTATTATATATGCACTCGTATATGTGGGTGTATGTGTGTGTGTATTTTGTTTATGTATTTAATACCAACAACTATTTCTCAACATGTGTAAGTAAAAAATCACACAGTTCAATCAGAATAATCGGCATATGAAAAAAAATTTAAACATAAAATAGTTACAAAAACAATTTTAGGAAACCTTTTGATAAATCATATCGAATGCACGTCCTCTTTACATTATAATAATACATTTATAAATATAACCCTCATTATAATCCATTAAAATGCTTTTCCTGTATTAATACAAAATAATAATATTCTATGCTTGCTCATATACTATGGTACATATACATATGTATATACTATGTTGTTGCTAATCGTCTTCTAACATTTAATTAATGATTTTTTTTGTATTATATCATATTTCTATGTTTAACACGCTTTTGTTTTGGGGTTTATAACGGTCAAAGGTTGCGTTTTACTTACTAAATTCTACTAATTACCATTGTTCATCATCCTCAGCATACTTTCTAAAAAGAACCTCTACCATTTGCATAAAAATTAAATAATGTCAAAAAAATATGTAAACATTTTTCCTTTATTATTTTATTCTGTTATTTATTATTATAAATTATTACATATGTAAAATATATTATGTAATATAATACATAAAAATGTTTAATAATTCTTGAGGAATAATTTGTTGTAGTAAAGAATTTATAAACATAGCCGAAAATTTTCCTTTCGTATCACAAAAAAAGGGGGAAAATGTTTACATTAGTTACTCGCTTATCTTTCATTTTATAATTGAGGCTTACTGTTATTTTCTACTGCTGCTAATAATATAATAACTGATTCCATTCGCTTGCTAAATAAGAAAATATTACCCTGTCCCCCACAAACAATAATAATAACAATTAAATTATAAATAAATAAATATAACTACAATAATATTATAGTTATAATTATCTCGGCTAAGAGACTAACATAAATTATTGCATATGTAAGAATAAAGGTCAAGGAATGCTAATGATGAAAGCTAGCAGACAGCATATAATCAGTATTTTTTTCTAATCTAGAAATTATTCGAAAATTTAGAAGGTATTTTTTATTTAGAAGGTAAATTTCCATCCTTAATGACAATATAAGTCTTTAACTACAGCGAAGAATAGTGAACTCTCCACCTCTTTTCTCTCTCTCTTTCTCACTCCGAAGCTTTTTTCTCTCTTATATTCAATCTTAGAAAATTCTTTAATTGGCTTTCTTGTTTTCACTGACTGTTCAAAATTGTTTTAAAGCTGCTTTAAAAAAATATTTATTTTATACATAATCTTTCAGATTTTGGTTTGGTTTAAAAAGAAAAAAACAGAAATAAATTAAATCAAAAGAATAAATAAAATCATCAAAAAATCAAAAATTTCACAAGCATAAAATTATTAGTGAGTAAACACTGAAAAAGAACTATTTTATAAAAATACAAAAAAAGTTAATATTTAAAAATATAAAAAATAACATGAATCTTGAAAAAATAGAAAAAATACAATAAAATGTAAAAATTCTATAAACAATTATTAAAAGTTTTCTGCTGCAAAGTTTGTAGTCTGAGCTGAGAAAAAACACAACAAGGTTGAGGAAAAACAACAACAATCACAACATCAAAGAAGTCAAGGTTTTAAATTCCTTCCTCCCGTCTTTTTGAGGTGTTTTTCTAAACATCTTTTATAATTATGGAGATATTAAAATATATTTAAATATTCTTAAAACGTTAAACTAAAATAATTAAGCTTTAAAACAATTTTAAACAAACAGTTTTGTTATACTACAGAATTCAATATACAAAATACTATATAATAGAAACTACTTTCTCCTCTCTCTTTCTTGAAATACAGATACTCATAGAAATTATGTGCTGCCATTTTTAATTCCAAATAATAACTTATATTATTGTACTCGTATATAATTTAATAATTAGTACAACAATAATTCGGATTTTAGTATTTCATTCAGACTGAATTATGAGATTATTTAAGAAGTAGAAGATATACAATAGATATAGAAATTTCTTAAAAAACATTACTTAGAAATACGATTAAATTAAAGTGCTTATAAACCTTAATTTTATAGATTTTACTACATTCTCAAAGTTTTAATATTTAGTTTTAGCTTGAATATTAGTTTATTGTTGTAAACGAAGAAGCAGATTACCAGAGTAGAATCTATCTGGATTTTGATATAGGGACTGGGAGTGCTACATACCACTTTGACCAATTTTGTCTATGTTTACTTAGAGCGTTCACTCTTAATGGCTGTCAAACATATACATACTACAAAACAACGTAGAATAGGGAATAGATACTTTCGATCATTTCATCACCTATGCTTAAATTTCTGAGATTACCCTGGCATCTGTTTTCGCAAAGTTATAGTACGTTTACACCGACTCAAAATGGCAATTTTTAATGGCTCCTTTTTAAACTATTTACACCGTCTTTGTAGTTTTTATTATTTCAACAGAACGCGTTTTGTGACGGAACAGCTGTTTATTGAGTTTTGAATTGTATTGTTTTTTAAATACAATAATAAAAACATGTTTCAAATGGCGTAAACAAACAAATTAGTGTCAACTATTTAGTGAATATTTTTTCTGCTGCTCCTCAGCTGGCCAATTTTCTCCCCTCAATCAGAATTCAATCAGGAGGGATTCGCTAGCCCCAATACAAATTCTTTTTACTTTTCTTGTCTTTGCTTCCATTAATTATAAATATTTATACATCGGCTGACATTTCCCATGCTGAGTAAATTTTGTAGAGGTGAATTGTTCAAAAGCTGTGTTTAATATGAAACTATCTCATTTTGCCATAATAATGGCATGAAATGGATCGGTGTAAACGTGTGTAGTTTTAGAAATAATATAATTTTAATAAAAATGGTGGATCATTAAGTTTTTCCCTTTTTTATATAAGAGTTTGATGACGTTTTTTATATTATTTTGGTGAATATAATCACTTTCGACTTTTCTGGTGATAGTGGCCAAAAAAACCGTAATATTTTGATTATATGTACATATGTATATCAACAGGCCTGGAATACTTTCAGGATGATTATGAAAAACTATTACACCTGAAATCATTATTTCATTTTACTTTTGTCCGACTTCGGATCTATAAATTAATTTTGTATTCTTGTCATTTTAACTCAAATAATTTCTTTTTGTGTTCTTTATGTTTCAAAAATGTTGAAACCCATAAAATAATCAACTGGGTTTAATAATTATTCATTATTACATTCTTCGAATATAAAATTAAGTTCATATAATAATGCACTATACTCAGCTGATTCAGCTGATTGGCCATCAATTCCCAAGACTAGAATCGTAGAATTGAAGACAAAAGGCAAATAATTTTAATATCCCGTGTGTAATCATTTTCAAAATTGTAATCAACTGTGAAAAAAGCTTTTTAAGGTTGGGTTTTTAATTTATAGACTTAATTTATAAACTAAAATTGAAATACATAAAATAGGAGTAAATAATTAAATCTTTTCTTCGTTTTAGGCTTAACTACATATGCTAGGAATTACTTAAAATCGTCCATATCCATGCCATGTTCATTACCATAGATTTTTCATTTATCTTAGTCGGTATCTCGTATCTGGTCTCGTCTATTCACACTTTCTCATTGGCATTCGTATACATTTCTTAGACCGCAATAATCTGCATTGTTATTTACTATATAGTATATTCGATACGATATATTTTGCGATATATTTTACGATATATTTTACGATATATCAATATATACGATCAATATATACGATATATTTTACACCAATCTCTCATCTAATCAATGATATATTTATTTATGCTTATTTTTGCATTAAATTTCATTTATACCATCGTAGAATCGTAGCAGCGAAAATAGTAGTGGACTCGGTACACCTGGTACACGAACTAGCAGCGTTCTGCCCGATTTACTAAGTCAAGCATCGCCAGCAACACCACCGCGACACGACAAATCATCCAGTGAAGAGGTTAGTGAGAAACGTTCTTTTTCCCATCCATTCCATTCTTTTTCCTCCTTATGATTATAAAACAGGCTTTTATTTACCATATAATCGTATATCTATAATATAGCATACCGATTCAGTACGAGTATATATACATTAAGCTAATAGATAGTTAATAGTTCATATAACTAATGATTTGTTTGTATTTTGTTTTATTAATAATAATAGTTATAATAATAATATGAGTAATAGTAATAATCTTATGATCGGCTTGTCTGTTGTTATGTTTTTACTCTTTACTTGTTAGTTTTTAAAAATTAAAACGCATTTGTGTTTGTTACTTTTGAGTGTCCTGTCCTAATGCATATGTATTTCTTCGAAGAGTCTCTGCACACACACAAACACACACACACAAGAAAAAACATGCGTGTGTAGAGTATTCTTTTGAGTTTTTGTAAAACTAATCATCCTTTTTTAACAACAACAACAACAGCTAACATTAGAAAGATTAGAACTTTTCATTAAAATGCAAATTTACTAAATACACAATAAATATTAAAATTATGAAATGTAAAAGTAATTTGATTATTATTGATGATGTCTTTTATCGTAAATGAAAGCATATCGGTTTGAAACGGTTTCAGTCAAAAATTTTTAATAATTTGTTAATGAATAACGATTGCGATTAGACTCGATTGGAACGGTGCGTTACAGTATCCGATAACGGTATTTGGAAGGGTGTCAGTAGCGGTACCGGTCGCTGGCATGCACACCAACGCGGTAGGCCAGGTTGACCGCCACCGGTTATTATTTGCCCTTTTTTCTTGTTAGATTTTCTTTAGCAAAATTGCCACAATGTATTGAAATAAATTAGTACAAAAATTGTTTACTTCGATACATTACTGTAAATGCATATTGAAGAAAATTAAGCATATTTTACCGTGTGGGAAAAAAAGATGTACGTGAAGCGTAGTAAAAAATTTGTACGAGTACGTAGTGCGTAATACATCAACTCTTCCCCGTGTTCCTCATCCTCTGTTGCTCACCCAAATATTCGATGAAATGCTATTAGTTGAGGCCACTAAATTCGACGCCTGCTTGACCGCTACCGTACTGCATCGATGTGTCTTGCACAACTTTACAACGTGTTGTGTTATACCGGCTGCCGAACAGCTACCGAAACCGTACCGCACCGCGTGCTTTTGACCAAAACTGCCTTAACCATTACACGAATTTATTTCTAATTGTATTGACATTAATTAAATTTAACTTAATTAAATTTTATTCTTTTAAAAATATTTTGGGACGCGGTATTAATTTGTTTTTCTAGAATATTTCTTTCTTGTGACTAATAGTCTATATCTTTAATTCATGTTGTGTACAGTGTTTAGTTTTTAGCATTGATTTTATTATATTATTATTCAAATCTATGTTTATATTTCCAATAAGTCAACATAGTGCATTAATCTACCCTGTAAAATTTAATAAAACACCCTCTTTATTTATGTACGTATGGAATTTCACAATAAATACATATAGACGACAAATACAGATAGATAAACCTAGAAACAACTTGGATCATACATACATCAAACTATAAAACCCACTTCAAAGAATAAAAGGTCAAGAATAAGCACTAAAATACGATATTAAGATAAATTGGAATTAAAATTATACTCAAGATCATAGATCGATCATAGAGCTTTGAAGAAAGTCCTATACATGTTTTCTTTATAATAGAAATACATCTTTGGCTTGGCCTCAATATTTACATTAGTAATTCGAGTAAGAAAAGAAAAGTCTATTTTCGTAGTACTTATATAGTAATAGTTCTTAGTATATATATGAACGTATACATGTTTTTTTTAGTTAGTTTTTTTTTTTAATTAGGAGCTTGCTAAATGCTAGATTATTATATTTAGTAGTGCCACAACAGGAATGCATTAAAAGGTTATTCTCGGTTGATTTTTGATCTTGGGATTATATTCATAGATCGATCATATTCATAATAATATTTAAGTATTTTTTGATTATAACAAATATTTTTCTTCATTGTGCTTTGTCTTTCCGCGACGTTTGAGCTGCTGGCCACGAAATGCAATTTTTTAAACATTTCTAAAATGCAAGAAACAAAGCAAAATAGTAAGTATTTCAAACCTAAAACAGCAAACACAAAACAATACAAAAAATAAATAAATAAAAATTTTCAAATTGTAATCAAATTAAAAACCAGCAATATTTTTAAATATACAAATATATTATATGTCTGGCTTAGAAATGTTGTTAATGAATGTATTGTATATGCTGCTCTCACTCTCCTATATCTCTCTATATATATATATATCTCTCTGTCTATTTCACTGTTTCTCTCACCTATCTTATCACACATACATTATATGTTGTTCTATTGTAATATTATTTCGTAATAAAGCTCTCGATCAGCTGCTCCTCCTTTGTTTTTGTCTCTCCTTCTCTCTCTCTCTCACTTCATGTAAATTATTTGTCTTGAAACGATGAAATATATATGTATATATATATATATAATAAATATATATATTTATATGAAACCTTTTCATTTAATTTTTGGTGAAGCAATCAAAAAAATCCATCTAAAATCCAATTGAAAATATACAGGGTGACTTAGTTAAAACGCACTTAATACCATTAATAGTTTTTCACTCCAAATCAAACACATCAAAATCGGATCAACTGTTTGTGACAGCTGTTTATTGCTAATAATAATAATAATAATAATAATAATAATAATAACAGTAATTACAATAACAATAGAAGTAATAATAATAATAATAATAATTCTTAGTAATAATAATGATGCTCTATAATAATAATAATTCTGCACCGTAATTATAATAAAAATAATAATAATAACAACAATAATAATAAATTTCTTAATAATAATCGTGTATGCTTATTATTATTTGCTATATTATTATTATAGCCTTAAATTCGTATGTACAAGAAAATACTATTTAATAAAATCGCTGTTTGTATACTATTTCACTCTGTATCGTTGGTCGTTAGTTCAATTTGTATCCTATACAACTTTAAGTAATCTACCCATTTGATGCACCGATAGAGTTAATTTTCTGAACCTAAAGCACCGCAATCTGATTTCAAATAACTTATAAAAAGAAAATTTATTTAATTTTTCGAATTTTTGAAAAATCCCCACAATCGCTGCTAACTATTTAGGAATAAAGAACTTATTTAAAACTATTAAACATCGCTCAATTAATGCGTGTACATGCAATCAACTGAAGCTTCGGATAAATGGATTTACTTTAATGAATTTCACTTTCATTTACAATATAATAAAAAATTAGCCATCAACTTAACTCATTATTGTGTTGATTTTTTAAAGCAAACCAGACGATGGCCCACACTTACATATGTAGTTATGTATTTGGTTCTTTTGCATATTACAATTGTAATTAATTTATATTTTTGATTTAAACTAAAGAAACAATTAAATTTTTCTTGTAAAATTGTCTTTAACTTTGTATTAATTTTAATTAAAGCAAATCAAATGTATTATTAGCGAACGTCACTGCTTTAGTTGTCACAAGCGTTTAGCATTCTGAGCCATCAACCACCACCCACAACCCCACCGCCTTCCTTAAATGCAACATATATACTATATATATATGTATATATATATATACACACATGCAAATATTTTCAGACTTTTTTTGTTAAATGGCGTCTGGGAAAGACTAATCACATTTTATTTATTTGCTATATTTTTAAAACTATTGTATTACTCGTATATTATATAAGTAATCGTACTACTAACATGATAGTTATTTATAAATTACTAAATTAATTATTATTTGAATTGTTTTTATTCTTAACAATACATCTTTTTTTCATCAATTGTATTCAAAGGAAACTTGTATAAAACTCTTGATTAATTTCTCGTTTTTTATACGGAAGTTTTTTTTAAATTTTTTTGTCTTTTCATATTCGAAAGATCTTCTTCATTTTTCAAACTCAGCATGTTTTTTCACTTTAAACAAAAAATCAGGGTTCGGAGATTTGGTACGATTTTTCTAATTGTTCTTCTTTTTCTATAGATACGATATTTTAAATGATTTTATTTATTTTATGTGTGTGTTTAAACTTTAAACACATCTGTCTTTTATCTTATTATGGTTAGAAGATGTTTGATTCTCTTTATCTATATGTACTGATTGTATCGTATTTATAAAAGTACAATTGATTGTCAATCTTTACTAATGTTGTTGTTGTTGTTTTGTTTGTTTTTTTCCTTCCCCCCCCCCCCGCCACCCGGCCAACTCCATGCGTTTCTCGTGCGTTTCGTCCACGTCCCACGTACAACAGTATCAAGCGGCCATCAGCTCATCCGTTCATTCCACGCCGTCGAAATCCTTTATCGGTGGCTCTAATAATTCGCCCCAATCGACTATTTCGCTGTCGTCATCGTCGCGACAAAATAGTCCCAAAAATTCGATTAGCAAGACTCGCTCTTCCAGCAGCATTACTAATCTTTTGCACAAATCTTCTACCTCTTCCTCTTCCAATACCTCCTCATCGCCGTCCTCTGCGCATCTGCCTCCGCACGCTTATGCGCTCCAACAGAAGCAACGCAGTTTCTTGACGTTCGGATTCGGTGCGGGCGGATCGGGACCATCGCGGCGTGAGTCACATGTCAATGTAAACGTCACACCCACATCACATGAGGCGGCCAGCGATACGCCGGAGATTCGCAAATACAAGAAACGCTTCAACTCGGAGATACTGTGCGCTGCCTTGTGGGGAGTGAACCTGCTGATTGGCACAGAAAATGGTCTCATGCTATTGGATCGCTCCGGTCAGGGGAAGGTAGGTGCAGATACCCGATTTGAATTCAAGATTTAAGCTTTCGCTTTTTAGAGAGAGTATTTCAAGTAGAGATTTTAGTCCTCAAATTCAATGTTCTTTAATAATTGTTTAGGTTTATCAACTCATCTCTCGGAGACGCTTCCAGCAAATGGAGGTCTTAGAGGGTCAAAATATATTGGTTACTATATCTGGGAAGAAGAATAGAGTGCGTGTCTACTACTTGTCATGGTTGAAATCAAAAATCCTTCGCACAGACGGACTCTCCGATGTAAGTTATAATTACTATATTCCTTATTCTTGTGCACGACCATAATATTAATTGTTATACATCTTACCTTACCCCTATTATACATCTTTCTCTTTTAGCAAGTGGAACGTCGCAATGGCTGGATAAATGTTGGTGACTTACAAGGTGCTGTTCACTTTAAAATTGTGAAATACGAAAGGATTAAGTTTCTAGTAATTGCATTAAAAGACTCAATCGAGATTTATGCATGGGCTCCAAAACCATATCATAAATTTATGGCATTTAAGGTAAGCTTTATTTATGGTAGTTGTTATAATTGATTAATATAATCGGTTTGTCTTGTATTGTCGGACAATTCAGAATTTCGGTGAATTGGAGCATCGTCCGCTGTTGGTCGATCTTACAATAGAAGATCAATCCAGACTGAAAGTCATTTATGGATCCGCTGAGGGTTTTCATGCCGTTGACTTAGACTCTGCTGAAGTTTATGATATTTATCTTCCTAAACATGTATGATTTTGTAGAATTCCTTTCTTTAAAACAATTATACTAGAGATGAAATGTTTTCTAGACTCAGGGTGCTATCATTCCTCACTGCATCGTGGCGCTTCCGAACTCCAATGGAATGCAGCTTCTGCTCTGTTACGACAATGAGGGCGTTTATGTGAACACCGTAGGTCGGGTGTCTAAAAACATTGTGCTACAGGTAATTTAAACACTACATAATTTATTAGCTTTAATAACTCGCATTTAATAATGATTTTTTGCTTGTGTATGTTTGTCTTCCTTCCACTTTACAGTGGGGTGAAATGCCAACATCGGTGGCTTACATTGGCACTGGACAAATCATGGGTTGGGGCAATAAAGCAATTGAAGTAAGTAGTCAATTGAAGTCATCAGACGTGGCTCTGTGATGGTAAACATTTTCATCATTTAAACATATTTCTCCGTTCAGATTCGTTCTGTTGAGAGTGGACACTTGGATGGTGTGTTCATGCACAAGAAAGCTCAACGCTTGAAATTCCTTTGCGAACGCAATGACAAGGTTTTCTTCAGCAGTGCCAAAGGTGCTTCGTCATGTCAAATCTATTTCATGACACTCAACAAGCCAGGGATGGCCAACTGGTAGAGCAGGGTACGAGTCAGCTCAAACGTCAGTTCGTCGTCGTCTAGATGAAACCAAGAAATCATACGTTGTTTAATTAACCAACTAAGCATTGAAACTAATTGATGAGAGTGACGGATGCGAGCGGCGGAAACACGCATTCAAGAAGCAAAACTCAGTTTTTAAAATTTTTTTTAAGTTAAATGCATTGAATACGTTGAACTAATTGAATTACATTTACAAAAAGTATAAGAGAAAAACAGGAACTTTATCGGGAAAGTTGTAAAACTAATTTATAAAAGCAAAAAAGCAAATCAAAAGGGAAGAAACAAAAACATTTCAATTTTGCGTTTTTTACTTTTGTGTATTATTATATAAAGTATATAAATATAAAATAAAGTAATAATTTGATTGATAGAACAAGTAAAATGTTTAAGAAAACATTAAGCATTTCCCTCTCACCAACATAAAACCACGTGTTCGGCTTTTATACACAAACACATACACGTATGCACGTAGAGTTTTACCCAAATGTAAAGCTTCAGCAACAGTTGACGAAGCTTTAAGGCTAAAGCTAGAACTTAAACTGTGCTTTCTACTAAATGTGAAACCATTAAATTACGTGTAACAGTTTTAAGAATATCTCTTTTGTTTATTTGTTTGTGTCTAAATGTTGTGTGTGCTAGTTTTAGATATTTATTAAAAACAACAACAACCAATTATAAAACAATTCTTATTTAAGTTGCAATAAATAGCTCATTCATAACTGTGTCTGTATCTGTGCTATTTTACGAGAAAGAAGGAATCGTGATACTTCAAAAAATATTAATGAAATTCCTTCCTAATTGAATTCCTGCAAATTTAAACAATGACTTCAATATATGTATAAACTAAACTACAAATTATGTGAATTCGATGATTATACAAACAAAAAATGGCTCATTGATTATTTTAATTCCAACAAATTTGCTGCGTTTTCCATTAAATTCATATTAAATTCAATTCCTGCTGAAGTGAAAATTTCAATGATAAATTGATGAATGAATTCTTCAAAAACTGTTTAACAAATGTTTTAACTAAACCCAATTTGTTTGTTTTTAATATGCAAACTTTTCAAGCACTCGCAACAAGTATCGTGTAAATTAACTTGTGTAAATTAAAAAATTATTTGGTGAAAAAGTAGTATTATTTAGAAAATTCGAATTAAATTCTTTTTGAATTCTGTTTCAAAATTGTTACAGACGAAAAACAATATTAAAGCTAAACCATTAAAATCTATTCAATCATTACAAACATCATTTATACTCAGAATCTATTTATATCAGGTGAATAGAAATGTGCATATATTTAGAATTACGCGAAAAATGTATAGTTTTTAAAATGTAGTCTTTGGAAAATAATCTCTTAACTGAACTTCTTTTCGAACTGAACTTAATTTTTTAATAATAACACTACAGAAGCATTATGTTAATAAAATTATTGAGAAATATTTCAACAAATAATGTAAAAAGAAACAAATACTGAGACAAAATCAGGAAGCATGAAAATACTATCACAGTTTTATACATTTCAGTAAGTTAAACGCAATCACATTTCGATGAAGTTATTCGATGTATACATGGATGTATTTATTTAATGTATTGATTGTATTGTGGTCAAAGTGTCTCAAAGATTTCTCTTCCAGCGATCAACTCGTGAGCATTATTTTATTTAGCACAAGATTTTCTTTTACGATGTATCTATCTTGCACTGCCACAAATGATAAAAAGCGTACTTTTTTATTGAATGTTAATATTTGATATTTTAACAAATCTTTTAAAAGTCCATAAAAGAAAAAGCTCTTCTTATTTAGATAATTTAATATTTCTTTCGTTATAAATCTTCGTTGAAAGTTTATTCTATTTACAGAGTGTGGTTAATTTGTTCTGTTTATTTTCTTGCATATTTGGTTTGTTTTTACCATAAAAATGTATTAAAACGCCATTGTAAAAACTTAAGTGATAAAAGTTTTGATAATAAAACGTTTAAAGTTGGAATAATTATAGATTGTAATTGAAATGAGAGAGAACCGTTTCGTGGTAAGCGTTACAAAAAGGAAACGATCAAAAGAATGAGAATGCATACAACATTTATAATAATAATAATATAAATATTAATAAAGGAAAACATTTTATATGTATATGTATATATATATACACATATAGAAATATTCAGATATATATATATATATATATAGATAAATATATATAGTTAAGCATTTTTTACTGAACTTTTTATATGGAAAACATTGCAAAGCTCACGGAACGAAACGTGCACACATGCATATAAACCAACAGATACACACACTCACTCACATCCATACACAAAAGCAAAAAGTTAACACATTCTCAATCAGAATAGTAAAAGAAAAATTAAGAATTATGTGAAATTAAAACCACAATAATAACAAACAACACTGAATAGTTTATATTTTTTATAGACTCGTTTCAAATCTCATGTTCTTTTATTATTAAAGTATTTCTTCCTAATTTGAAATTCAATGATTTCGTTATATATTTTTTGTCATTATAACAAAGAAAAAGAAATTGATATATATATATATACACACATACATATGTATATGTATGTATTTCATATCCTTTAACTTATACGTGTATCTTTTTGATGTTTTTTAATAAGCTGATTTTATTTCTTCGAGAAAAAATATGGTCTTATCAGTATACTAGTTAACTAGCGTATTTTATACAATTACAATATAAATATATAATCTCGAAAATTATAAAAAAGCGCTTTCGATTTTGTTTTTATTAAGAATTTATTTTGTATAGCATGGACCATCGGCTGGTTTCTTTTTAAATTAAATAATTCATTTAAATTGAATTGAATAATTCAAATGGAAACCAGCCGATGGCCCACCCTTTGTTATCAGAGTGACCATGTCACCATCCGTGCATTTCTCTCTCTTTTCTCAGCCCGTCCCCTCCGTTGCATGTTGCTTTACATTTTTAGGCATAAATGCAGAATAGCTGCCAAGCTCAGATTTTGTTCATCTTTTTTTTACCGTTAGATAGAGCCATCAGGAACGGAAGTGGCTGGTTTTTATCGGGGGCTGGTCAGCCATCTTGGATTTATGACCGTTTGAAGGACAAATTAATGGTTTAATGAAAGTCATTTATCTCATAAACTAAGAGAGCTAGCGATGTACTGTTGGAAAGTTATTTTTAATGCGTTTCATTTATGTAATACACATTTTTGTCCATAGCATGGCTTCGCTAGCTTACTTAGTTTATGAAATAAGTGCCTTTTATTAGTACCATTTATTTGACCTTCAAACGGTCATAAATCCAAGATGGCTGACCAGCCCCGAAAAAACATGGCCACTTCCGGTTATAACGGTCTCAAATAACGGTAAAAAAAAAAGAAAAAAATCTGAGCTTGGCAGCTGATCTGCATTTGTTCCCATTTTTATTGTTGTTCTTTGGTATTTTATTCAAATAATCTTTAAGTACCGACGTGGTGGCCTGACAGACATCGCGACCCTTCCAAATAATGTTTTTCTATGTAGGAGTAGCCGCATAACGTGCTTCGCTCTAGCCCAGGAGTGTTTATGAGGAACGGTGCAGTTGAATAACTCAGAATTTTCGAGATCAGCCACAATTGACTTGGTTAAAAGCTTCTCATTAATTCATACCAATAAAATTGTATTATTTCGCATATAGCTTTGCTCCTAAAATTAATTAATTAACGGTGCATATTTATAGGTTATTTCTATTTTTGATTTTGATCAAATTCTGAAATTCAGGAAACATGTGCCACGTTGGCGGAAAATGTGTCCATGAAGAAGAAAAGATGTGTCTAAAACAAGAAGGAAAGAAATAAGCTTTCAACTTTCCTTGGTACTTTAAATTATGCATGTGCATATGAAATGCATGCATATTTTTTCTTTGACATTTCTATGCATAAAAATGGACAATACAACCAGAAACCAGGAAGAAATTTGGCAGCATTGTTGAATTATTCATTTGTGAGAAGCATTGTTGTGCGCATTAAAATTTAAAATTGAGACGCCATGCGTAATATTAGCGTTTGAGACGCTTTGGTCTGATATTTACATTTAGCCCTTAAAGTAAACTCAAGGATTATAAAATACAAGATTACGCCATATTCATATTTTGGGTGATTAGTTCATCACAAATCAGCGGTCAGTTTTCTTCAAGGCGCCTACACATCGCTTGTATCACTTTTAAACTTTGGGTGAAGATCAGTCCTGAAGTGCGCAGTTAAATGCTCGAAAATATATTTTTTTAAAAAACCGAAAGAAAATACAGTCGCCTGATAATATCTTTTAAATGTTTTCAGTTATTTAAATACTAAAGTTTAATTAGCATCGTGTATCCAAAATGAAAAATTTAACAGTGCTACCAATGCTGCTTGTATTGTCAATTTGAATGCATAGAAATGTCAAAGAGAAAATATGCGAATATGCTCTAACTACAGCACTGCATGCATCTCAGAGGCACATATATGATTATTGAAACTTTGAAAAGTTTTCAAAAGATTCTTTTTTAAACTTATTAATTTATCATTAACATATAAATATGATTTTTTTTGTCTTTACCTCAAATTCACGGAATTATTAACTGCGTTTTCTTAATGAAATGAACTTCGCCATACAACTGACACTTTCCTAGGTTTTACCCAGGTCTCTAACTAGATTATAGGGAAAGTTTAAGATTTTCCTCTTGTTTGAATGTAGCCAACTTCACGCATTCCGAAAAAGTCCACAAATTAGATTGAAAGACTATTTTGTATGGATAGTTCATTAAAAAAACGCGAATAATATTGTTACAAAGTTCTAGTAGTCCTAAACGGAAGTAGAATTTTCTGATAAGAAAAACTACTAGAAAACTGCAATAATATTCTGGTAGTTGGCCACACTGTTTGAGCTGTCAAATATTTGTATTCTTGTTTGTCTGCATTCTTACCTTTCCTTTCTTTTCCGAACGGCTTTCGGTACGTGTTTTATGCAAAAATCTAATCCTTAAAAATTTCGGAAAAAGTGGGCCATCCATTATTATAAATATATAAATATTTCCTTCGAAGATGTTCTTAATGATCCGATTGAAATTATTTAACGATTTATTCGTGGAAATTGATTGTGTCGGCGAATATAAAATTTCTTCATTACCTTAGTGACGCTCACTTTATACTTGTTGTTTCAGACGTAACCACTAATTGTTTTTTGTTATTCCGTTTTCTTGCAACATCGTAGATCCGTAAAACCAAAAAATGGGTCGTGTTATTCGTGCACAGCGTAAAGGAGCTGGATCTGTCTTCAAGGCTCTCGTTAAAAAGCGCAAGGGAGCAGCCAAATTGAGACCTTTGGATTTCTCGGAACGTCACGGCTACATCAGGGGTGTAGTTAAGGTAAATTCTGTGATGGCTGTTCATTGGAGCTCTATTATTTACATTCGTTGTTTCAATTTGCAGGAGATTGTCCACGATCCCGGCCGCGGAGCTCCATTGGCTGTCGTTCACTTCCGCGATCCTTACCGCTACAAGATTCGTAAGGAGCTTTTCATCGCCCCCGAGGGCATGCATACAGGACAGTTCTTGTATTGTGGTCGTAAAGCCACTCTGCAAGTTGGCAACGTGATGCCAGTGTCGCAGATGCCCGAAGGTACCATCATCTGCAACTTGGAGGAAAAGACCGGTGACCGTGGCAGTTTAGCGCGTACATCTGGAAACTATGCCACAGTCATTGCTCACAATCCTGACTCTAAGAAGACTCGAGTTAAGCTCCCATCGGGCGCCAAGAAAGTTCTACCTTCAGCCAACCGTGCCATGGTTGGAATTGTTGCCGGTGGAGGTCGTATTGACAAGCCTATTCTTAAGGCTGGTCGTGCCTACCACAAATACAAGGTGAAACGTAACAGCTGGCCTAAGGTGCGTGGTGTTGCCATGAACCCCGTTGAGCATCCTCACGGTGGTGGTAACCATCAACATATTGGTAAGGCTTCCACGGTTAAGCGAGGAACATCTGCCGGTCGTAAGGTTGGTCTTATTGCTGCCCGTCGTACGGGTAGAATATGCGGTGGAAAGGGCGATACCAAGGACAAGTAGATTAATAAGTAAAGGCGTGATAATCGTCACGCTGAATACTTTTAATTGGAGGTGTATTAAATTTTTGTTAGCTATTGGCAGATGAATTTTAAATGTACGCAATAAAAATACAAAAAAACATATTTTTACGTTTATAATTGAAATACAAAAGTTTTTAAGGGATCATGTAAGATTGTTTTCTTTGCGATATTTAATAACACAATCCGTGCTTTGGATATTTAATATTTTTTATTATTGTGTGATTAGATGCACAATGAAAGTTTCATAGTGCAAAGATCTCCAATTACATTTTTCACAAAATTTATATTAACCACTGTTACTTCGGCCTGGCCGATGCTCGTATACCCTACACTCGAAGGATAAATTTATAGTACAATTCAGTGGGCGAGTCACACCCATTTATTATTGGCCAATTTTCTCGGATACATGAAATCCGAGGACAGAATTTCAATTTTAGATCTCTACTACTAGCCGAGAAGTTCAGCTCAAAGCGTATGCATTAATATTTTCTTGAAAAGTAGGCGTGACATTGGTCGGATATTCGATATCACATAAGAGGATATTCGTGCAGAATTTTATGACGATGCTTGAACTTGTTCTCCTGTAATCGTGGCTTTGTCACCTGTGACCGGACCACGCCCGTTTTTTATTTAATGTGATTTCCACAAATATATACTATTGTATATCTGACACTCTTCCTTTAATGCGCTACAAACGGAAGAACAAAGTGAATATTTTTATAAATATTTATATACGAGTATAGAATATGGAAACGAAGGAGTTTGTCAAGGTCAACACTACTCCAGTGGTACTACTACTTTAGTTATTATATAACTAATGAATATATATTATTATATTATATATTTATTATTAATTATATACTAGTATTTATAGGAAATGTGATTATTTTTATTTTGATAACTTTTATTCAATGGCTTAGAACTTTTTAGGACAATTATTTAAAGTTTCAAAATTCCTTTTATTGATTAAAGTTAATGTAATCTAAAAAAAATAATGTAATGATGTAAATGTAACTTGTGCTATGTTATTTTTAGAGTATAAATTATCCTATAAACTTGTTACAAATATAAAAACAATATATTTGAAAAATAAGATCTGAATAAGCTCAATTTGGTAATAACTGATTTTTGTCTTTAATAAAGTTAGTCGGTTTTGGATATCTTCCCTTTTCAATTATGTTAGCGATCTGAGACAAGTAACTTCAACATTGAATTCAGTTTTAAGATACGTGTAGTTAAAAATAGTTTAAACTTGGGTCCTTAAAGTCAACAAACAAATTATTACACAACGGTCACTGTGGCAACAATTTTGCATTGGCGCCATCTACCTTTCAGTAGCTAAACGAGTTTGTGGAAAATTAATATAAAGTAGAGGGAGAACATACAAAAAAAGTCAGCGAAAACGATGTACGAAAAAGTCAGAAAACTTTATTAGAACGACGAATTGGAACGGAGGAAAACTATTCTTGCAATTGTTTTTGTAGTAAATCAATACAAAAAAAATTTAGCAACAGAAAATAAACTGCTGTGAAGCGACTAATCTATTTATTTTTAAAAGCAATAAAATAAATTCAGGGAACTTTTGTTGCGTAAATAAAGATATACGAGAAGGATACGAAGAGGAAACAGGAAAAAGGTGAATAAGAAAAAAATAATAAATTTATCGAATGTGTCAAACAAGAAACAAAATCAAATGTAAAAATATGAAACTAGCGCTCTGCTGGGCGCTGGTCCCTAATGTGTGTGTGTGTGTGTCGTTGGATCGAAATTGGGAGAGGGTCGGGGGGGATAAATAAACTCGTTCCAAAAGCAAGCCCAATTAACTGCAATTAACTTTAATAAATAACGCGTGATAATGTGACTAACATGTACTGTAAGCTAGTTAGTCAGCATACTAACTACGGCTTATGAAATCACATTTCTTCTAGTTAGCTATTTTTTTATCATTGATTTGGTTTCATGCATTTATTTATTTGCCCTTGGCGGCTTATCACAAGATCGAGTCGAAACAATCAACCAACTACAACTCTTTACGTTTATTTGGCCTGTTTTACGTCTTGTGCCATGTCAGCAGTCATTCATTACTGCAATTCGCGATAATTCATTCATTTAACCATTCAGTTGCTAGCTGGAAATGTGATTTTATCATTGCTTTTACAATCGACGCAGCCAGCCCACGTCTGGTGTGAGCCGGCCGCGGAAGCTAGAAAGCAGCGTGATCTGTGCGTAATTCCTGAACAACCTCCAACCAATTGAGCTGCATCTCTGCGTCGGTTTCGTTGGTTGCTTCGCTTCCTTATTAAACTAGCAGAATGTCATTAATTTTCTTGATTTATGTATCATCATGATGTAGGCACATCTGCTGAAGTGCAGCAGTTAGAATTATCTTCTGTATTTTTAATTATACTCTTTGTTTTTAGGTTAGAACTCTACTTGTGAATATATGATTTCTTTCATCAATTTTAATCTTTGTAAAACAAAAACTGATAAGCTGCTTATCATTTAACCTTAATACTAAATAATACTGTAGATAACCAAATGTATCAAGAATGATATTAAGTGAACTTAATGGATGACAAATTGAAGAACTTCCTTGCGGTTCTCCAACACATTAAAATTTTTTAACGTATATTTTTACGAAACGAAACTTTGTATTATCTTCTTTTTAGAAATGGAAATATTACAGTTGTACACCATATATGAATATTTAGCTATGTTATAGTATTGTTATATACATCAGTTAATTATAACAACATCCGTACAGTTTACTCGCGAAACGTTGAACATCCAATGAGGTGAAGAAATTATATTTTCCACTGACTATTCTTATATGTGAACAGATTATGAAAGCCCGAAAACGTGACCAATATTTCCGAGAAGCTTTCATTCGTTTAATATAAGTTGTGTTGTAGTTTAGGGAACTTCCAGTTGATTTTCTCTTTCATATTCTAATTTTTAGCATCTCTGTGTCAATTTTGACCATCTCTGTGTCGGTATTTGTATTTATTTCATTTCGGCTAACAAGCGTTCCATGTGAAAAGGTTTTTAAGTGTAGAAGATAGGTGGAGCACTTAAAGAGTGGCTGCAGTTTTACAGGTTTATACAAAGGTATGGCGAAAGGCTTGGCGAAATCCACAATTTGTGGATCTTTTTATTTGCATTTACTTCACGTTATCGTGAGTGTACTGTATCTACTCGGTATTATTTTGTGTTCTAAAAATTCTTAGTTTTTAATGGTGATTGATAACCATGACTATAATAATAATAAAAAAATTGCTTTCGTGTCTTGAAACAATTAATAAAAAAAAAATCCCCCTGAATCATATGTATAACATTTCGAATAAAAATATGTACCTTTTTAGGCCCTTTCTTACAACAGTTTCAGTATGTAAATTAAAAGCCTACAGCAATAAATACTATCATCTGGTACATACATACATATGTACATATATATGGTAGATATGTAAATTTCTTCAGAATTCATATTGTCGAAGAAAAGCAGTGTTATATAATACCCTATATTATAGTTGATATCAGAAGGTTCGGAAAAATAACCGACAAACAGAGAACTTTTTTCCCCCATTCGTGGTGGAAAACTGTGTGTTTGGTGAAAAAAGAATCAAACAAAAGATGAAGATTACAACTAAATTCATGAATGTGATTCTCTGCTATACACAAGGTAAATACTCTTAATTTACTCACGTCTATCATTAATGGAATTAATAATTACTTCAAATGACATTTATTACAATAGATATTTCAACTCCAACTGAACGGCACTCACCATGAATTGCGCATCCTTATTAGATGATCGATGACGATGATCTCAACGTGCGAGCGTTAAATTTAAAGCTAGTGTTAAATTTTCTTAATTTCCAATTTTTACCTGGTTCATGTATACTTTCTTTGAGTTGATTATAAATTTATTTGCCTCCACTTAAATGATTATTTGTTTCAATGTTTGTTTAATTCTTAATAAAGCCATTTTATTTTTAATCTTTGTTTTCTTAAGTTTTTAATAAATTAATTGAATTAATTTTCAGTGAACTTGAATCTCTGATGATGTTGCTGAAATACAATTCGAACAGCTGTCATTAGCTACTGCAACTGCAACAGCTGCGAAATCAAACACCTAAACGAAACAAAAAAACCAAAAAAAACATATATACATACATCAACAGCAACATAGTACAATGTCAGCAAATCGATATCAATCGGTTCCAATAATGGATCTCCTCCTGATTCTAGCAGCTGTTGTTTCCGTCTTCGTTGCCGCAGACGCTTGTTCAAGTCGGGCCATACCGAAGCCACGTCCGACAGTGCCATCAACCATGACTACGCCACGCCCCAACATCACTTTCCCCATATTCAATTGTTCGCCCACGTATGCCGCTTGGTACTGCTTAAACGAGGCCACCTGCTTCGCCGTCGAAATACATAACACGATTCTGTACAACTGCGAGTGTGCGAACGGCTTCATGGGGCCACGTTGCGAGTACAAGGAAATCGATGGCTCCTACCTGCCGACGCGACAACGCGCCATGCTCGAGACTGCCAGCATTGCCAGTGGTGCCACCCTGGCCTTGCTCTTCATGCTCATACTCTGTCTAAGTCTCTACATACGACATGACAAGCAAGCAAAAATGAAGCTGGACGAGAGCGCAATGACGGCACATGAGAACGGAGGCATGGACGAAGTGGATGGAATGACCAGGGTGCCGGAAATGCGACCATTTGGTCCACATCATTATCCGATATTGCCATTGGCTGTGGCGCTTAGAAGATAAACTAAACTGTTGACAAGCAGAAACGGCTGGCAGCTGACTGGCTTGCATTTTCGAAGTTACATTTCAATAACTTTCGCAGTGGACAGAAATATATTTAATAAGAATACTAGAATAAGAATAAGATTCGATCGATGCTCTGCACTACAAACGGCTACAACCGGAACAGCAGTTTTTGTTTTTAACAATTGACTAAATTATGACTTAAGTTATATTTTGAAAGGATCGAGAAATGTGCCTGTTTTTGCAAATATTTGAATTATCGCTATAAGTATTTTATATTCTATATACTTTATATGAATATTCATATATACATATGTATATTCACACGTAGACTTAAGAAACGAAAGCTATTTATTACAATAATAGATGTTGGAAAAAACAGACAAATCACTGATTGTTATTACTAATAATTCTTTATGTATCAAACTCGAGTTCGCAAAAACATGTCAGGAAAAAAAGTTCGAAATTCGCTATGATATACTGCGAAACTTCCAATTCTCTATAATATAGAATTCTGAAAATTTAGAGTAACATTTATAGATACAATGGAAAGACAACCTTTAAAAATATTTCAAATACTTCTTGCCATACTCTGTTTAGTTATAGAAATGTTTATCGAGTAGTTTTTTACTATGTAATTTGTTTTTCGTAGAATTTTGAGTAACACATCTGTGATAATTGAGTCAGTATATTTTTCGGGCTTGAAATCATATATTCAAATCAAAGATTTGTTAATCAAGACTTGTTCGCTTCAATTCTTAATTGAACTTATTGTATGTGCTTTTGATTCATTTATATTTTTAAAATAACTATTAAATCAACTTGTTTGCAGACAGAAGTGAATCATGTCCGACAATAATCAACAGCAGCAGGAGTTGGGACCTCCAAAAGCAGATTTTAGTGCTCCACCACCTTATGAACGAGGCATCGTTGTGTCACAGCAGCAGCCACAGCAACAACAACAGCAACAATTGCAACTACAGCAATCAAACACCCCACAACACAACATTCAAATGCAGCAGCTGCAACAAATTCAGCAGGAGATTCCATTGCATCACGGAAAGCTTCCGACGTATGAAGAGGTGCAAATGGAAAAATCGCTAAATGGCGAGCTACCGCCCGAATTTCTGACGGTACATCATCACGGTCTACAGACCTCGCTGCCACCGCTACCACCACCCAATCCGTTGTTGGCGAATTTAACCGATGGCCTTACGGGGCCACCTGGCAATCGCAGTCCTCAGCCACCACTCACCTTCATTGCCATCGATGCTTCTGACGCAGAGCAGTTTACCAGTGCTGCTGGCGATAACGGTCTCCTCGGCACCGACATCATGTTTGTCACCGCCTTCATGGTGGCGTTTCTCTTCAATTGGATTGGCTTTCTGATGCTCACTTGTTTCTGTCATACGATCGCAGCTCGCTACGGAGCGCTCTCCGGCTTCGGACTGTCACTGGCTAAGTGGACATTGATTGTCAAACACTCAACGGATCTGGCATCGCATGAGAACTCTTGGCTGTGGTGGCTGATAATGGCTTTTGGCTTCTTGATCTGCGTGCGAGCTCTCATTCAGTACGTCAGCATCAAGCGCACCTGGCGTCTGCTATCCGCTTCCGCACAGGAGCGACTGCTGTTCTTCTATTAAAGCGCAGCAACTCATTCTCTAAGGATTTTATTTGTTTTGGTATAGCATTGTATGTACATAGCATTATCTGCAAATGTTAAACTCTATTTTATAACATACGATATGGATAAGTTAATGGAATCTGATTTGGAAACAAAGGTTATTTTTGTAAATGATTAGATGGAAGACAAAAAAATCACAAGTCCACGCAAAAACTTAGTAAGACCTCACATACACACACACACACACATACACACATGTGTATCGTAATATGTCCATAGTTATATTACTCAAACATGTGGCACATGATTTTGTGACATCGAGATCAGAATTTTAAAAAAAGACAAAAAAACATTTATTGAAAAATACGGAATGTTTAAAAAAAATATGTATTTGTACAAGAATAAATATTGCACCCTTTTAATATTTTTATTTAATTGTTATACTAGAAATACCTGTGTTTTAACTAGTTAATATCAGCGTTGAAAACATTTATTGTGTACTTAAATATTGATTTCAATGAGTAGAAGTTCAAAATTATTAATATGTATGCTTTCCTGTGTCTAGGAGAAAACCAAAAACAAAACCAACACGATTACATAATCAATGAATTAATTTGAATGGATTTTCAATAAATTACAAATTATTAGCACTGTATTAAAACCTATAAAATATCTGTTTTGGAGTAATGAAGCAAGTGATATAAAAAATAACTCATTGAGTTGAATTTAACAGTACAAATAAGATGTTTGAATAATTCTTTTAGTAATATTTAAATAATGTTAGGCACATTGCTCACGTGAAACTTGTTTTGAAATATTGACATTTTTTTGCCCAAATAAAATTATCCAGTACTTATGAATCCAAACCATTCGCTGCTATTACATTTTGATTATGCAGGAGTAATAATCGAAACAACCCTGCAAATGGTAAACGTTTCCATTATAATCACTGGATATCCAAAGAAAAACAACCAGTTAAAAAAGTTCAATTTATTTAAATGCATGATTTGTTGTACTTAGAATTAATAAAACAAACGTATTGATTATTTACATAAATGTAATCTTCGTTCGTGTCATGTTCACCTGCCACACATTGAGCTCTTCGTAGTCTCCGATGCATTTGTCCACTTGATCGGGCTTGAATCCCTTCGAAGTGCATCGGTCCATAACATCGGCTACTTTGACGGTATTATTCGAGCCGGCCAATTCGCGAATAACAGCAAATATTTTATCCGAAGTAGTAGGAACACTGTACGGCAACGAAAACAAAAAAGAAACCAAACGAAACACTTGAAATATTAATGGCCAAAGATGAAATATACAAACTACTCACTGTCCACGCTGGTGTTCGTGTATTTGGTTCAGTGAGTCCTTCGACATTTCCAATAATCGTAGCGCCTCAGCAACATCGTCCTTCTCGACGATGTCGGACAAGCGAAGACGTGCCAAAGCAGTGGATAACCGCAATATTCCCAGCAGGTTGCGCGCTGAAGTGAATGTCATATCTTTCCGGTTGCGTGCCTCACTTCGCAACTCCACGTACGCGCCCACAATGTAGTCGGTCAGTTCATCAGGAATGGTGGGATTTTTGCGCTTGCACAAATTTATGTAGCGCCGCATCAGGTTCATGTCCAACGCTTTGACTCGTGTCGGTGGCTGTTTGCTGTGACTGTGAACGTATGTTACGTGCTTCGCCAGACGCAAATCATTGTCGCGATCGGCTCTATCTTGAATGAGCCACAGCAGATCGAAACGTGACAGCAGAGCCGCCGGCAATTGGATATTCTGCTCGACGGTGCGTCTGGGGTTGTAACGGCCATACGCAGGATTGGCTGCCGCTAGGATGGAGGCACGTGCATTCAGCGTAGTCATGATGCCAGCCTTTGCTATTGAGATGGTCTGTTGCTCCATCACCTCATGAATGGCTGTCCGATCGCCATCGGCCATTTTATCGAACTCGTCAATGCAGCACACACCCAGGTCGGCGAGAACTAAAGCTCCACCCTCGAGTATCATTTCACCCGTAAGCGGATCTTTCATAACGGCAGCGGTAAGACCCACACCCGAAGATCCTCGTCCGGTGGTGTACTGTGAGCGCAAAGCAAGGCGACTAATATAACCGAGCAGTTGCGACTTGGCAACACCGGGGTCCCCCATCAGGCAGATGTTGATGTTGCCTCGTATCTTCATGCCATCTGGTCGCTTATCGACGCCGCCCACAAGTAGAAGCAGCAGGGCCTTCTTTACGTCTAAATGTCCGTAAATTTCTGGAGCCAAACTGGTGGCCAAACGGTCATAAAAGTCATCCTGTGCGAGTTCAGCCAGCTCCTCAGCTGTGAGGTGAGCTTCCTTCTCAGAGAGTTCATCGTTTTTGTTTAGGCAAACAATGCGCTGGAGGTGATACAAGTATGTTCAGTATAATAAGTATAGTATAGTGTAGTGATATAAGTATATATACATAGTATATAAAATAAAATATTTTATAATAGCTGAGCGTATTGCTTACGTATGCTTGTAAAAAGGTTTCTGACAGCAAACCGGCCACCATTTGTCTAAAGCCACTGCGCATAAGCGGCAAGAAAATGCCAGAGATTATTACGTGATCGCCGGGCTGAGCTTGACGCGTCACTTCGCCACGACACAATACAGTCATAGTACGCGGAATGTGACCAACAGGAACCTGATCACTGTGCTCTTGTATTTTGACCTCCTGGAACTTTATGAATTTGGAACCACGCGTTTGCAGGTACAGTCGACCGCCCGCCTTGTTAACACGACAGTCGTCGGAGGGACAATCATGTATGGGCATAAATGTCATCGAATTGACAGGTTGATACGTTTCGGAGCCGCAGCGATCACATGTGTAGGTTGCAACGACCATCATGGGTTTGACTTCAGTGCAACGCGTCACAATACCACGAACTGTGACCAATTTGCCAATATGCTGAGCTTTGACATCGCGTATCGACTGCGCTTTGACATTCGACGGCGGTTTAAAGGCAACCTCGCTGTGGAACGATATGAATTAAAACAAAATAATTCAATGAATTTTGAAATTTGCATTACAATCGCTTCATCAGCTCTGGAGGAAACGAATTTCGATGATCGTGCTGTTCCATTGGATTACGTGTGCGTGATTCCATTAGTAGCCGATGTTCGATGTACACATCCAACGCGTCTTTGGCGCGAACTTCGCGCTCCTTGTAATTCGGCAAAATTTCAGCAATGGCTTCGCTGAATATCGAAGCATATCGACGACAGTTGTGCATAACCGCTTCGGTGAGTCCTTCATTGTATTCGTTCAAGTGATCCAAGTCGATGGTGATTAGTACTTGCTCACGGTGGGCCAACTTTACTAATTGGTTGCCGTATACAAAGTGTTTTTTACCCTCGTCATCTTCTTGACAAAACTCGCCCAGAAATGTCTTGATCGAGTCTGCAAGGAACGTTAACAATTTATGGAAGATATTTTATTTTGCTCTTTTAAAGGACTTACCTTTATCTTGAGCGTAGTCTCGCCGCGCCATTGCTATTTATATAAACAAGAAAACAAAATGTCTTTAATTTTGTGCGGTTTAACTATGGACCAAACTTTGTTTTAACCTTATTTCTTCACTTAATTCCAAATACGATTCCCACACAGCAACTGAAGATTTGTCCAGTTTTTGCAGCCTTGCTTAATTAGGCGCCAAACAGCGACCATAAATAATGACAACCGCGGAGTTATTAACGGGACTCTGCAATCCTGGGGTGGTTCAGGCAAGAAATGCAAATAAAAGTACTGCCAAATTCAATCCAATTCGGGATTCGTCAGAAGTAATAAAAAAAAATGCTGGGTATATATTCGTTCCTCAGTGTTACGTACGTACACTGATTTTTATGTATATTACCGTATAAATCGTATTACGTTTATGTGAGTAGTGTATTTGAACGTTATCTATGCACACAAATATCCCGTTTCTGCGCTAGACTCTAGTTTAGTCCCGGAAGGCCAATGTTGTTGTTGCTGCTCTTGTCGTTTTGCACTCAGAATGCAGCATCGGTTATTCTCGCTTTCGTCTGGTTTCGGAATTACAGCCCTTTAAAATTTGAAAATTGTGGAGCTATAAAATATCTTTCATGTATGTTTTATAACATTTTAGCGGGAACCTTATGGTTTACGAGAAAAATGCAAATTAAGATCTTATTAGGAATTACAAGAAACTTTTATATTATATGCTAAATAAAATTTTGTTGAAAAACAAACGCTTTTGACGTAGACCGTTTTTACTGAGAAATTTCTGTAATTTTTTCTACATTTATTTCGCCGAAATTTTCCTTTTTTTGAAACTACAGGACATCGCGACCTTTAAATTCTCCTAAATTGCTGCGCCGATCATGGTAAACAAAAAATTTCTGTAGAAAGCTAAGGATATCTGCTTTTTTATTTTTCATATTTAATCATATGTGTTAATTATATTTATTTACTTTAGATTATTTACTTAGAAAATTAATGAATTGAACGGAACCGGAACCACCTGTTTTTTGTTGTTGTACTACCCTGCTCCGTTTTTTTTTATTTACCGAGGAAAACAACAACAAATATGTGCACTATGTACAAAACTAAATTTGTTCCGTTTTTTTTTACTTTTGAAAATCTAAAATTCCTTTAAATAATTTTGTATGTTTTGGTTAATTTTGAATAGCGAAACAAACAAAACAACCTTCTAATTGTGAATTAGCCACTATTCGAATAATAACAACTGCTTCGGAAATTGACGTTTTCCCTATTTGTCTGCCTTAAATTAAATTCAGACATCTGGCCAAAAATAACGCTGGAACAGTATCAAATTCAATAATTGAGGAACAAATCATGGCATCAAAAGTAGCAGCGAGCAGTAGTAAAGTTTTCCAAGCGGTAAGCTAAATTTAAAAAAAGTAAATGTCTAAAATACACCCTGAAACGATATGCTAACCTTACTTTTGTGATGAAGCATCATTGAATTTGAACTGTAATCCCACTAAATTAATAAAATGACTATTTAACTATTGTCAGGACGATGTTCACATTTCCTTCGAGGACCAACAGAAAATTAATCGTTTTGCCAAGCACAATGCACGCATGGATGATCTTAAGGCCGAACTAGAAATGAAAAAAAGCGATTTGAAGAGCGTCGAGGAAGCTGCTGAAGAAATCGAGTTGTTTGATGAGGATGAAGATATACCATGTCTGTTCGGTGAAGTCTTCCTTTCCCACAAGTTGTCAAAAACACAGGTTTGAGACATTTCTTCAGTGGATTCTAGAATTTTGATAATCGTTCTACTCTTTAATTGTAGCAGCTCTTAGCAGAGGTTAAAGAACTAACTCTAAAGGATATTGCTGCCATCGAAGCGAAAGTCAATGTGATCAAACTAGAGATGAACGAATTGAAAGCTCATTTGTACCAACGCTTTGGAAGCAATATATCGCTGGAGAGTGATGATTAAATAGGGTAGAACAGTTCAATATCATGTCGCATTTATTGAAATACATCCCTTAAATTTTAGCAAAAGTAAACCAATTCTAATTTAGCTGGGTTTGATGTGAAAATATATACGCAATGTCCTCGCTGGAATCAATCAGATGGGCAGACTAGAAAAAGATTTTTGTACACAGTGAATATATCTTAGAACGTACAATAAGTACCTCCAAAAATTCACCATCGAAAGGTCTTCCATGATGTTCCCAATCCATTAATTCATTTATTTGCTTCCCAGTGCCCACATCTATCAGCTGATCATTCGCTTTCTGTAAAAAGCAACGAGTTAAATAATTAAAGTGCTAATCATTTTTTTCGCAAATTCCTTGAGCAATAATACCTTTCCATCATTATTACAATCGCATTTGAGTAACTCGTGAGTTTGACACGTGGAGTAATCCACTTGCACCGTGAATAAATCAGCCAAATCGTCGGCAGAGAATTTCAGATTTTCTTCTGTACCCAACAGACAGCCGCCTAGAGACATTTTTGCCATCTGTCTTTGGAATAGCTTTTCCTCTATCGTTCCCGCAGTTATAAGACGATATATTTGCACATCCCGTTGTTGACCGTCACGCCAAATGCGTGACATTGCTTGTGCGTCAGTAGCAGGATTCCAGTCGTTGTCGAAAAGTATGAGACGTGAAGCACCACAAAGATTCAAACCCATGCCTCCCGCTTTGGAGCTGATCAAAAACACTAGCTCCGCATCTGCGTCCGAGTTGGTATTAAATGAGCGAACCATTGAGCTACGATCCGCTGTAGACGTCGACCCGTCCAGGCGCAAGCATTTCAAATCAAGATAGTCACATAAACCCTGCAGCAAGTTAAGAGTTGTTGTGTGATTCGAAACTATAACCACTTTTTCACGTGCTTTCAGTGCAGTGCAACTGAGAAAATTATAGACCAAGTCGAATTTAGACGAGTCGAATATACCCAACTCCGACCAGTCTGGCACGTAACGCTTCAAATGGCGCGTCAGCAAATTAGGTGTCTTGGTTTGAGCAACTAACATCGGATGGTTGCAAATCTTTTTCAAAATAGTTATGATTTGCAGTGGCGAGATGTCCTGCAATCGAGATTTAGTATCACAGTATCCAAACTTTGCTTAGATTGAATTTAAGTATGTATATTGAATTCTTACTTTTAAAATAGTCTCCCTTCGTTGCTCGTACAGCTGTAGCACCTCTTGGAGCATCGACTGCTGCAAGTCAGAAGGTCGCACGAAAACCACGTATTCCCGTTTTTTCGGCAAGTATTTTCGGTTTATATCTTGCGAACGACGCAGTATGAATTTAGCAGATTCTTGGTTCAGCTCTGCGGACCGTTCCACTCCCAGCTCCAGCAACTCTGCGTTAACGTCGGAACACTGACTTTGAACAATAGGTAGCTCGTAGTATTTGCGAAATTCGGCATAGGTTCCAAAAATACCAGGATTAACGAAATCCGCCAGTGTAAAGAACTCTTGCAAGTCATTTTGCACGGGGGTCCCCGTTAATAAGATGCGCTTTTCAACGTTCAAACTGCGTAGGGCACTGCAAATCTTGGTTTCATTATTTTTCAAGCGATGACCTTCGTCACAGATCAACATATCGAAGTCCAACTGGTGGAAATCATCAGAATGCGCTAGAAAAGTTTCATAGGAAACAATGACAAACGGAATGTGCTGCTGTTGAGCGTACTGCTGCAGTTTGTGTTTGCCATTTACGACGAATGCAAACATGCGCTCTCTGCTCAACCACTTGTTAATCTCGTTGTTCCAAGTCGCCGCTAGACTGCTAGGTGTCATGATGAGAACGCGCTGTATTACGCGTTCTCCGCCGTATGGGCCCACACGTAACAACGTGTGAGCCACTGTTAGACACTGTAAGGTCTTTCCTAGACCCATTTCATCTGCCACAATTACCCCGTGTCGGTGCGGTTGCTGGAAGCCCATCACGCAGTCGTAAATGAAACGGACTCCTTCCCGTTGATGTGGGCGCAGTACATTCGTCAAAGTTCCGGCAACTCGGACTTCATGTATAGGACGATTCAGCTTATTATATTTACACGCTGGGGTATCAGCAGGTGTTGGAAGTATCAAAGGATTTACGTCGCCTTCGTCAGCGCTTGTGGACGGTTTTTCTGCTCGCATGCAAACTCTCTTTACTGGTTCTGACTTTAGAATCGGCAGCACCAGATTCGAGCGAAATACAAAGTGTCCTTTGGGTTTCTTTGCCTCTGGTTCTTTCGGCTGCCATTCTTCTGATCCCCAGTCACGGTTGGCCATTAGTTTTCGTTGTGCAAAGACTTCGCGTATATCTTTTACTTGTTCTTGTAACTCAATTTCTTTGCCACTCACCGTCAACTGTAGCCCCTCCTCCAACTCGGCTACCTTGATACTTGTTGTACTCCCCATATATTTCCCAGCTTCATCTTTCAGTACAGCTTTCTTGCCATTTGTAGTAACTTCTAGTGTTCCATCGCCTTTCCAAGTTTTGTGCTTTTTATTTGTAATATCTCGCCACACAACGTTAAAAATTATTTTACCATATCCAAGGTCATTACAGGGTTCTGTATAGCCTTCTCGATTTCCCCAAGCAGTAGAGGAGGAAGCTTTATTATCGTCGTCTGTAAAGTTTTCAGTTTTTATACGTTGTAACAAAGTGTTCCTCATGGATGGCGCACAAGAACGACGCATTTTAAAATTATTTCAAGATCACAACAAATATTTCATTTGAATTTGAGCGCAGAAGTGGTCTATGGCAGGAAATATATGTATAAGATATGTTCAGAAGTTAATCCTATTCCACATATCTAGGTAGCATTCTGACATTTTTGATATTTTTTAAATTAAAGTGCTAATTTACTAAAAATTTTATTAAAAGGAGAGTACATGCGGAACAAATGTACCGTTCGAGACCCGCTCCAATTTCGTTGTTGTTGTCGCTGTAGTTTTGGCGCTGATTACATCAACAACAACAACAACTGCATTTGCTCTTGTATAGTTATAGGATTAGTATAGTATTAGTATAGCCTGAATTTGAAATTATTATCACTACTCCTCCTAACTCTTGAACACATCTGTATAGGATTATTCTGAAAATTATATAGGATAATTATCATTGTTTTTAGGAGAAAATTGATAAATGGGAAAAAAGTATTATACTAAAAAAGAAAAGTAAGTAAGAAAAAGTGAAAAAAAAATTATTTTTTCTTCAAAAGTAATTGCTTCTCGACAAAATATTATTTAATATAAATTTAAAGGTATTTTAAATTTCTCCATCTTATCTGGATAACTTCAACTGTTAAGGATATATAGTGGTATGAATTTAAAATCTCAAAGGGTTGTAACTCAAAAACTATACGAGAGCAGAAGAAGTTTTTGTTGTTGTAATCAGCGCCAACAACAACAACATGATAACGAAATAAATGCAATATATAATAAAATGAAGGCTTAAGTTTAACGTTGTTGCAACGATCCGATTTTGTTCCAGAGTTTGGTTTTAGAGATAATGCCCTTTGAAGAATATACATTTCAAAGCACACTGTTATTTACTACTAACTTTACACTTGCTGTAAAATATTACAAGGTCCTGAGACCTTTTTCTGTACATTCTTTTGGATTACATAAATTAAATTATCTCGTTAACTATACAAGCTGCTTTAAAGAGCGCTATGTAGTCCCTCAAATTAGTGTGTAAATAGTATTGTTGGAATTATTAATCTTGTTTTCACTGTTTTTAATATTATTAAATTAAATAAATATTCCAACAAAACTTGTGTAAGCTGCTGCTGGGTTTTAGTATTTGTTTTGTTCTCAATATTATGTTTTGACAAGCAATGTTAGGGCCCGACGCCCGTATCTACCCACTGTGTAATAGTCGGCGTTTGACATTTCCACTCATTCGCTGCTATAATTGTGAATCAAATACGACTCCAAAAGTGGCTGTCATCAATTCCTTATCTCTCTTTCGCCATAAGGCGACGTCGTCTATATAGCGTTAAATTCAGTCAGCACATTTAATTTCTTTAAAAAAATTGTTTAATTGTGTATTAATTGCCAACAAGTGTTAATTCCGGTAGAACAAGATGTCGAAATTCGATTTAACAAGGATTAATTGTCAGTTTCTGGACAGGCATTTAACTTTTCCGTTGTTGGAATTTCTCTGTGGGAAAGAGGTTAGAAATGGCGCTGCTGTTTTCCTGTAATTCTAGTGCAAAAATGTATTGACAATAACTAATTTTTAGATCTACAATCAAAAAGAGCTTCTCGAATATATTCTGGAGACAGTCAACAAAACCAACATGATTGATTACACAATGGACACCCGTAAGCGTCTCAATCTAAGTGAGGATATGCCCGAGGAGCTAGTGCAACGCAAGGCTGAGGTGCTGGCCACATTGAAGCAACTACAAAACGAAGTTGCACCAATCATGAAGGCCACCGACATCTTGAAGAATGGTGAAAGCATGAAGGATTCCAAAACTTTCGTTAATGCCTTGCAGAAGGATTACAACTTCAAGGTAGAACATCTTGAAAGCGCTTATAAGTTAGCCAAGTACCTCTACGAGTGCGGCAACTATCAGGAGTCGACATCATACTTGTACTTCTGTCTGATTGTAATGTCTCCAAATGATAAAGTAAGCAGCAAGATGAGTTCGTGTGTTTGAAAAGTCCTAATTAAAGTTTCTAACTCTGCAGAATTACTTGAACGTACTGTGGGGCAAATTAGCCGCTGAGATCTTGACACTTAACTGGAATACCGCTCTGGAGGATTTGACACGTCTGCGCGATTATATTGACAATGCCAACTTTTCTACCATCCAAGCATTACAGCAGCGGACTTGGCTCATTCACTGGTCAGTTTTGGTATTTTTCAATCATCCAAAGGGACGCGATCTGATTATTGAGATGTTCCTATACAAGCCTCTTTATCTCAACGCCATTCAAACAATGTGTCCACATATTATGCGCTACTTGGCAACTGCCGTCATCATTAATCGCACTCGTCGTAATGCACTTAAAGACCTCATCAAGGTTATCCAACAGGAATCTTACACCTATCGCGATCCTATCACTGAATTTCTGGAATGTCTCTACGTAAACTTCGACTTCGAAGGTGCACGTCTCAAGCTACACGAGTGCCAAACGGTTATCTTGAACGATTTCTTTATCGTTGCATGTTTAAACGAGTTTGTGGAGGATGCGCGTCTGATGATCTTTGAAACATTCTGTCGCATTCATCAGTGCATCACGATCAGCATGTTGGCTGACAAGCTCAACATGAAGGCCAGTGAGGCCGAATGTTGGATTGTCAATCTGATACGTAATGCACGATTGAATGCCAAAATCGATTCAAAGTTGGGACACGTTGTGATGGGCACACAACCACTGAGTCCGTATCAGCAGCTGGTAGAAAAAATAGATTCATTGTCCGTTCGTTCGGAGCATTTAGCCGGTTTAATTGAGCGTAAAAGTAAGCAAAAGAATACAGAGTCTATCGATTCATGGAAGTATTTTTAAAGAAACCTCGAAGTTAAAAAACTCATAAATTGCAACAAAGAGGCGAGAGCTTCCTCACTCGGACACTAAAAGAGAAACCAATTTATTGAAATAATAAATATATATATACATATAGGATTTTTAAAAAAGAATTATACTTACGTTTAAAAGTCAATAAATATTTATCTATATTCAAATTGGAGATATTAAAAACGTTTACTTTATGTGAAATTAGCAGCTGGATTTTAATATGATTTTACATCTTTACATTTTTGGTTTTCTGATGGTGATTCTCTCGAATACAAAAGAATTTTGAATTCAGTGTTTTCAAAAGTATTTTATTTATATATTAAAACACATAAAGAACGAACTTGTACAAGAATTAATAGAATAAAAATTAGCTACCCAACTGTGTGTCCTTGGAATATTTTTGCTAAACTATATGGAACAATAAAGTGCATGACAAAAGAATAATTTTTTAAGTAGTTCCTAGCCAATTAGAACCAGCATATTTTTGCTTTTAAAAAAAAAACGATTTCGGAGCCAAGGTGGAAAAATTATAGACGCTCAGCGTCACTACATTCATCATACAATGAATTGCTATCTCGATTTAATGTTGGTGGCGAATTTGCCTTTCTTCACCACCATCCACGCTCCCAACGGTAGGTTCTGCAAATAATTGATCCATCTGCGCGCGAAGTACAGCCAGATGACGCCGTAGATAACGCAGATAATAGCCTCAATGTAATAGCCATCGAAAACGATTTTACACTCGCCGCCCGCGGCAACGCATTCCTACAATAGACGCGATGCTATCAAGTTTGGGTTCATTTAACGTATTTACTAGAAGATACTAACCTCGTTTTGTTGCTTTGTCAAGCAAAAGTTTCGCTCAGCCAATTCCACGTCACCTTCGCTCACGCACGCTTTCCATGTCAAAACATCCACAAGCCACAGCATCACTGTGTTCGGCCAGTTGCCGCCTAAGTTCGATAGTGTGTTAAGGAATGTCATGTAAGTGCCACCTACAGCGGGATCCGAGATCTTGGCGAAGAAGGCCATAACCGCGACAAACATACAGTAGAGGAAAATCTGGTAAATGCCGTAGTTAACGACGAGTAAAACGTAGTAGTATATCGGCACCTCGCCACTGGAGATCATGTACGGTGTCAGGTAGGCGATGAGCGTCGCCAGCGAAGCGAAAACAATGCGGTAAGGAATTGCTTTTAAATACACCTCCATGGGACGTGGCCCGTTTGTGTAGCGGCTCACTATCAGCGGCAACAGAATCTGCAGTGGCGTGATGGGAATTACAAGCAGCGCCAGCTTTTCTCTTGGAACTCCGGCATCAATTAGTTTGAGAGATGTCACTGCATCGCAAGCAGCAAAAGTGACCTTCACCGTAAGGAGGATGGCCGCAAGTATTTGAATGGGGCGCATGCACACCATATCGAACAGGATCTTGTAGCTCTGTCGTATGTTCAGCTCGTGCTCTTCGGTATAACGTGCCGCTGTGTGGACATCCTGCGCATGGTTTTCCTTTTTGAATAGTGCCACCAATGAGGTAGAAGCTATGAAGCATATCGCCCAGAACCACAAAAATTCGGAGAGCGTAACCATGCCCACCTCCTTCTGCTCGGTACGTAAATACATGTTGCAAAAGTCTTTCGATTCCAAAGCGATGAAAGCCACGTAGCCCAGAAAGTAGCCGGCCGTTTGGCCAACGCTGTTACAGGTAGATGCATAGCCAACATTGCAACGCTTCAACATAGTCAGCGCCCAACCGTCGACAGCGATGTCTTGCGTAGCCGCCAGAAAGTTCAGGATAAAGAAAAGAATTGTAAGCAACGGCACATTCGGCTCAACACCGTTCCCACCTAACCAACCATCGACTCGCCAAGACAGGAACAGCATGAACATTCCAATCAAATACTGCGACGGAACCAGCCACGATTTTCGGCGACCAAATCGTCGGAAATACAGCGAGTCGACAATGGGTGCCCACAATAGTTTCATGCTGAAGGGCCAATAGACGAAGGAGAACTCGGCCTGTTGCTTGTAGCTGGCACCTCGATTTTGCAGCAGCATTGGAACTGCTGAAATTAGACCCAGAGGAATGCCCTGCAGCAAATAGAGGAAAAAAAGCATCGCAATATTGCAGCGATCGCCACGTACGTCAGTTTGCAGGTGCGCCTCCTCCAAATGCTCTGGCGGTTCCATGGACAAAAGTAGCTTCGCATTGTCCTCCGAGAGCGGTGCTGGAGATCCATTTGCGCCACTTGATACTTCCTGCCTTCGTCGCAGTGCCATCGTGAAATGATCTAGTAACTCTGCGTTTCTGCGTTTGTCGTCAGAAGTTAAAAATTGTTAAGAGTAGAAACGACACGTCAGTGAGTAAGGCTCGATATAACGTTTAACAGCGACTTTTTGGTATGAAATTGTTTTTAATTCTTTGTTTTATTTGTTCAGTATTAGTTTACGTTGACAATTTATGAGTACATATAAAATTTGTGTTTACTAAAATGTTATTTAAAATTTTTTTTAAAGTATTCTGATTTTTATGATAAACAAGTTCTGTTTAATGACGTTGTATACGTTATTTTCATTAGGGATGTCATGAAAATTGACTTGAGTGTCATATCTGCCGAAAACACGTGTTTTTATGCATTCAGTGCTGCAGTTAAAATGCAGGATTGTTTGTTACGTTTCTTTGCATAAAAATTGAAAATTTTACAAAAATTCCACAATACGAGGAGAAAAAAACATTTGCAGCACTGATAAATATTATTTTTAGATAGTGGAAGCATTGTTCTCTGCATCAAAATTAAATGAAGTCTTGGTGCGTAATTTTTCCCTGCATAATAAAAAAGTGCAGGGAAAGCTTGCCAGAAATCTGCAGCGCGCCAAAATTAACTGCGCAGCTCTCTCAGACCTGGCAAACCTTAGACTCTCGAATAGATCTCGAAATGATATATAGCATATTCTAAATTTTACATGGAAATTAAAAGATTTGGTGCTTTGTGAATAAGTGCCGACACCAGTATCCCAAAACCGTTAAACACCAGTTCACCGCTCGAAATGCCGATATAAATTGCAATTTTAAAACTAAATTAGAAGCATATTTCAAATTTGTATTTGAAGTACTACTGGCTTTGTGAACGTAGTACATGATCTCTAGTGGTAGTAAAATAGTACGAACTAAACGCTAAGCAACAATCGAAAACATGCAACACTGTTTTCTCTTCAATGTCAATTTTTTCTCTTCTTATTCTTCTTCGTGAGCATTTTATGAGTACAGTCATTCAAAACAGAGATGTGAATGTGGAACATATAGTGGTATTTCAGTATTCTGAACCGAAATTATTTTTTACCAAAACGGATTTCCTCCCAAAAAACGTCAGGAACACGTCTCTTCCAATCGAAAAATATGAAATTTCTTCAAACTTGAACAAGCATCAAACAGTTCTCTTGTTGCCGAGTTCCGAAAGAAACAAGATCGGAGCGTTTGGCCAATGCAAATTACTCCCCATCTCCCCCAAACACCTTTTGGTGTACCTTTAAATCCATGTCTCAATTTAAAATGAAGACTCACGGAATTGCAAAGATTTTAATCCACACTTTCATTTGATAGAAAAATAAATTAACACAATAGTTATGTTCAACCATTTCAATTTTATTACAACGCAACTATCTATCTTAGATAGTTCTGCATTCATACGTTTCTGCTCTGCATTGCAGAAATGTATTAAATTCTCATATAAGAACAAAAAATAACAAAAACTAAGGAATAAAAATAATAACTTCTTGTCAACGTGCAAAAAATACTTAGTTTAGAATACTTCAAAGTGTTTGAAAGAGAGTTTGACTCAGTAAATAGGTAACTAAATTTATATAAAGATAACATTAACGCCCAACACCTAAATATTTAACAGTTTAAGGAAGAAAATTTATTTTGCAAGTTCAAAAATAATCGAAAATATAACTTCACTCTATTTCATATTTCGGTCTATTTTTTTAGCGCTATTTTTCACAAATTTGAGATTCTAAAATTCGTGATTCTAGTTTTATTTAAAACTGAAAACAATAAATTTCGTGTTTACAAAGCTTACAAAATTGTGAACGGATTCGTATAAAATTTTGTTATTCATTGTGTTACAAGAGAAAGCTAATCGCTTTTATGTGAAGTTATTGTATTGTTCTCGAATTGTTGTTTGCTGTTAGCTGGATAAGTATTTAATTATTTATGTGTTGAGCTTTGTAAAATTGTAAAATTTGAAACGACGATATGCACACGTCGATTCCGAGGTAAATTCATGCTTATTTGTCCACCGACTCGGAATAGGTATCCTCCCACTTGCGGTGTATCTCAGGCGTCAAGTTGATGATGCGCACATGAACGGCCTGGTGTTTTTCAAATTTCGGCGGAATGGCACACAAACGGTATTTGACCTCATCGCCTGGCAATGGCACGTATTCGCCTTCAACACTGTTAAAATTTTTAAGAAAATCAATCACAATATCAGTTCGCGATTGAGAATTTAACTGTAGCGCTGCCGTAAATATTGTGTCTTTGTATTTTACATATTTCACGAAAACAATATGATAAAATACAAAGATAACCAACGCATTTGTTTCTATGTTGCTTGTCGATCGAAGAACTCATTCGATAATAATTCAAGTTCAATTATGTCATCAAAATTCAATGAATTAATGTCCCCCAATTAAAATTATATAAGCATATAACTCAGACTCGTTGATGGCAAAACTTACTCAGAGACGTGACAAAATAGATCTTCGCCCCCATTATTTGGGGTAATGAAACCGTGGCCCTTCGAGCGGCTGAAGTACTTCACAACACCCTTGACTATGGGATTTTGCATGGCGCGAGCCGAACTGCATTAGAAATAGGAACAGAATTAATAGAATTATACAAAGAACCAAGTTAAAAGTTTATAAAAGGCGTGTGAAGCTTACGTTGATGCAGTCCTGGTGCGTTTTGTGATTATTGGACTTGGCAGCAGTAGTGTTGGGTTCGGATTGTTCTCATTCTGATGACCACATATGGGTGGTTTTCCAACTGCGCTTTTTTCCGGTGCACTTGAAGCCGACATGCTTTCGTGTGATAAAACTGAGCTTACTTCTGCAACGTTTGAGACGTTATTTGTATTCATATTTATTAGAACTTGTTTTTTCTCGCCTCTTTATATCGAAAAAAGCATAAAAAATGGACAAACAGACGTCAAATCGCAAGCGTTGTAGATGTGAAATTCCTCAATTGTTGAAAACAAATGTATTAGCAACTGAATGCGATTCAATAACAAAATAAGCGTATCTCAAATATATTTGCAATTTGTAAATAAAAATTATTGTTTCGTTTTATTTCATAAAACTTGATGCTTTTAACAGTTTCGGGAAACTTATGAAAATTGCTTGAATAAATTCGACAAGAAAATCTGATATTCAAATTTTTGACAACAAAAGCAAAGCTTACAGGGTTTTATATTACTTGTTGAGGACCAAGTGTTTAGAAAATGTACTAAAACGAACACTTTTATGCAGAATGGACATGTGCATATAATATGCTTGCATATATGCTTGCATTGCTAAATGCACGCTAGAAGGCGTGCATATTTTTTCTATGAAAAAAATTTTACAACAACAACACAAGTAGAAAAAACAAACAATATTTGCAGCACAACTACATTTTTTATTCTACGTATTGCACATATATATATTTGTTTACGTTCTCTCGGATGCTTTTTCAGGTGTTTCTAATGGATATTATATGCACATCTGTTTTAGGTCTTACACCAAAAACATATGTGCGTGCAGTGATGTACGCCGTTAGCTCTTTTCTCTTATGCACACTGTTTAATACTTTGGAACAGGTTGAGTGCTACCCAAACCCAGCGATTTTGTTGTATTTGTTGTTGTTATTGTTGTTTTTGTTTTCGAAGTAGCTACAAACAGCAGCAGCAACAGTCTTGGCCGCTCTCGATAACTCTTTCGAGTTATAGCTCTTTGAAATTGGAAAATTACAAGTCTATATCTCCTAAACTACCTACATAAAATGCATGTCCTTGGAAAGGTATTGTATCTATCACTAGAAAAGCTCAGCATCCATGATATATTCTGATCTTATGTGATTGAGTTTTAAAAAGCACTGTTACATTGATTCTGATGATAAATATATCTATAGAAAGCTAGGAAACTCGACTTTCTTAATATTATTATAAGTAAGCAGATTAATGATATATTTTAGTTAATGAATATAAATAATGAATGAAAGGAAAAAATGTTTCTCAAAATCTAAAGTTTAATTTTTATCCAACACTAAATGGTTTTCGATTAAATATTGTGTATATAAATGATAGATATTTTGAATTTCTAACGATATCAACAACATTCGCCTATCTCGCATTATGTAGGCCAGACATTTTGGAATTTCAAAGTTCTACAACTCGGAAACCATACGAGAGTGGCCAAAACTGTTGTTATTGTTGGAGTTAACGTCAAAAATAACAGCAACAACAACAAAAACATCAACAAAATCGAAGTCTTTTAGTAACACTATACCTGTTCCCAAAACCTAAGTATTAAAACTATTTGGATCAACCAACCCTTCTCACAGCTGTCATTGACAGCATTATTGAAAATAAATTCCTGCAAACTGTATCATTATTATTTGTTTTATTTCATTATCAAAGAAGGCAACTAGTGAAATTATAAACAGAGATAGGAAGATCTCTGAATAAGGCTGGACAAATGCTTAGTCCTAACAGCTCACATGAGGGACGTGAAGATCACGACTATCATCTACCGCGTTCAGAGGACGATGAGTCCAATGATGCTTTTGATTTGCCGGTGCGTCGGAGATTGAATCACAGTCATGAGAATACAGACCATGATTACTTGGGAGTTGACGATCCGACTGACGAAGCTAATGATGTAGAGCCGGTGGAATTGGAAGCCGCAGTAGATGAAGTTGAACTCGTCGAGCCGGTAGCCATTGTTGAAGTTGAACCTGCGAGAGATTCCGACGAGCAAGAAGCACGTAATTGTAAGTACCAGTGATCAAAGTGCAAACTATTTTCTATTCTTCTGACTACTATTTCCACGGCGTATAATCTTGACACAGCTACAACTGCTGCAACATTGGCTGGTGGCACTACCGATGGCGAAGTCGTAAATCTCAGAACGCCGTCGCCCCCAAAGAAACGTAAACGTCTGTCTATATGCACGCTCAAATCAAATACACCAAGAGCAAGGTCTTCCAATGACGACGGCGTGGACGAGGAGGACGACGGCTCAACGTGCCCCATTTGCCTCGACTGTTGGGAGATGAACGGTGAGCACAGACTGGTTGCGCTTAAATGTGGCCATCTCTTCGGTGAGTCCTGCATACGACGCTGGCTACTTGAGTCTGCACGCCAAACTGGCATTAAGGCGTGTCCACAATGCAAGACGAAGGCCTTACCCAAGGACATACGTTGCCTGTACGCTAAACGCCTTCGTGCCATAGATCGAAGCGAGGAGCACCATTTGCGTGAGCAGCTGGATGACGAGCGGGAGCGTTCGAGTCATTTGAAAACCGAACTCACTGGACTCAGATTGACTTATTCGATGATATCGAAAAAAATACAATCGTTGGAGGCGGAAAACGTGCGCTTGAAGCAGTTGTTGCGTACGGGTGGGTCATTTAGTTGTGATGGCGAGTTCAAGTTGAAATCGCGCTTGATGTACTTCAAACTCTTTTTGGAGAAAAACATTGAGATTTCGCGGGAACCGGGCTGTCGTGTCATGATCTACTCGCAGAAGCAATCCTCTTTAATTGTTTCACAGAAGAGCTCACAAAGTCTATTCCCTGGCTACGGCTTGCGCTTCATTGACACGGGTACATTTAGGCCATCTAATTTCTTGCATGCCTCCTCCAAACTGATGCGTGATATTTCTCTGAATGCCGACCAGAACCTTATGGCGGTTGCCTCAATGGAGACACGCTCCAAGCTCTTTGATTTGCGCACTCGTCAAGTGTCGGCGGTATTCACGCCAACCGACAAAGCACTTTGGGCCTGTTCGCTGGACCGCAACGAGCGAGAGAACTTGCTTTACTTGGGTGCACAGCATGGCAGCACGTATGTCTATGATATACGCTATCCGGAAACAATCGTGGAAGAGTTTAAGGCTGAAGGTGAGTGCCTCCAAATTTGGAAATCCAAAAATGTAAAGTTTTTTGTTGGTTTTTGCCTTTCAGGTGATCTGAGTCCAGTGATCAGTGTGTCTTCCGTTCCTATGTCAAAGCATTTTCCTTGCGGCGGATTCCTCGTCTGCAAATTGCAATCGTTGTGGTTCTACGAATATTCGACAGCGGCGGGAATTGCGTTGCCACACCGCCTTGCAGTGGAGGGTCCTTTCATTTCGATGAATTTCGATGCAGGCCACGAAACGCTGCTCGTCGCGGCGCGCAGTAATCAAAGCTACCCGCAGTCGCGTTACATTCTCGGAAAATTGGAAAAACTCGATGATCAACCGGTGTTCAATATCAAGGTGTCGTTCTTCGGTTCGAAGTCGACGCCGATCATGACGCGCTGCTCGCAAATAGCAGTCGAAGCCAACACGCTAATAGCTGGCTATATACAGGACGTGAAGCTGCTGGCACTGTTCGATGCCCGACGAGAACAACGCCTGCAGTCGATGCCCGTGCAGGAAGTGGTCTATGATACGTGCCCAATTTACATGCAGAATTCCACATATTTGGCCGCATTGACTGAAACCAAATGTCGCATTTATAAATTGACACCGACCTCATAGTCACGGCATGAACTGAGTTTAAGTCTGTTATGTTTTCTTTTTCAATATGTTTGTTCAATATATGTTTATAATAGTCCGATATTTCCACAATATTTGTGTTTGAGATATTTCTCGATTCAAAACTGTGTACAATAAAAATTACCAAACATTTATTCTTTCGGAATTTCCTTCAACTCTGCATCAATCCTTTAATGAATACATGATTTTAGTTCATTATCATTAGCATCTCATATTACATATAAATAGTAATAATAATAACGATAAGTTTCGTATAGAGCCTCAGCTAGATCTTTTCTCTTCTCTGTCCAGCTCCAGATGGTTTGATTCGGTTTTTTGTGGTTTTTCTAAGGATTATCAAATAAAACACTTGCTTCTTAATTCCAATTTCAATTTTATTCTTTCCTTTGCGTCAATTTAGATTTAATTTTGTCGTACTTTCTATTAATTAATATTTATATATATGTTTGTTATATTTATGCAAACTCTTGCTTTAGTATCTTAGTAAATCGAATGGATTGGTTTATGCGTATGTGAAACATGAAAATACAGAATGTTTTCTTGCAATTCGTAAAATGTTTGTGAAGAGAATACATTCCGCGAATATCAATGCACTATTATATACTATATAGATCTGTTTGTCACTTGGACTTTTCAATGCTTTTATGTACTTAATTATTAATTTATTTATTAGTTTTTAATGCGTATCCAACAAGTTAATAATACATCGAAACATGAATAACGAAGCTACATAAATTCTTGAATCAGATCTTTCGTCAAGTTGTTGGTTGGTGCTGCGATTTTATACATATATTGTATGTATTTCGTATCTGTTTATACTGTAAATGAATTGATCGCATAAGATTTCAAGAGTTGTATTGTTATGCTTATTGTGATAATAATTTTTAAATAAACACATTTTAAAGACAATATTATTTCAATAATAATAATAATAATAATAATAGTAATTTTAATTAATTAATATTCAACACTTGCATATACATACATTTAAGCAGCTCGCTGGGATCATCAAATTCTGCTGCTGCTACTTAAATTTACACATGTATGTATATAAGTATGCATTTAATTTAAATTAATATAATATATAGTATATATATAATCATGTATATAATCTAATTATGTATTTCATGTACAAAAACCTCGTAAGTTTTTCATTTTCTCTTGCAACATTTTTACAATCAAAGATCATGTTGATAACACGCACTTTTAGTATCTCTAATAGTATAAAAACTTAGAATTACAACTCTTTTACTAAATTATATGTGTATGAATGTATGTATTTTATTTTTTTTCCCTTTTTTCTTTGTAACAAAATTTTTACTTATTTACTTTTTGTGTAAATTTTCAGTTAATATTAAATTATGTGAAAACACATTTAAAACGTAGAAAAAGTGAACGAAGTATTAGTTGCATGCAAGTATGCATGCACGTATGTCAACATGTACATATACATATATATGTGTGTGTTGTGTGTGGTACGAGAGAGTATACATATAAAGAAATTTGTTCCATTTAAATTTGTTGGTTTCATTCTTAATACAGTCTTAAAGAGTTTGGTAAATTTTTATAAATATTTCGTGGTTCTTGGGTTCTGATGTAATCCTTTCTTAACCCGGTTATTTGATTTTTTTGTTTGTTTCTTTATGTAATATATATTACTCTAAATATGCATGGTAAATGTTTTCAAAATCTATTTACTGTGTGTGTATGGATTCTGATATAATAATAATACAAAAACAGTGACATTTTAGTTTTCTTTCGCATGGATTTATACAAATAAAAACGGATCTGAAGCGTGCACTATAGTAACTGAATGTCAATCGATCGATCGATCTGCACCGCTTTAGTGAAGGTAATGTTCGTTGTTGTTGTTGTTATCGAGCGTCGTGTGGTGTAGCAGTATCACTGACAGAAAAAACTCAGATATAACAAAGAAGGATCCTCGAAAAAGGAACGACTAACAGCAGAAAAAATAAAGAGCCTTCATCGAAATGGAGGCGCTTTATTTCGACATTTTTGGTATATTGTATATAAAATTTAGCTAATTTTCTTATTTATCTTATCTCGCATTTTAGCAGCCGCAGAACAAAACTTCTGCGTGTCGGCTTTGAGTCGCATCTGGGTTTTTGCCATCAGTGAAACCAGTCAATATTTTTGTATACTTTTTTAAAGTATTTATTTATTTTTCTTGAGTTTTTTGTTGTTTTTAAATTACATAAAAAGATGCCTTAGATTACTTACATTTACAACGCTAAACACTACCTTGATGGCGGTCCATGGATTACGTGGAGCGGGTTACGTGCTTGAGTGGCCCCCGACTCTTGTGTAATCCATGCGCCGCCCCCGCCACTAAAAGCTATGTTGTAAAAATGCATAAATTTATAATTTCGTACAAAAGGAGTCACTAGTTTCATTTCCGAGATAAAAAATGCCAGCTCTGAACCGCCCTCGCGCCAGCCACACACCAGCACCCTACCCACCCGCGGTCCATGTAGCTGCACGATCTCCCGCTTGTGCACCCACCCACGCTCGATCCCACTACCATCCATGCACCCGTCTATTGTCTGCTGTCTCCCAGGTCCACGGCTCCATGGCGTCTCTCGTTTAGTCGACGCGTGCGTAGCGCGGCACGATGTCGTTGCTGATCCAGAAGTTGCAGTTCGGGTGGTCCTCTTGTGGAAGCAGATTCTCCCCCACGTTCAGCACGCGTCTGCGCGGGTCGTATTGCGGCACGGTGCCGTGCACCACGTAATGGTAGAAGAGGTTCTGCATCGTGGAGAAGAAGCGCCGCTGTTCCAAGGTCTGCTGGTCATAGCGTCCCAGAATGGCCAACACATCGTTGTTGACGGGCGCCAGTTGGTCCTTGCCGGCGTCCTGTGTGACCACGTAGAACGGTACCATGGGCTGCAGACGAGCGTTCGTGAGCAGTGGGCAGATGGTGCGGATGTCGGTGACCATGGCCACGAGTGCCCGGTAGTTGGTGGCGTTGTAGTGCTCAATGGCGGCGTCGGTGAGATTGAGGGCCCCGATCTTGGAGTTCTCAATGAAAGTGCGCACCTCTGCGGCTGTCCAGTTTGTGTAGCGTGAGCGCAGTTTGTCGGTGTGCGACTCGTGAGCTGTTGTACCCATCACCAGTTTGGGCTTCTCAATGTTGACCTCCTCCTTCCAGCTGTCGGCGGGGTGTTTCTGAAGAATGGCGCCATCCAGCACGAGCCACTCGTGATGGGCTGAGGTTGTGTTCTCCTCGACGGTGGGGATGTCGGCGGGGAAGTACAACCAGGTGTCGGGCGTGGCAGACCAGATCTGGTCGGTGGACATGCTGCGCAGACATGCGACATCCTTGCACTCGAGCGCATTCTGTAGTTCCTCATTGCGTTTCTCCGACTCATGCAGCTGCTTACCCGGGAAAATAGCCGACGAGGATGAGACCCAAGCACGCGTGTAGAGGTCTTTGGCCTTCTTGGAAGTTACCAGAGCCGAGACCAAAGTGCCGCCCGCGCGATGGCCCAGCAGAGTGACTGATTTGGCATCACCGCCGAAGTGGGCGATATTCAAATTGACCCAGGTGAGTGCTGCAATGATGTCAGACAGAGCGTAGTTGCCCGAGGTGCGGGGGTAGGCGTCCTTGGTGAGCGAGTCCAAGGCGAGGAAGCCGAAGGCACCCAGCCGGAAGTTGGGCCGCACAAAGATAACATTGTGCGTGCGTGCCTGGAGGGCCGATGGAGTCAACACGCCTGGGGACGGGCCGGTCAAGCTGTCTGCGCCGATGAGCACAACGACTGGCATCGGATTTTCGTAGCGCACGTGCGGCGTGATCACGTCCAAATACAAGCAGTCCTCGTCGCCGACAATGGTGCCGTTGCCCAGCATCTGGGTGCACAGCTCGCTCGCGTTGTGTGCCTTGAACGTGCCGTTCCAGCAGTCATCTATGCCTTCAATGAGCTGCGCACTCTTCCAGCGAAGGTCGTCCACAGGCGGCAGGGCGTACGGTATTCCGCGGAAGGAAAACACGCCCTCCTCCTTCAGACCCTCAACCATGCCGCAGCTGGTGACGGCGTCCATGAAGCGACCCTCGCGCACGGGGGGCGAAGTGAGCGTCTCGTGCGAGAGCGCGTACCCAATGACGCCAAGCAGCAACACGAATAGCAAGACACCCAGCGCAATGAGCGCGTCGTCTACGGAGCAGCGGTAGTTGCGCATGCGGTCCCGAAATGTCCGCCTTTCCGGGTCAGCTTGGGGTTTCTATGGAAGAAGCAAGAGCATAGATTGATTAGTTGTTCATTTGAATGGCCCACTAAAGGTCCCTAAGGTTCGCCATAAGAAAGGGCGACTTGGGGGGCTTACCTCTTCGGCTGCTTCCTGCTTAATCTCGCCACTGGGCGTCTTCTTGAGCTTGCCGATGTCGTCGGTGCCGTTGTTCTTGTTGACAGCTTTGTCGACACAGTCTTGATCCTTGAGCGAATCGTCCAGGGTCTCCATTGAGGCCAAGCCGGCTTTGCCCAGACCCAGCTCGACGTCGTTGTTCGCTTTCTTCTTTGGAATCATGTTTGCAATGGGTAGCTTGATAGCGTTGAGCAGGCCGCGCTTCTGTGGCGGTGGTGCCTCAGCACCTGCCACCGCGGTGGAGACGGCCTCAGCACCTTCTGCTGGTGCAGCTTCCGCTGTTGCTTCTGTTCACGCGGAAAGTAGAGCGATTAATTTAATGTAACTGCGCCAACTGTTGATGGAAACACTTACCACTCTTGGCATCAGCATCGCCGCCATTAGCGCCCACTGCAGCTGCAGCGGCGGCTTGCTTCTGCTTCTCTGCAGTCGTCTTACGCACGAAAAAATTTCGCAAGCGCTCGCCGAAGTTCGCGCGTGGTTTTTCATCCTTCTTGGGAGCCTTGCCGGCCTCAGCTGCTGCGGACTCATCTTTGTTGGTCTCCTTTTCGAGCAGTTCACCATCGGCGCCGTCACCGTCAGCGCGCGGTTTGGTCTTCATGAAGAAGCCAGGCAGCTTTAGGCCGCCGATGGGAATCTTCTTCGGCTTCACTTCACGCTCCTCCTTGGAGATTTTCTTCTCATCAGTCTCGCCTTCGTCGGTCCTGGTGCCAGCACCCCCACCACCACCACCGCCCCCCTCGGGTATGTCGATGATTTCTTCTCCGCCGTTCGCTTTCTTGGTGTCGTCAGCGGCAGCAGGAGCGGCAGCGGTGGCGGAGGCGGCGGCTGCATTCAGCGAGGACACGGATGCCTTCCGATCGCCCGTCGGGGTATCGCCCTTCTTCTTCTTCTTCTCCGAGCTGGGGCTCAGGGCCGTCTTGTTCTTTGTTGTGGACGCCTCTGTCGCCGATTCGGCGTCGTCCTTTTTCTCTAGCATTTTATCGGTTTCCTTGGGTTCCTCGACCACGTCCTGGTGAGTGGTTGTCTCAGCTGGTGGAGTTTCCTTCTCTTCAAGTTCGCCCATTTCTGTCTCCTTGAACGAATTCCTTCTGATTTCCGGTGGCTTATTAAGTCTTTAAGAATTAAATTCTGTGAAATCTGCAAAAGGAAGGAAAAAGAAAGAAGCTCAGAGAGAGGAAAGCAAAGTACAGTTATAGCTTAGCAAAATACCAGTGGTACCTAAGAAACTGCGTGTTTACTCTGTTTTTTTTGTTGGTTTTCTGTTTTTAATTAAAAGGAGCTAGGATCTATCACTTGCAAAGGATCAACTTCGTGTGACTTCAAAGACGAACGCTTTTCGACTATTTATAAGAACTGCAGCCGAGGGACGCACAAGCAGCTACGACCTGATCTGATCTCCTCGATCGCTACAACTTCCCCTCCCGACTTTTTGTTGTACTTGCAGTTTTCCGCATTTCTTTCTGGGGATCGAAATCAATATGAAAATCACCTTGGATGGGCTTAAGGCTCAGCGGCTCAGGTAACAGCATTTCTTTGGACTTCAGTTTCACATGCACCAAGTTGCGATCCAGGATCCGCACAGTCCTGGCACAGCACAGAAGCCAGGTAAGCAACAACAGGCTTTCCTGCAGACTTTTTTCTTGTATTTACATCGCGATTTAAAAGAAAAATCATTTCATTTCATGGAAAACGATCGAATTTCTGCTCAGTTCTGAAAACATGTCCTGAAAACGTGTTTAACGAAAGTAAAACTGGGTTTCTTTCGGGTCGCAACTCCGGCGTTCGTGTGCAATAAAACGCCGAAAATGCGCCGCATGCGTTGTTGTACAACGCTGGGTTTTTCCGTTATTAACTCACGCACGTACGATATTTAGGAGGATTGTAAAAGTTTCCAGTCGTAAACGTAAACGTGAGGAGTGGATGGTTTCACGCATTTGATGTGTGTGTGTGTGTTTTCAGTCAGGACGGGAAAATCAAGATTATTAACTTATTAATATTCAGTTTTTAATCCTTCTTAGGCAAGGATAACATTTGTAATGCGTGAAAAGTTTCGAATTCACTTTGAAGAAAAACAAAAATATATTTATTCGTATATTAAAATAAAATAAAATCTGTTTCAAGGAAATCGAAACAGTTTCCGTGAAAGACAACCGCAATGTTATTAAATCAGGAAGGCATCCAAAATTAATTAATAACACACCAACAACAGCAAAAATAAAAACCAATTCAATTTGGAATCAGAAAAGAAATGAAAAAGAAATCATTTAATAACAATAAACACGACGCCAAAACACTTGAGATTAAAATGAGTCTGTTTTTTGTATTCCAGATACGAGATTATCCCCCCCCCCCTCCATTTGCCCCATCTCAATCAAACGCAATTATTTAGAAGCATACTGGGGAAAAAGGAGAGCGACAGCCTCCTTGAAGAGTGCGTCGATTTTTCATTTTAAATACGCGATTATGTCGCGTCGCCATCGTATTGCATCGTGTAATTTGAGTAATAATGATGATGACGTGATGACGATGACTCCACACATCAGCAGCAGAATCATCGGTTAAGCTGTCTGTCGGTCGGTCGATTCCGCTGCACTGAAAACATGTTTGTTGCTACAGTTGATGGAAGAACCAGGAGCAGAAGCAAACGGAGCCGTTGGTGAACTCAAAGTTCAAAATGTGGTGTTTTAATCCACGCTTAGCTGTTAGTAGCGACATGACCTCATTTCCTCCCTTATCATCTTCCGAACGAAATGCGTTTCGAACTGGCGCTGATGATAATTAAGATAATGACGATGATTATTAGGGCGGGGCGGAGGAAAAAGGGGGCTACTACTCAAATATGGTGTGTAGACAATAAATGGAAAAGCTTTTACAAAAATAAGAGTGTCACTAATAACGCACTTTAAATCCGTTAGAATCCGATTGAAAGGTATTAAAAAATGGTGGAGAAAATGAAAAATTAAATACGAATATGAAGAGAGTAGTGCGTAGAAAAACGCTTTCAAAAAGCGGTGAGCGAGTTTCGTTGAGAGAGGAATATAAGAACAAAGTACTCATATAAATAAATGTAAATCAACATGTTCTCTTATAGGAATACATGTTGAACAGAAACTATGTTAATTACAACAACTTCGGGGTAATTAAGCAAAGATATAGGAAAAACAATAACAATAACAATAACAACATAGAAAAGCGCAATAAAACATCATCGCATCATTCGATTCAACTCAACGCAGTGAAAATAATCGCTTCGGCAGTTACAAGAACACGATGGTGATGGTGTTGTTGTTGTTTTCCTTGGTGTAGGTGTTGTTGGTGGGCGCGCTTAGTTCCAAAATGACACAAGCAAAGCAACAACAAAACTAGAGGAACACAACAGTAGCTGTAATTATTTTTCGCATAGTGTGCAAAGAAATCGCTTCGTTTGTTAGTTGTTGTTGTTGTTTGTTGTAAGAATTACGAGTACATTGTTGTTGTTGTTGCTAGTATTTAACTGAAAATGTGTTGTTGCCCATTCGTTTCCTCCAATCACAACAACACTACGAAAGGAAAATCCATTAAATTAGAGGAAAACGCAACAGCAAAAACACAGACTGCCAACATGATGCTGTGTTAATGCCTGTGTTTGTGCGTGTGTGGGATTTATTGGCTGGTATTGTAATTGTAATAAAATGTAATAAAATATTTCCACATCCAAGCCAAGAAATAAGACAGGCTCAGATTGTCTCCAGAGCGATTCTTAGAGGTCGTTATTTTGAAAAGAATTAAAAACTATTAAACAATGCCGAATAATTAACCTCCACTTAAAATAATCTGCTTAAAATAATAATCATCATTCAGCATTAAAACAATTAGTCGGAAGATTTTGATGACACATGAAGATATAAAAGCAACAACAACAAAATGTTGAACTTTCAGTTATTGAATCAGATGTAGGAAAAAATGCGTTTGACATGCAATCCTAATAATAATCAGCATTTGAATGGACACGCAACGGTTATTATGTATGACACTCGCTTAACTCAAACAGACATGGTGTATGATGCACAATCAATCAAACAGACCGACGAATGTGCGTTGTGTGCGTTGGTAAAACAGCTTTAATTGCAATCGCGCCACACCAACAACTGTCCCTGATCTCATACCCCAGCAATGGCCACCCCAGAAGAGAGAAGGTACGTTTGAAAAAAACCAAGCACGCAAATTAAGCAGACAGGCTGATGAACCCAATCGATGGGAAGGAGAAGAATTGCGCGGTTGCTTTCAAAGTGTAACTAATTTGGTGTTTATATTGAAGTAAAGAAACAACAACGAACACATTCGCAATAACAACAACGAACACAGTCACAATAATAACTAGGAACGCATTCTCAATAACAACAACGAACTTCATTAAATTTCTTACATCGAAAAATGTTAAAATATTATTCATCGATCATAAACTAATACGGATGTTTAAAGCAAATGAAGTAAGATTTTTTAATGTGGTATTTGCAGTTTCTTGCCATAGGATTTCCGCTGCAGATATGGGTAAAAAAAGCTCCGTTCTCGGCCGCCCCATCCCCCTCTCCTTCCTCTAAAAACCATTCATCACTGTAATGGGAATGTTGCCATATTTCACTCACGATTATTTAAGCCATCATCTTATCTGACTGCGTTTTCTGTTTGTTGCTTTGTTTGAGTTTTTCCCAACCTGTGCGTTTTTTTCTTCACTCATGCATGAAATTAACTAGACGAGTGCATGAGCGACATGTTTTCCACACCGCAGTGAATACAGCCGACACACAGCACAATATGTTGCGTGTTTAGAAGTCGGGTATACTTTTGTTGTTGCGGTTATTTATGCAGTTCATGCGTATGACGTTAGAAGTGTTGCCATTAGTGACACAAAAACTGTGGCCGTTTGTCATTCAGAACGAGACGAGACGAAAAATCGTCGTTGTTACACACTTTAATGTTGTGGTTATATTTGATTATAATGGAGTACATTTAAAACTGGACTGAAAACCAGTCCACGGAAGGATTAAGAGGTAAAGTAAGAGGAAAGTCCACAAAGTGTTGTGTCCTTATTATTCATTCTAACAACAACGAGCGGCGGATGGTTGGTTGGGGGAAATGACGCATGCAACATTTACAAAGGATCAAAAACCGCCTGGGCGTAGTCAGGTAAGAAATCTGGCCCACCCAACATTGAGTCCGGTCCTTAATTGCACTTTTATATCGTTGCGATTAATTTAAGCGATTAAAATAATAGCAGCCGACCAGTCTAGACGAACAGTCCACTTTATAGAAAGCCGAAAGGGGAAATAATACCCCTCCTCACACTCGCCCACACACAACCCCTTGTATAGCGCATCAGGCACAGGTTCGTATTCGATTAGGAGCTTCTTTATGCATGCGTGAGGCAGAGCAATCAGATTGGTGTCAAGTAATAACTTCGAAACGAGTGAGTGAGAGAAATCGTTGGAAAAACGTTGCATTCAATCGGTGCATTCAGACGTGCGGCGCCACACGATGTTTGCAAAAAGAAAGACATGGACTACGTTTAGGAAAACAACACACCCACACACATCCCGGGAGCAACCTTCCTCGAATGCCTCATTTACCTGACTTGCATCCAGCCGAAAGGAGTCTGAGTTAGAAACAGTTTAAAGAAAGGAAACCAAAAACAACAAAAACACAACCGATTCGAGCTTAAAAACGTTTGGCTTCTGAGTTACGGCGCTGAACGAGGACAACGACTTGCATTGGCGCCTTCGTGTGTGGCACGACTTGCAAACAACCGTTGGGAATGAGCGAGACTTTTTTTAAAAAATCTTTCATAACAGAAAAAAACATGTTCGTAAAAATGAATTTACAGAGTAATATTTTGAGCTCTGCAGCTACGAGTACTTCAGTTTTCATATAAGACGTGGAATTCAAATTGAGCCCGAATCAGATAAATAAACAACAGTTCTGTCGAGACTTAATCCAGCATGATGTCTGTCGCCGCCGTTCGTCGTCGGTGCGCCGCCACTATAATTCTCGGCATGAGACTCGTGTCGCATGAGCGTGCAGTACGTACAAAGGCTCAGTCAGCAGTTTGTCCGTCCGTCAGTAATCCATTAAAAAACGAATGCGTTGGTTTTCGTTATATATTCCTTTGACTCTTGGAAGTCAATTTGTGGTATGGTTAGAATGGACTCCGGTGGCAGTGAAATCATTGCAAAGTTCAAGCACAACAGCAGCCACAATATTTTTATGAATAGACAAAATAGTGAAATAAAGTTATGAGAATATTAATTAATGATTCTTTTTCTGGCTTCATATTGATTTCATTACTTTTGTTGATGAATTTCTGGGTAGCCTCTTATTTGCCTCCTTTTAATGACTGACTTATGAATCCCTATCACGCCCACTTTTTAAGTAACGGCCAATGCATTCTATTTGAGGCGTCCAGATTTAAGGTTGAACTTTTATTCGGGTCTACGGGTCTAGCGTTCCGCATTACAAGCACCTAGTGTCTTTCTGCGGATTAAACACGCAATAAAACGATAGAATTTCTAATCGGGAAACGTGAGATTGCATCTGAAGCACGTGTTCGGACCACAAGCTTCACCACCTCACCTACCAACCCAGAAATAACAAATGGATGGATACACAACCACACAATATGGTTTTGTTTATTCGAAAATCTGATTTATGTTATTGACAGACAAGTCACACGCCTCTGGCGACGCACACAACGTGTTCACTGTGAACTTCCCTAAACCGATGGCTATCTTGATTCATGCCAAAGACGGCGCGTCATGCACGCAGGACGCATCCGACGCTTGTCCTTACACACATCTGCGTATGTGTCTATGGATGTGTGTACAAATCGTTAGGGAGAAAGGTAAATATTTTGTGTCGATGCGCACTCGTTGGCAAGTACAATTATAAGAAGTAAAAACAAGCAGAATAGAGGAATGCTAGATTATGGAGGAAAGGGTTGAGAACAGTTTGCAGGCGTCCACAGAATATGCATAGAAATATTTTGCAATCGTAGCGACAAGCAACGGTACAAGCAACGTGTGTCTCTAGGTTGTAATATTTACAGCGTGGTAAAAATATAAATAAACGTAAGGATGGAAAATTTGTGTGAATCGATGTGTGAACAAATGGATGATGATGTTAATCCCGTAGGGAGGAAATCAGCACGTTTTCAGATGTAACCAAAAAGAACCTCGTACGTTGTTTCTTTTGTGTTCGCGTTGCGCGGCGTTACTTTGTCCTGGGAGTACCTTTCGACTGTTTCGTCTGTATCAATGTTGAAAATCTAGACTGCGGTTTTCGTGTCTACGAACGTGAAGATTGAAGATTACAATATTTTGGTAGATGTGGCGGATGGATGATGAAGGCTGAATACGGAAAAAGTACAGTAATAAAAGTGAAGTAATATTTTATTTTACGGTTCTTTTATGTGATTTTTTACAATTCTGTCCTTTTGACACTTTTTCCATGCCATTTAGAAATATTTTTTATGTTAAGTTTTATGTAACGTTTTATGTGAAGTTTTATGTGAAGTTTTATGTTATGTTTTATGTAACGTTTTGTGTACCAGATTTTTAGACTAGATTTAGGTTTTAGAAGACGGAAAATTCCACAACTTGTAACCATAAAAACCCCAATAACGTAATTTTCAGTGTCATTTAAGCACTCTCCAAGTAATACATGCATGTATAAAAGCGAAAATTGAACGAAACGCAACATTTGACCCAGACCTCGAATTGCACCACGACGTAGCTTGCAGTTGACAGAGATGGTAAATCGAACAGCGTCATGTCTACGGTTGCCATTTCTATCAGCGCCATCTCTGGATTACCATCTCTATAACTGCATTTTTCGGCTAAAGTTGTTGGTGTGTTTGATTTTGTTCGTTCGTGTTCGTCCTCGGCTTGTTAATTTTTCTCCCATTTAGTGTGATTTTCTTTTGTTTATTTGTTTGCTACGCTCAAAGTGTGAAATAAATATTGTTTAGTAAACAAACTCAAGTGAAGTCTTGTGGCGGCTTTTTCCCCCCCAAAATTATGAGCAGACGTAAAAAAGAAACTGAATTTCTTCTCGGCTTGAAAAAAAACTTAATGAGTTGTTCAAAAGAATTAAAAATGATGATGTTTACAATATCAGAAAGAAGACAAAAAAAGGAAAACAATTTCTAACGGCTTAAATAGATACATTTTGTAGCATGTAAACAAATTTTGTGAATGATTTCTCTCACACGGTTCAACTTCAACCAATTAAATTCATAAATAATAAATTGAGCCAGCGCGCCACTTTAAGCCATCGACTATGAGATCTCGATGCAGATATACGTTGTATAATTTGAGCACCACCTCCCCCCGCCTTCTAAGCAAATGCAGATGTTGCAGCCGTTGTACAGGAAGTGAACGAAAAAGCGAAAAGAACAGCAACAGCATCAGAAAGGCGGCTGCTGCTGGCTGCAGCTGCTTTGATTCGATGAAATACGTTAGGTACACTTTATTGCCTTTGGCTATACATATGGTGTTATTATTATTATTATAAGTATTGGGATTTGTTTTTTACTCCGACCGGATATCGAGAAATATCTCAATGCAAGCAGCACACAGCAAACAAATGTTCGTGCGAGGCTGGATGAAAGTGAAAACTGATTGAAAAAAGGGGCAATTTTAATACTCCTTGCGTCCACTTTCAAAACAGACGAGGCAGAGTTTGTTGAAAATTATCTTAGCTGCGACATTTTCATCTTGTTAACCTTTTATTGTTTCATACTGTAACGCTTTTAATTATATTATTATTAGTCTCTTCTAAAATAGGTGCGCTTTGTCTAAAAATCAATCGCTTTTCAGTACTTCTTTAATGCTTCTGATTTGCTATTATATTTAATCAATTATTTACAATTCTTGCTTCAATTAATTTTACTTGATGTGCTTACTTTGACGGTGATGATTTATGATCTGCGAGACTTGAGAGCGGGTTCAATCTCACATATTTTATTTAATCCAATCGAAGAGAAAAATCGTAGGCGCTTCAAACCCGGAATACAGATTTTTTAGCTTGTATATTTTTCTGTAGTAATAACTTTAATATTTTGGCTTTATTTTGCATCGATTTTCCGTTCGTTACTCTTTTATTACACACTTGCACAATATTTCCTTTTTAAAGACTAAAGAATCACAGCACCACTGTACCGAAAGCACAGAAACACTGAACACAGAACTCAAAATCCTCTTGTTCAATCCAGAATCAATCCGAATAAATTATACTGGTGTATACCGTACGTACCACGTTCGCATTCGTATAGAGTGACTTTCCTACTATTTCCCGGTCATGAAGTGTACCGAAGCAGCACCGAAAGCGTTGCTACTGCGTCGCACAACTCGTACATGCGACGTGCCTCGCTCGGGCTCAACATAAAACTCTCCGCTTGACTGTATGCATGTATGCATGACTGTCCGTCCGTCAGTCGGTCCGGCCGTCTGGTCTCTCAGTTGCTCTACACCCGGGCGGGTGTGTGCGCATAAATAGGGGATGTTAGTTGTAGCATGTACGAGTTGTTGGGCGACCTCCTCAAGCGTACCCGAACCATTTGTTTCAACTCCAGGACGCCAGACCAAGCATAGTTCGAGTTCGATACAGAGAAAGCGAAACACAAGAAGGAACACTGAGTGCAGTGGAGAGAGAGAGCGAGAGAGAGAGAGGGAGTGAGAGGAAAGGAGAAGGGTAGAGTGAGAGTTAGTTCGAAGAATGCAAAAGGACGGTGAAGAATATAATACAAAATACAAAAATAGGAGTGTCATTCAGTCATGCATGAGAATTACCAACAACATCCCTGTAATTAAAACTGGAATTAATTTTCCTTGGTTCTGAAAATCTGAGAAATGTGCGAATTCTCACGAGGAGGGGGAGGATGATGCCAGAGTGGGAACAACAGCGACACAGTTTTGGACCAACGTCTGTATGGTTGTTGTTGCTTTCCAAAAAAATGTATCCCGGAATGTGTCAGTGTGCAAAACTCTGGATAGATTTTCAGATACATGCGAGTATACATGGCATTGTGTATACATAGCAATATGTATATATATGTTATGTTCGCAGATTTCTTAGTATACCGAAAAGCGATTCTAGATCATTTGCGTGTATATACGATGTAGAATGCGAGTACAACATAAGGCACCCGCTAGAACTCCCTCGATACCAACACACATACATGCCGTGCATATCACTGTAGCGGTGACATCTGTTGTCCCAGTTGTGTTAAGTTTTCAGCAAAAATTGAAGCATCATCATCACGCGGAGTTTTTTGTCGTACATATTTTAGGTATTTTCGCGTTTCGCTGCGAGAGTCACGTTTATTGAACCCTGCGCTCAAAGAAGTCGCTCTCTTCGTGCATCCCTATTTTGGTGTATCAAATGTATACATACTTTTATGCCGTTAAATAAGTTTATATGCATTTCGTTTTATGTTTGTGTCAATGTGAGATTTGCTCTCCTTCGTTTTTGACGTTTCTTACTTGCCGCAGTCACGCTGACGCTGATTTCACGCTGCCAGACGCGACAACTTAGCGTTCAGCGTGATTATCCTGGCGTGACTCCTGCGGCGACTTCAAATGTGTCTTCAAACCAAATTTACGCTGAAACATTTCTCTGTCAAATGATTTTCAGAGCTTCCAAAATGACTTGAGTAAAAACAATCCTCTTCTATCGACTTCCATTTTTCCAACTATTTGTGTGTTTCTGGCTCAATTCATTGATTCCGCTCTATTCTCGGCTATTCTAAATGGTTCGCTTAAGTTCAGATTTCGCAAGTACGATAACCGATATTTTTACAGAACGATATCAACACTGAAAGAGAACGTCTCTCCCACAGAAGATGTCTTTTCTATCTGTGGGAGTCTTTTATTAAATTTATCAATTGCTTTGTCAATTTCTGTACTTCCTTCCGCGCTCACTCCGATCAAAGCCCAGAAGCAAGGAAAAAGAAGACGAAAGGTTTTTAACCTTTAACAAGAAGAAGTTCACCAGTTCAGTCAACTTATATTCTTTATTTTATTATTATATATTTTTACAACAATAGACACACATACAGTGTTGCATTGTTGGTGCATTTTCCTTAATATGCAAAAACCTTTGATTCCGCATGCAAATTTATTGAAAATAGAAAGAGACACAAAACCAAAGCAGCAGCCAACAAACTGTCAAAACCAAATAAACGGCGCAGGATGGCAGCGGAAAGGGGGGGAGGGAGAGGGTGATATATACAAGAGTGTACACGAAGCGGTTAAACGAATACCATAGCTAAGCAAAGTGTGGACCATAACAGACCAAGGGACACCAGACCAAGGGATAGACAGACAGATAACAGAGCCAAACAAAACTTTTATTAAGTGTGGATCTTCTAGTAACATGAAGGAAAGCGAACAACGAAGCCATTCAACCCCGTTTTGAACTATTTTCATCTGTTGTCGTTTCACTTTAAAGAAGCGGTTAAGACTGAAGACACGAGGCAAAGAAAAGGAGAGGCAGCGACGACAGACACACTCTGAATCCTTGTGGGACGACTGATTGCCGGCGACGACGACGACGGTGACGACAACGACGACAACGACGACGACATACAAATTATCGAAGGAACTGGGTTTATTTTTATTACAGCGATTTCGCACGCTTGAGTACGTGACTCAGAGCAGCGTGCAAAATTTAGAGACGCTCCGAAGAGAAACTACAGTGAAAATGAATAAAATGCAAATTAAAGTCAAGTTAAAGAAACATTTAAAATCCATGGAGGAAATATCAATATGAAAAAAAGGCAAAAGCCAAGAAAGAGAGGCTACAAAGCAAATTCGGAACCGTCGAGCAGAGTGATTAAATTACAAGAAGAATGAGTAAAAATGTTACATAAAACCCAAAATAAAAACCAAAAAAAGCCGCTAACCTTAAATTCACTTCCGGCGAAGTAGGAAGATGATGCATTTTAGCTGAGTAAATCAACACATGACAAACTCAAAAAGAGATCCAAAAGAGCACACCGACAAATAAAGGAAGCATTTTAATTGCATTTGCTTTTGTTATTCATTTTAAGGAAAAAAACACACCAAAGGACTTCAATCAAGCAGTTCAAAGTTGATAATTAATTCAAGGGAAACCACCAACTAGCAATCGTCTTGTCTCCTCTCCTCTCTTCTTATTGCACTAAGAACTCCCAAACAACCTACAGAAATGACGAAAATGCGAGTTGTGTAGGACGAGAACTCTTCTTTCTCTTTCGTTTCTTATGCTTGATTTTTGATGTTGCAGAAGCTACGACGACGACGACGACGATGACGACTACGACATGAGGCCTTCCTACAAACATGACATGAATTCATCATGCCAGCTGCTTTCAACTAACTACGAGTTAGTAGTAGTCTCTCTCTATCTGTTCTCTGTTGCCGCTCTCTGTCTGACATCGAGTCTGGTTGAAGTACTCGTATATAGAAAAAGTCACATGATTGTATGGAAACTCGATGTTTGAAGTGTTTGTCAACACATCAACAAGAGCCACAACCAACATTAATAATGTGCCCTTATTTTAGCCTCCAAACGTTATTTTATTTGATTGAGAAACAATGATTCATTCAGCGGCGTTGCAGTGATCTTTTTTAATGAAGGAAGGAAGTTGAGGGCACCCAAGAATATTACAGCCATGATTTAGTTTCAACTTGAGAACTTCTTTGATGAAATGCAAGTGTTTTGTTGATTTAATTGGTGAGAAGACGTTGCTGTCACACGACAAACCAAGTGATATGATTTGTCCAATTTTATTAGGAAAGGAAAATATATTAGGAAGGAAAATTATTGAAAAAGATTTTCGCTTCTGTGGTTGTCTACTATTAAGTGATTTTTATTGTTTCGTTTTCTTCGTGTAATCGCTTAAATGAACTCATTATTTTCTGCTTCTTTACTTCCATAACTTAAAAAATTAAATCTTCTTTCAGTATTTTTCAGAATTTTACAGGAGTAGTTTTAACTACGTTAATCTATTGTCATTTCTTTTTAGTATTCCTTTTAATACCTTTTAAGACACTCTTCTGGTTGTTTTCCCCGAAGTAATGAAATCTGAGGTTTAAGGTAAAAGATGTGATTGTATTTCTTAGATTTACAAGAACAATAAAACAAAAGGAATTCATAGAAAATGGCACAATATAACCATTGGTAGGTGCATAAGTACTCTCAACGAGACCCTAAAATCCGAGCCCAATGAATTCTGGTCGCTTGAACGCGTCTTTTTTCTGAACGAGCGGACGTAAGCACATCTTTTGCACGTTAAACAACGAGGCTGTGAGGAGCGGAATGGAGCGGAGGGGAGTGGAAGGGAGTGGAGTGGAGTGGGGCACCCACTTCAAGGGAAATGAACCATCACCAGCACATCGCCATAGAAAATTGCATATAAAACGCCTTCACAAAGAGGTCCACAAAATATAATAATAAGAAAAACCGGGCTCCGAAGAATGGCAGCGAGATTTTTGACATTGATGCAGACATGCATGGAAAGCAGCCGAACGTCGCATTGTCCGTCCCTCCCCGCTCTGGCCGTGCATCTCCTGACTAAGTAGGGCCTTATTAGGTTGTATTATCCGCGTGTTCTTCACCTTTACGAGTGCAGAGATGGTGTAGGCGGCCGTGGCGGCGTTCGGTGCAGCAGGTAATGGACCGGGACGAAGGCTGCGACGCCGTTGTTTCGCACTCGCTCGCCTCTCGAGCTCAACGCATCACCCATGCATGATGTTGTCGACGTTATTCAATGCAATTGAGTGGAAGCCATCGACGCCGAGGACGACGGCGACGGCGGCGGCATTGAATGCACAACAAAAGAAAAGAATTTTTAAATATCTTCTTCCGGCAATCAACAGCAACAGCAGCAACAGACTACGGTTGTGACTTAAAGTGCTGCATAAATGCTTTTTTAATGCAAAGAATTTTCGTATCGCAGTCGCTGTTGTTGTTGCTGGACGAGAACATGGAGGCTATTCAGCAGTTTCCACAGTGTGCAGTCCGACGCGGGTGAAAATATGTGAGCACACTATAAAGAGGCGTGTTTAATTGATTAACAAAGCCGAGCTTTAGGCTGCCGCTGCTCTGCCGCTGGGAGATTAAAATAGAGGAGCATCTTCACGACGCAGTCATGCTTCAAGTACACGAAATCAAAAGCTGCAGACACCATGAGAGGGGACGCCAAGGAAGCTGTTTGCACCCGCTCACTTCTTTCAAAATTCTTTTGTAAAAGAATTCATCATGGAATCGTTTACTAAATACTGTAACAGTGCATGTTAATAAATTACAATTATAATTTTTCTCCAGCGTTGAATTGAGTTATTTTCACTCTGCTCGTTCGTCTGTCTTCTGTTCTTTCATTCGTTTCATTTCGTTTCGATGATTGACCCGCTGAGCATTAACCTCTTTACTTCATCCTAACAACAACAACAGCCTCAGCCACAACTGAGTTATGAGAAAGCACGAGATATCCGTCTCTTTTGTGTTTGTATGGTTTTGTTTCTTTCCTCGCTTTAACGAAATATTGATTTTGTATTTAAAAAAAGTACCAATTTCATGCTTACTTTTCAAGGAAACCCTTCAAATCTTTTACTTTATTTTCTACATGTTCCATCTTTCGCATTCACATTCTCTATCCACCAAATAACAACCCCCCCCCCCCACCCCCGCAAATTTTCCTAAATGGTCAAGATGGGTCCTCTTTTCAGGTAGTTCTTCGTTTCCTATTCATCCGATTAGCCTGCTTTATGCTCTTTTTCTATGCTTTAAGTGCAGTCGCTTGAAGGTAACAAGTTAACAACGAAAGCCTTTCGAGAGTTTGTTTTGGCACAAAACAACGACGACGAACGGCTCTCGAGAGCTCTTGCGCATGTTTGCATTTAAGCACTTTTGTACTGTAAGCATACTCTATCTTGTGGGCTGAAGAATGTATGGCAATTTTATTGCATTATAATTCGTTTTAGCATAATTTGTTTCGTCATTTGGCGGCGAGGAGCACAAACCATGGAAAACATCGCATTGCCAAACACAGCAGCCATTGTTTTGGTGTTCGAGGCGAGTTGTGTGTGCTTAATTATTTAACGGTTCCTGTACTCGAAAGATAAGCGACATCTAGTGGTGCACTGAGAAAAACAATCAGAATTACTTATGCTTGCATTGTAGTACTTGCTTATCTAATTAGTCATCAGCACTCGTGTTCTGGTTACTTGAAAGAAGTTCCAGTTAATTGAAGCTTTCACTGTGTCTCATAAGAACACACAATCTCTAGACAACATCGTCGCCAGGAGGAAGTGTCAATAAAATGTTAAATGTTTCAACCTAAATAGTGGAGAATTTATCATGAAGGAACTGCAAACAAAACTGTCGTCATCATATATGCAACTTGTTTCAACAACTTGAACTCTCTACAGAATTCAAGACATAAAAACTTTTGTTTAGCGGATTCAGGCACCGACGATCAGCTCGGTGACTCACTCGAAGACTGGACACGAGAACTCTTCAGCATCACGTTTCACTTAACGCCAAAACATGTGAGCAGCAACCAAAAAGCAGCAATCAGCAAGTAAAAACTGAATTTCAATCAAATGATTGGATTAGATTAGCATTGTTTAGAAAGGAAGAAGACGGAGGAAGACTATAAACACTATGAAAAGCGGACACTCGACTGTGTAATAAAAGAATCAATACCACGAAATTAGCGCGGATCATGGAAGAAAAGAGAGAGAAAAGAGTAGAGCAAGAAGAAGAATGTCGAAAATAATTAAAAATTACATACTACAGAACTCTGGCAAATGGTGCAAACAAACGTGTGGCATGGAGCGTGGAGCGTTGAACCCGTTCGTGGTACGTCCAGCCCAGCAGCTCGTTTAACTTCGAGCGACGTCCATGGGAACTCAAGTGCGGAAAAAACCAACGAGCAAAAGAAATAATATTTTCATTTACTGGAAAATGTTTCTTTGTACGCTTCGCTTTGCTATTTATACAGAAATTTATTAACAACTCAGTCTGTCTGGTTTTTTATTTTCTGTTGCTCTATTTATGAAGCAAAGTGAACCATAAGCAGGATAGATAGATCTGTAAGTGGATTGAGGAGATAGACACAGAATAGCAGACAGACTGACAGACAGACAGCAATAAGTAATTTCTGTGGTTGAAATTTAATGGGGATTTCTGCAAGCCATGATATGGTTCCGATAATAATGCTTCTAAAGAGAGAGAGAGAGAGAGAGAGACAGAGAGAAAAATAAGAGATTGAATCCATTCAATTTGAGCCCACAAAAATCACAGGTGGCTACATGGGTATGTCTGCGTGGATGTGGTGCCTCTTTTGAAACCTTCTCAACCTAACCTAACCCACTAAACCGAAAGTTAGGACCTAACTGTACGATTTTCTTACTGGAAAACTGAAACTAGAACCATTTCGCTTTATATAGGTAGAGCATCATCTCATACATCACACGAACAAATGGCCACAAGTTGAAAAAGACGCACGCCAGTCCTCTCAACGTCGACACTGTTCTGTGGTGTTCCAGTGAAATCGCAACAATTAACCGCAAATTAAAAGCGCATTCATTAAATTAGCAAGAAACAAGAGACTAAAGTGAACGTTGCAACGGGATTGCGGAAGGTCACTGAGCATGCACGCAAGCCAGCAAGCAAGGGTTTGAAAGAGAGGTACACAGCGCTCGTAAATAAACGGAAAACCCGCATCATCATCATCGTCATTATTGTCTTCATAAAGATAAGCAGAATGTTTGAAATGATAAATATGAGTGTCGATCATTGAGCACAGTTTCGCAGCCACAACCGAAGAAGGGCCACCACTAGAAGCAGCAACAGCAGCCGCAATAGCAGTACTATTAAAGCTGATTTTGCGGTGGTGGTGCACTTGCATGATCAGCATGCGTTCGACACACTCCTTCGATCCCCCTTCGCTCCATGCAGCACTGAGTGGTGACTTACTAGTTATGTTCAAGAGTGCAACACCAATAGCAACAAAAACGAATGCATTTAGAGTTTTTTGCTCAATTCATTTGGTGTTTTTTGTTAGCTTATTTCGGTCGTAGAGCTGCCAGCTGTTAATCTGTTTTTTTGTTTTTTGTCTAAAAGCGCTTTCGTGGTCACGCGCCTGACTGGCGAAGGCTGAACAGAACTTTTATATTGGCTGCAAAATATATGGGCAACACTGTGGCAAATTATGATTGCACGCGCATGCCAGAGAGATAGTAATCTTAGTGAAAAGTAGGGGACCCGGAGAGGGAGAGGGAGAGCGGGGGTGATGCGAAGGCGCATTAGTTAGTAGCAGTGGTGGGCAGAGGTTGCCACGCCACAGAAGAGTTCAAATGTCTGCAGGGCGCACACTTCAAGTCGAGAGGAATGGATGCTAGAAGCTATAAAATTGACTCTTGGATGCTCGATGTTGGCAGTCTTTCAAAAGTAGGCGAAAAGGAAGAGAGAGAGAGAGAGAGAGAGAGAGAGAGAGAGAGAGAGGGAGGGAGAGAGACTAGTCAAATAAATTATAAAGTTAGTTGCTAAGGAATAATCAGCTACTTTAAAGATAATAAAGCGCTATCAGGGAAAAATATGGCCAGCTTTAAATGACTGGCTTACTTAAAATTCTTCAAATTCAAAATTCTCCTTCAAAATTCTTCTGCCGCGCCTTCTTTGGAAAGACAAATCATTGATACAGTAAAATACTCGCTCCAAGAAAACCGAATGGCGAATGCTTTGTAAGCAACTGTAATTCAAGACGTTGCTAAACACTTGCTTCGCCGTTGGTGGTCCATAATCCACAATTCTTATTTGTGTTGTTCGTGGGTGGCGATATGGCAATATTTACATATGTGGATTTTATTAAACCGCTTGCAAATCAGAGACATTGCATTGTTGTAGTTGGAGTGGAGAATCGGTTGGCAGACATGGAGACAAACAAAAACACAAATGCTATTCGAAATTTAATACGATACGAAGTTATAAAGAATATAGTCTTCTGTTGGAAAATATATCAGGATCTCGTGGACAGTCGAAATGTTCGAAAAACTTTTCAGAGCTTATCTCTCTCTCCTCTACCACTCTTTGGGCTCCTTCGATTGTTACTGATATCAACGAGATACAACAACATCTGAAGTGCCGTTTCCAGAGCAGATTACTCACTACTCTGGCGCTTTCGATGGCAGCGCAGTGAGGATTGTGTGCAATGCCACTGTGCCACTATAATACCCACCGCATTCATTCAAGAATTCTCAATTCTCACCTCTACCGGCATTCGCAGTTGGCCTCTTTTTATGATGTATTGCAAACATTATAAATTACAAACGAGATTAAGAACAAAGTCAATAAAATTTATCAATAATTTACAAGCTTTTTTTTAAAAGAAAACTTAGAACAGGTTTTTTTTTAAAAACACGTGCCAACTAAAATACTATTAATAATATCGTAATAACCCACTATTTATGTTTGTTTTCTTGATTTTAGGAACTTAAGGAGACAACCCCTGATTGATAAGATTGCCGTTAGGAGAGGGAAAGATTAAACAATGAATAATAAACATGAATAATAACGTGTTTTAGTGTGACACGACAAACGAAAAGCTTTCCTGAATGGTTTTACAATAGATTCTTATTGATAAGAATCTGAACTGAATTAAGACGAAGATTCCATCCGGAGAGGAAAAACACTAAAACACTAAAATACTAAGAAATAGAAACACAAGCTGGCAAATAAATCAGAAATTCTAGAAAAATCTGAGTAAAAATTTTATTTCCGAGAAAAACTTCGGAAACACAATTTCACGAATCACACGTACGGAACATTTTATGAACGTTTTCGAGTTCAAATCTGAATTCAGAGAAATTAAAATCTACTTGAAGGAAATGGAAAATTTGTAGGCCAAAAAGCAGATTTATTAAAACGAATCAAATCTAAATACAATCGGTTCAGTTTACATCGCCTTTCGATCGACGTGTTTTGAGCAAAATAAAAGAGGAAACACATCAAATTAAATTACGTGTGGAAAAATTCCCCCATCATTAAATTCAAATAAATCTTCACCCTACAAACTATTATAGAAATTTTAAGTTCCTAATGAATTTGTAGCTTTACGTGTCAAGACTTTTTTGTTGATATACGTATGTAAATACAAATAAACTAAACTCTGCGGTGAGTCATTAACACACCTTCGTCATTCTGTGTTTACTTTGGAGAGGATCTCTGTATGGCTTTAGTGAGAAAAAACGCTTTATGTACAATTAAATGTCTACACAAACTTGCATTAAAAGAAAGAACAATAAACAAGAACCAGCAAGGCAACAATAAAAACGCATTAAATAGATAAGAGAGAAAGAAAACTCGATTCTAAACGAACAGAGGCTACGTTAATTGCCGGAAATAGCACTCGTTCTCATCTCCATCTCACTCAGTTGGCATCATCATTGGCTTGGTCATCATTTAGTGATCATACAACATCAACGAGAAAAATCGTTAGGAAATTTCTCAAGTTCATTGGAAGTCACCGTCGTCAGAAAAAAGAGATGAGACCTCATTGAGACCTACACATCATGTAGCACTAACCAACCATTCAGTCTACTTGTCTTCTGAACTGATGAACTGTAATCTTTTGTTTATATTTGATGTTATCACTGATTATATACTTGAACTCATAACCCTGATCACAGCCTACGTTAGCGATGGCGGACAACACACCAATCAATTCACCTGTAGGTTGCAAAACTAACGGTCCACCCGAATCCCCAAAGCAAGGAGATCTGCGATAATCTCTAGTGTCAACGCAGAGCGTGTGAGAAGTGATACCTTGTATTTTCTGACTGCAGACGTCATTCGGCATGACTGGCAGACGTACGTACTGCAAGAGAGGCGAAAATTGAACACTCTTCGTCGTACCCCACCCACTGAATAGAGTAAATCGAAGAACATAATCTGGATATGACGACGCGATCGCTGGCAATTGAACTGTTTTAATCTCAGCGCACGTTTCAGTGTGCGGTATGCGGATCAAAGCAATGTCATTGTCATATGATTCCCTGTGCCAATGTGGATGAATCTTGATATTAATATTCCAGATGGTGTATGATACTTCAGCATAGTCAACATGTGTTAAACCCAAATAGACTGTAACCTTATATGCACTATAAAAATTCGTTAAATTTTATAAGTAGAATTAAACTCCTGGATATAACTTGGGTTACTTGGATACCTGTCAACACAGTGAGCCGCAGTCAAAACCCATTTCTTTCCGATCAAAGAACCGCCACAGGCCTTCGGTATGGCTGCTGCTGCAGAATGGACCTCTAACAGAACAACATAAGGAAATTGATTACGAACAGCATCGTATCCATTAACTACTCGTCCTGTTGCGGTGATTCCTTTGGGGAGTATAACGTAAGTGTGAGTAGTGACCAGAGCTCAAGCCAGAACGATAACGCTGAAGACGAACATAGTGTACTTTACTGAACAAACTGAAATTTACAAATATTGCCTTATATACCCAAAACTATTTTAAGGCTTTGCAAACTGATTAGGAATTTATCGCGTAAGATAATACCGCAATAGTTATAACAATAAGTATGCATTCGTTCGATAAGTACAAACAGTGTAGTGATTAAACACTAGTTAAAGAATATAGAATTTATACTACAGATACGTTTGATAACGCCTGTTAATTGATGATTAACATAACAACTTGGCAAAAGAGCATTGAAGGAGTGATTCTGAACGCTGAAAGCATTTTGTTGAGAACGCATTTCTTCAGAATTTATTGAAAAAAATCTTAAAACCTTTTTAATTACATTCAAGGAGGTTTGAAAGCACCAAAAGTCCATAAATGGCGATTTACATTTGACGATGGGGTTTTAACTGTCATCTCTCATAAGCAAGACAACAACAAAAGGATCGAAACAAATATAAGAAATTGAAATACAAACGTTTATGTACCATATGTACATATAAAAGTCAGTATTGATTTATCTCAATTAAGTTTTAATTGGTTTCCCGTAAGCAATAAATTTACTAAAAACTGTATCGAAAATAAACATATTTCTATAAAAATCATAATATATTGTATATACAATACATACACATAAAAATTCGTTGAATCTTCTTTTTCCCTAGTTAGTAATTATAATTCTCTATAAAATAGCGCTAAAATATATACAAATACAACATATCTAATCAGTTGTTACAACTCATATCTCTTAGTTAATACGAAATGCCAGATACAGACTTGATCCAGTCCAAGTAACTGGTAACACGTGTGAAAACAGCGGGGTAGCCCAGATCACAGCCAAAGTCAGAGATGGTGGACAACACACCAATCACTTCATCTGTAGATTGCAAAACTAACGGTCCACCCGAATCCCCGTCGCAAGGAGATCTGCGATCATTTCCCGTGTCCACGCAGAGCTTGTCAGTAGTGATACCTTGTATTTGCTGACTGCAGACGTAATTTGGCATGACTGGCAGACGTACGTACTGCAAGAGAGGCGAAAATTGAACACTCTCCGTCTGACCCCACCCACTGAATAGAGCAAATCGAAGAACATAATCTGGATATGACGACGCGATCGCTGGCAATGGAACTGTTTTAATCTTATCGCACGTTTCAGTGTGCGGTATCCGGATCAAAGCGATGTCGTTGTCATCTACTTCAGTGTCATAGTGCGGATGAATATGGATATCATAATTCCCGATGTTATATAATGCTTCAGCATAGTCAGTAAAGGTTAAGCCCAAATAGACTGTAACCTTCGATGCACTACAAAAATTCGTCAAATTTTGTAAGGAGAATTAAACATTTGAATACAGCAGGGATAACTTGGATACCTGTCAACACAGTGGGCCGCAGTCAAAACCCATGTATTTCCGATCAAAGCGCCGCCACAGGATATCAGTTCGTTTGGAGGTATACGATCGATATCTAACAGAACAACATAAGGAAATTGGTCAGGAGCAGCGTCGTATCCATTAACTACTCGTCCTGTGCGGTTCATTCCTTTGGGGAGTATAACGAATGTGTGCGTAGTGACCAAAGCCAAAGCCAGAACGATAGCGCTGATGACCAACATAGTGGACTTTACCGAACTTACTAAAATTTACAAATATTGCGAGGCCTCCTATACCCAAAACTATTTTACGGCTTTGCAAACTGATTAGGAAATTATCACGTAAAGTATCCACAGCAAGATAACCATTTAAAGTAACCACAGTAATTCAAGAAGAAGGCATTCGATCGATAAGGCCCATCAGTGTAGTGATTAACTACTACTACTCATCAAAAACGGTTCTCATTCCTGAATGGATTCATTCGTTATTTCCTACTTAAAGAAAATCTAACATGATAAAGTTAAAGAAATTGTAGTTAGCAGCAACTAGGATTTGGTAATTGGATAAAAGTCGGCCAAAAGTCTGTATCTTTTGAACGGATGAAAAGTTTTTAATACGGTTTTTGGTAACCAGTCGGGCAACTTGTGTGCTAAGCAATATATTGTTTACATTTCTTATCAATACTTGACCATTTATTAATTAAAATCAAGGAAGGTTGAAATTACCAAAAAGTTCTGGCGATTTACAATTGACAATGTGTTTTTAGCTGTCATCTGCCAATATAAAACAATTAAAAACGGATAAAAAAAAGTCGGTAAGTGGGTGTTGAGTGTGTAGGATTCGTTTCTCGTAACCAATAAATTTACTAATTGCTGCATCTAAAAAAACCGATTCCTATAAAAATCAAATATATTCAAACAACAATCAAAATCTTTAAATATACGTGTATATTCTTCTCTGAATCTTCCTTTTCCTCTAGTCAGTAAAAGATAATCTCTATAAAATAGTGCTAAAATATATACAAATACAACACATCTAAGCATCTGTTACATCTCACATCTCTTAGTTAATACGAAATGCCAGATACAGACTTGATCCATTCCAAGTAACTGGTAACACGGATGAAAACAGCGGGGTAACCCTGATCGCACCCTAAATAAGCGGTTGTAGACATCACACCAATCAATTCACCTGTGGATTCCAAAACCAACGGTCCACCTGAATCTCCAAAGCAAGGAGATCTGTGATCCTCTCTGGTGTCCACGCAGAGCTTTTCAGAAGTTATACCTTGTATAACCTCCCAGCAGGCCCAATTCGGGACGACTGGCAAACTTACCCATTGCAAGAGTCGAGGAATGGAAGCACTCATCGTCCGACCCCACCCACTGAAGGTAGCAAATTGATAAACATAATCTGGATATGAGGTCGCCATCGCTGGTAATGGAACTGTTTTAATCTCATCGCACGTTTCAGTGTGCGGTATCCGGATCAAAGCGATGTCGTTTTCATTCCATTCATTGTCCCAGTCTGGATGAATCTTGATGTGATTATTCCAGATGTTATATGATACAACAGCGTAGTCAGAATATTTTACGCCCAAATAGACTGTAACCTTAGATGCACTATGAAAATTCGTCAAATTTTGTAAGGAGAATTAAACATTTGAATACAGCCGGGATAACTTGGATACCTGTCAAAGCAGTGAGCCGCAGTCAAAACCCACGTATTTCCAATCAATGAGCCGGTACAGTAAATCGGAAGTTCGCCCGTTTTGAGATTGATTTCAATCATAACAACATAAGGAAATTGGTCAGGAGCAGCGTCGTATCCATTAACTACTCGTCCTGTTCGGTTGAGTCCTTTGGGGAGAATAACGTAAGCGTGAGTAGTGACCAAAGCTAAAGCCAGAACGATAGCGCTGAAGACCAACATAGTGGACTTTGCCGAATATACTAAAATTTAGAACAATTGCGACAATTGAATTATACCCAAAACTATTTTACGGCTTTGAGAACTGATTAGAAATTTATCACTTGATAGTGATTATACACTGTCTTAAAAATAACGAAGTTAAACTATCGCCGGTATAGAATCTACTTTAGAGTATATAGAGAAAAGCTAGATAAATATATAATGGTGAACCAAGCAACCTTCAATTATAGGGGTGAAGGGGTGATTCTTGACGCTGAAAGCATTCTGTTGTGGAAGAACTTCTTCAGAACATATTGACAAAATTCCCATCATCGTCAGCTTATCAGGTTGGCCCATGGAGCTACTGGATTTCAATTGTCGGTAAACTATTTTTGTCCTATACTACTCCTAAAAAATGGTTCTCATCCCTGAGTGGATTCATCCTATCATGGATTTTAATTTTATTTCCTACTTACGTATTATTGTGCATCAAGTCAAAGTCAAATCAAGCTAACACAATGAAGTTAAACGAATTGAAGTTGACATTGAAACGATTTCAATGGCAACTCATCGGCACTCCCTGGAAAGCAATCAACTGCAGCATGTTGTCGCCCCCCACAAAGAGATGCATCCATCCCAAATGACGACAACAACAACAGTTCTAGCAGCAGTGTGACAACAGCAGCGTTCAATGAAGTGAAATATTCAAGTTCATGACAATGAAAATCAAGCAGCACAGAAAAGGCAACCAGCAACCTACCGACATTTTGAAATTGCAACAACATGCAGCCGTTGGGACACATGAGCATTGCACTGAGTTTTTTGTGGGGAGGGATGAGGAAATTCATCAGCAATTAATTATTATAAAAGAGTCACAAGGATGCGTTTAAAAATAGCAAAGCAACAACAACAAGAATTAAGGGAACAAACACAACAAGAGCAAGAGCAGCAGAAAAACCTAGAATAAAGTAGTATAAATAGCCAAGCAATGGTAACAACAACAAAAATAATCGCAACGACACAAATTATAAATCCGTTGCCACCAAAGCGGGGAAAAATTGTGCAATACATAAAAACAACAACAGCAACAACAACAACAGCGAACTTGTGATTCTGCTGATTAGATTGTTCGAGGCGCATGTATAAAAATTGTCCCAGCGAATTGTTTTCTACTCACAAAGAAAGGAAGAAAATGTTGCTGTTGAACCGTCCAGTGAAGCGATTGTTCGTTCAAGTAGAATTAGGATCGCGGCGGAGGGGGGGGGGGAGGGAGGAGGACCCCGACCGACGACAGCGTTGCGTGCGTGATGCGCATGAGAAGGCTGTCATTGCGCCGTAAATGGGAGCAGAAATCGGCATCAACAGCAGAAATAATAATACAACAACAACGACAATGACGAGAACGTTCACTGTCAATATACGAGTACTACGAGTATACTTGGCAGGAATAGTGCGCAATTCAGCCAGCCAACCAACCGACCAAGGAACCAGCCATCCAGTGATCGCAAATGACAACACTACATCATCGGATGCGCAATTCTTTGTTTCCCTTTTCTGCGATTTGATGCCTTTTTCGGTGCACTCAAGCGTTTATTAAAGCCTGGTGCGGGGGTGCAGCAGCAGCTTTTATTTTTGCGACGCCACCGAAATGCCAACGCATCAGGCATTAAATACGAAATTTTAAAGACCAGAAACAACCACAACAACAAAAATAAACACAAATATACTCGTACTATCTCAATACTTTATTCATGGGCCGTACACACATGTGTATGTGTCTAGAGTAGCAAAGTGAGGGCGCTTCCCCATAGCAGTCGAAGCAGTGACAATATATTGGCAAGGAAGTGACACCTTCTGCCGGGGGAACCAACACCACACGGCGGCACCCAGCACGAGTTCTTGAACTCAGGGCCGCCCATGTCTCCCAAGAAAAAGAATTTTTAAAGAACGACCTCGAAACAGCGGTTCGAGATTGAATCAAATCATATAACTTTAACGAATAAACTCGAATTGACATTTTTTTTATTACATCTTCGATTCAACTCTTGAAATTTGTTGACACTCGTGAAATATGACTTTCAATTCAATTATCAAGAAGCTCTATACAACTTATCTCTATGCTGAAATCCCCAAAATTACATCAACTTTAACACATTTTTAAAGTTAGTCCAAGCAATTAAACCTCAAGCCCCGGTACCACTATTAAAGCACTATTATTAATATCAATGGCAACGATGATGAGGCAACCTGACACAACAAAAACAACCACAACAAAAACACAGCTCTGAGGCGTAAAACTACGTCGTCGTATGTATATTTTAAGAAAGTTATTATATATTTAGCAGGATTTTTATTCCATTGTCTTTTTTTATGATACTTTTAATTTGGATAACGTCGTTGGCGTTTTTAATTGATCCATCTGAACAACTGAATGATTGTTCGTCTTACGTTTGACGGAGATATTTTAATGGAGTCCCAATAAATAAACACGAAGTACTGGAATTTCCTTGACATTAAAGTAAATAAATTCTCAAAAAATGGATGACGAGTTCTCTCCGCTTCTTGATTCATAACTCAAACCCAAAAAAATTAAGTATGTGAAGTTCAACGGAGACCTCAAAAACTTGGCGAAATTCCCGGTGCTAAAAATAGCGACGTGCCTTCCCTACTTTTCTGCCAAAGACCTCACTGTGCTCCATCTTTTTTGTTTATAAATAAAACTGTGGTATCTACGACTACGTACGTAAAATAAGAAATTCTTGTTGCCATTTCTTCTGAGAATTACTATAATAGAAATAAAGCGACATTTTTATTGGGGGGCATCGCAGGAAATAAACGTTTAATTAGCTCCAGAACAGAAAATACTCTCCTGAAATCAACCTACACGAATACATCCCATCTCCGCCACTACAAATAACTTTAATAAATTGTGGATGGTACACCTTCATTCACAGCACGGTTATCTACCCAGTACAACAGAAGCAATAATCCGCATTTGTGGGCCATCGTTAAAGATAAGCATCTGTGAGGAAGCTTGTTCCTTATTCTTCAAGACTGTGTGACTCGCTATAGACTTCCATTGTCTAGTATGATTGTGCGGGTCTTTCTTAAGCTGTCATCAGCAACACTATCTCGGGATTCAAATGAAATAATCTAGAATCGAGACAATCGAGGAGTGCAATAAGAGCAACGATGTAGATTTAATGGGTAGAATAGCTGTTGTGCATGACTTCTCTTCATCGTACACTCTGTCTTCTCACTCCTGCTCCACGTATTCAAACTCCTTCCCGCCCGCCTGCATGTCTAGATGTCCCCTCTAGAATAGAATGTTCCATGCCCCAAAAATAATTGACGTCTCTCTCTCTCGCTCTCTGAATTTATGTGTTGAACGATTTTGGACAAAAATGGTGTCGTCGTCAGTCAGTGTTTCGATGTTTTTGTTGTTGTTGTTGTTGTTGCAATTTAGTAGTTGGCGATAAGGATTTTCCAATAACACGTTTTAAAATTGATGACTTTTGAGATCGTTGTACGAGTGGTTTATATTTTTAAAAAATAATGATTTGAAGTCTTTATAAAACTTATCACCGGAGAAAGTAGGAAGTGAAGAACAATGTTAAGGTTCCTTTTTTTAGGTATAAATTGCATAAAGTCGAATAGCTTTGGTTAGCTTTAAGAACTACGGCCTCCGCTTCGATGTATTCATAGACCTCGTTGTACACACTTTGAAGACCTTGTCAATGTCTATGAATCCCATATAGAATTCGGATACTACGTCAGTGGGTCCTCCTTGTTTCTTCATTCTTTCTGATCAACGTTCCACTTACTTTTAAGTATTAATTTTATATCTTCTATTTACATATTAAATCTGCTCAAAAATTGATTAAATTTTTTCACAGATTTTCATAATTTGTTAAAACATCAAATGGGCCAAATGTGATAAATTATTCATTAATGTTTAATTAACCACAATCGTAACGTGTTTAGTTATACGATTTTAAGCGACTTTCTATTATTTTGTTTAAAGTCCTAATCAAAGAAATTATGTTCCTCTATCTTAAGTAATGAGTGACTAATTTACGAGTATATACACTGGCTCTAGAATATAATAGCTCAAAAACAGATGTAGCACAGCGACATGAAGTCCCCCGTGCATCGTGTTCAGCGTGCGTTACGGTGATTCATAGTCGGTGCTTGTGCGAGCCCATTAAATACAGCTTCCTGCTTACCTGCTGTTGCAATTACCGTAACTTGTGCCTTTCAGCTGTTTTCCTACCATCATCAAATCGTCATTGCTTCCAACCAATTCAACATCGACTGAATGTTATTTTGTCCAATGAGTTGCAAGGTACTTTAAGCTTCCCCGATCTTCCCGCTTCGCAGATCGTATCGCATCGTAAGTTCAGACTCTATGTCAAAAGCGGTGCCCAGTAGTATTGGGCTTGGCCGAGGCCTTCTACACCAAGTGGGAAGGTGGTATCATACTCACTGGTAGTTAGTTTGGCTGCAGCCAACTTTTAGCAGAAGCTGTTAACTTCGAGATTTCAAGTGAACGATACACGCGGTGGTCCATAACAAAGCACCAGCCAAGCCAAGTCGTATGAAGCAAAGAACTGAGCTTTTATCTACTAGCTGGTTATTGCATTGAAAGTCAGAAAAAGAAAATAGGAAAAAGTACCGTACAGGAAAGAAAGAAGCAGCGGGGAGAGGCAAAGGAAAGAAGATAAAGTAAACTACTCAAGCTCGAATGGAACAAATTTATTTCAGAACTGCAAAAACGCGGCCGTTAACGTTATTAGCTATTTATAATGTCTGCAGTATCGTGGAGCAAGAAGTCAGCAGCAACTAACGTTGGACCATTGGAAGCTCTGCAATTGATGGCAAGGGTGTGCTTAGGGGGGAGGGGGCTAGTGGTCCCCACGACGGTCGATTGGTCGTCAACAGCACGAGCGGTACTCTCGTATCTATGGAAAGGCATTTGAAATCGTTTAATCGCAATTTCTAAAGCAAAATATTGTCGAGTCAAAGAAAACTGTTCGAAGGTGCAGTAAAGCTGTTGTTGCCAATAAATTCAGCAGCTCATGAAAGATGGTCGATTATTAGAAACGATTATCGAACTGATATTATTGAATGCAAGTCAGCCCAGGTTAATTAAGAAATTTTAAACTCTCTTTTAAAAGAGGAGGAGCTCTACTGCAACACCCCAGCTGATAAAACCTAGGAAATGGTAGCTTTAAGTGAAGCTTAGAGAAGCCAAATGGAAGCTTATGGAAGTTGATGTATATAAAAATCGGAGATTCCAGTATAAAATCGGTAGCTGATTTCACACGAGACACGTCTTTCATAGTATTTTGCATGAAGTGGGTTCGAAGCCCCTGCAGGTTTCTCGCAGTAACTCAAAACGAATTTCGGAGTATACGGAGTTATATTGAAGAGTCTAAAGGACAAGATAATATCTAGTGTATGTGTGTTTCAGGGTTATACTATGTTTAATTACTTGTTTTACTGCGGACTGTCTATTCGATTCTAGAGTTAAAATTTCACATTCAGATTTCTCACTACCGTCCTTCGTTCGCCATGTACGATTTCCGCATTTGCATGAAAGAGTATTAAAAAAACCCTCTCTTCGGTCGTTCTTCGTCGCCTCGATTCGTATTTAATAAATATGCAAATTTCCAGAAAATCACGAAGCGTAAATTCGGAAATAAATTATTCTATCCCTATAATGAAGACAGGGCAGTGACAATAACGAGTGAAACGGGGTGCCAGGAACATGGGGCAACATGATAGCGCTGCTATACTTCTACAAGTACAAGTACGATATATCTCGGGCATAATACTATAATGCATTGCGTTAGTCAAGCGAGAGAATGTCATTAATCAAGTGCACAGAAGTACGGCGAAGGGGAGGGCTGAAAACTCGGATGGTGAACGAGTAAATGAGTCATCATCCTACTTTTTACATGACAATGAAGACAATAATGTGAGAGGGGAAGGGGGAGGGGAGAGAGAGGGAGAAGTTGATACATAGCTGTGATCTCTCATTAAATAAACGACCCAAACCTGATATCCAGATAATACAACTATATTGACTAACTAAGGACTAGGACCCATTTAACTAAACTGGCAATTGAGGTTATGTTGAGATGAATTAAGGTTCCCCAGCCCCATTTTCGCGAACAAATCACACTAAAATCTCATTCTCTAGAAGAGAATCCTGTGAAATGAGTACAAGCGAAGTGTGCTGGATTAACGTATGTATTATACTTTTATGTACAAAGAAAGTCTTCCGGTGAAAGATGCTTTTTTACATTTTTTGTTTAACCGTCACTGTCATCGTCACCGTCACCGTCACTGTCACATGTCAGTGCCTAGGAGCAGAATGAAGTTGATTGTTGAAAATAATGACGATAATAAGGAACATCAGATACAAATTTTCTTAGCATTCCTTTTCATTTCCCCAATCATCTGCTTTCTTCTTCCTTTCTTATACACAACTGTTCTTGTTTTGACAGCTATGAAGGAGATATCAAAAGATGTACCACAATAATTTAAAATAAATGCCACAAAAAAACAAAAGAAAACAAAAAATACGAGCTACAATTAATAGCGTTATTCGTGTTTATACTTGTATTTTTTTTCCTGACTTAAGACATGATTTAGTTCCTTCTTTTTACACAAACTTGATTTAGTTGGGTCTCTTTCAGTGCTCTAAAACGGTCTAACTTTTTGTTTATAAACTTTTTGTTTATAAACAGATGCGACAATAGAGATGGTTGCTGTTGCTGTTGCTGTTGAATCTTCTGCTACTAACATTGCTCGCATTGTTATTGTTGCTGTTTCTGTTGTTTTCTTAAGCAGAAGCCCAACAACAACATAGAGCAACAGTATAACAACTAAAAAAATATTGCATTTAAGTGCTTTTATATTGCAAACAGAAAAACTTTTGCACTTTCAGTAACTAAACGGGAGAAAGAAAAGCAGCAAAAGCAAAAAAACGATACAGTTTAAATAATAATAAAACAATGGAGACGCAGGAAGAAGAAGAAGAAGAAGCAGGCGGAAAACAAAGAATCGTTGCTTATTGCAGCAGAACATCTGCAACAATTTATTGCGCTAAGTATGTGTATAAAATATTGTGGTTGTTGTTGTTGTTGTTGTTGTTGTTGTCTACTAGCTCTGGTATTTTAAAGTTGTACCCCGTTTTATTGTTTAAACTGCGAATGATACGAGAGGGAAAACAAATAAATGGCAAAAAAGCACGTTTTAATACAAGAGCAACAGGAGCAACAAAAGCGCTGTTTACTGGCGCATTGTTTCGAGTTGGAAGACCCCATTATATCGGCGCTCATCTATACACAAGGTATACCAGTCTATCCACAGCCAGATGAATGATCGGTCGATGTGGTTCACCGGAAAGACGACGGATTCAACGGCCCCAGCAGAAGAACGAAATCAATTAACTCGCCAAACAAATAATTGAAATATCCAGCGAGGAGTTGCCAGTCAAGTGGCACTACGTTAAAAAGATCGGAGAAGAAACGTTTAGATGCTTCCCGATTCGAATCGATCAGCCAAGCGAACCACCACAATTGAAGTTCCATTAAAAAATCGAACGGTTTGGGTAACTTTTCTTGAGGTAGTCACGGTGCTAAATTATCCCTTGTGTCCACTGAGAAAATTTAGCACACCTACAATAATTATAATAAAAGACAACTTGTTTTCTGAAGCATCAGAATTCAGCTGTCAAGAACATCCTCTTCAGTTTTCGGTGACGACCCTGATTTTAATTTAATAAAAGAACTTAAATATACGTGAAATAGTAATCTTGTCGAAGAGGTCTCATTTGTCATTCATATGAAATCATTCTCCCTCCAACAAGGAGCTTCTTTATCCCTTTCATCCCATAGCAACTTCGAACTCCTTATCGAACTTTGACCTCAATGCGCTCTCAGAGCTGAACGCGAGCTGATGTGTCGTATTCTTAAGCGTCACATCTTCTCCTTGAGTAAGCTTAGATACCGGGTATAGCGAGGTTCCATGCATGGAATGATGGGAACTTTCAAGACTCTGTGTTGGCTACTCGAATGAAGTCATCATCATGGTTATGTAAACAAACAACAGGAAGATGCACCACCACCACCACCATAACACCAGCACCGCGGCTGCGTCTCCCCTCCTCCTTGTGCAGTCATCGACAACATCGTCCTAGAGAAGCGCACAAAAACTACACTCGAACAGGGAAAACTTGCAACAGCGGCAGTGTAACAAAAAAGCGAAAAACGACGAGGTGTAGTCGGAAAGGTAGAGAAAAGCACGTAGAATGAAACTAAACCAAAAGGAAAGCCAAAAAACACAAGTGCAAAAGTAGGGAAACTTCGCCAAGCGACTGCGACCGGGAGCAACGAACTACAGAATATAGACAGGATAGCGACAAGGACGTACGCAGGAGGGTGACAAGGGGTACGCAGGAAGAACTACGAAATGATGGAATTGAAGCAGCAGCATCCACCAGGCAAGAAGAATACTCGTAGAGGAGGCTGCAATAAAGTCGACGATGGTAATGATGATGGCGATGCTGCAACTATTAGAAACTCCATTGAAGGCAGCAACAATTGAAGTCGTCGTGTGAAGCGTCGTGGAGGACGCAACCTCCTGAAGTTGAAAGAATGATGGATGTAATTCGGATAGCTAACAGCTATGGATGTGTACTCTATACGACAGGAAACGGATAAATGTTATTGCTGCTGTTGTGGCTGTGGCTGTTGTTGCTTTTGCTGTTGCACACTCATTACTATGCACAAACCGACTGCTTCGAAAGAGAAGCTTGTTGCAAACAACACGCAAATAATGCGAAAAAGCCGCCAAAAAAAACCTCCTCACTTCCGCTACTTTAGCTTGTGAATTGATGAGCACTCCTCTCAGTTTCAGGCTGTTCAGGTGATTCTATTGCATGGTCTGCAAACTAAACTAGAGCTCTGTCGTTGTTGTTGTAGATTCAGAGGCGTGCGCAAGGGAGAAGGAAGATAGAGTGGATTGACTGGATTGGCTCGGGGACAACGGACATCAGTCGCATGAAGCTAGAAGCTCCCAGGTTAGATAATCGATTTGTTGTAATCGGGTTCCCTCATTCGGCGCCGCTCATTGAGGGTCTTTGGCATGGACGAGTTCTCTGGTCGGAAACTAAAAGTTGAAAAGTGGTTAGGATTGTGGGTATCGAGGGAAGGGGCGAAAGGGGGCACCGCAACTTTTCAAAGACAACCCATGGAGCCAACTCCGCTTTTAATTAACACGCGAGTGCGATTCATTCGATGTGGCTTATAATATCACGGCGGGACACACATGGGTTAATTCGCTTTTAATTAACAAGGAAGTATAATTTTAAAGTAATCAGCAATCATTAGTTATCAAGACAATAGACAAGGTAGCCTCAAATCGAAGACACTCTCTTCCTGCAGATATACTGCATGATTATCATGATTCTAGCAGTGATGAATAGATTGAGGGAAAAACTGGCACGAAGCTCGTGAAACAAGAAAAAGAAAGTTGGAAATACATAATAATCGGTCCCGTTGCTTTGTGTTTTATTGCTTCTAACCAAACACATTCGTCATGGAAGCTAGACGTGAGAGCGTCCGACAGCCGGCCGGCCGGGCGGTTGCTAGGGTCCGCTATAAAAGTTCAGTTGGGGTTCTTTTCTGTTCCAACAACATGCTTGAGTGCATTTAACAAAGTACGGCTTTAATAGCCGCCAACAATTGAGCGTCCAACCAACAACAGCAACAACAACAGAAACAACAACGACGACAACAACAGCCAAAGCCAAGTGTTCAGTTACAATTTCGGGTCAGAGTTTGAATAACGTTTCAATTGTATTGCTCAGGTACGGATTTCGTTTCAACGACGTACACTCGTTGGTACCGACGTCGTATCGTGTGTAGAAAATATTTAGGTTTCCTTCTGAAATATTAGAACCTAGGAACATTCGAGTAATTCAAGTTAGTTTATTAAAAGCAAGAATAAGCACTTAAATCGAGAGTACTTTGTGGAAAAGTGTATCGAAACCCCTTCTTTTGGTTTCGGCAGAGGTTAATGATTCTTCTGGAAGCATAAAAAACTGACTGGTCATAAAAGTGTTTTTAGTTGTCCATGTAATGCTGAAGTGCTGATGGGAATCCGATTATTAGCTGGTGTTGCTAGTTTGGGTACTGTTGTCGTTGTTGTCTTTCCTGATGCAATATGGTCGATCAGTCGCTTAAAGTCGTACTTCGTTACTTTCTTCTCTACGACCTGCTGATAAAAGATGGCAAACACTCAGTTCTGGGCTTTGATTTGTTCTCTCAGGTGCTATGGTTTGGTTTGATGAACAAAACCACAAACCTGCTGAGTGGCCTGCTTTCGAACTTTATAAGGTGGTTGTAATGCCTTCGTCTCTGATAAATAAACTAAATACATACTATACAACTGTATGTTTTTAAGATCTAAGAACACTTGGTTGTACAAATTCCACAAAACTCTCGGGTTCTGTGATGAACACAGCTGCAAACACACACGAAAACAGTTGACAAGAATCTTTTTTTTCACTGCCTGTTTTCGTTCACTGAAAGACTGACTGACTGTCTGAGCAGCTGGATTGCGATTTAATGGCACCATCAGCACCCCAAACCACCCCACCTGCCCCGCCCTTCCTTTTCCCGTGTACGATGTAAGTGAAATAATAACATGAATTGTATGTCTAATGCTATGTCAACAACAACAAAAACAACAACAATATACATCGTACACTTCTTGTTCCCTTCGATGTGATTCGTTCGTTTCATGTAAGCATGTAAGCATTTCGTCTCACGGGGATACAATAACAATTACATCAAAGTCAATAAGAACAACAACAACAAACACCAACACCAACAACAATTGGTGAATATTCAAAAGAGCAAACCTTCTCCATAAAACAGAAAAAAAATGCGAAAAAGGCACCCAAAACAACAAAAAATCAGTTAAATTTTTTGTTTTATTTTTTTTTAGATTTTATGCACACTGTGATAATCTTTGCTGGTGATGATGAACATGTTTATAAACCAAAATAAAAGCATGCGCTGGGCCAGCGGCTGGTTTCTTTTTCAGTTATTCAAGAAGGTGGCCACAACCCACCAGAGCGCAGTAACTGAAATGCCCCAACTTGAATGCAGTTTTCAAAACATTGGCAACTCATGCATACGAGTAAAATGACCCAATAATTGACGCCTGCACCACTGCATCCAGGCTTCAACACGTCGGTTGTGATGATGATTCAGATGGTAAGGACGATAATAATGATGATAATCGTGATGCATCCACACGAATTCGTTTGTAATTACATCATATAACTGTACTTTATGTTTAGTCACCACAGTTGTTGTTCTTGTTGTTGCCTTTTTAGTGAGTGTTGAGTAACTCCGAATTCAGGGGAGAGCAGCACAGCAGCAGCAGCAGCAGCAGAAAGAAATAACAACTAAACAACAACTACAACTGAATCACAAGCACTTCGCTATAAAAAGGAAAGCGTAGAGAAGAGATCCAGGAGAATCTTTTGAAGGAAACCAACCAACAGGATTTCGCACAGGATGTGATGCTCTGCGCGCACGCGCCGCACTTCATGGTGCTTATAATCAGTGAACAGAATACAAAAACAATTAAAGTGCATACACATGCCCCGACCGTGGGCAGGAGCAGCTGTGAAGGGCAGAGAACGCCACCCATCAAATCTGTGAGCAGCAACAGCAGCTTGAAAAACGGCCGGATCGAATTTTTTATGTGGCTGGAAAAACGCCTAAAATGCGAAGAATTTCATTTATTTTCTGATTTTTTCTTAAATTCTCATCTCAAAGCAGGCGCAAAGGATGGCAACGGAAAAAATACTGCCCTGCTATTCTAATTTCACGAATAATTGAGGAGAATCCTGTCGATTTCAGAATATTTGACCCGATAATAATATCATAATTAATTATTATAATAACTCACCTTATTTATTGATAATAATCCTTTTCAGTTGGCACTAAGGATCTCAGTCAGTCGAAGGATTCGATCACTTAACGAGTCTTTACTAGTGATTGTATTTTATTTCAGTTATTTTGTCTATAATACGACGCCAATCACTGTTCTTATGTATGCTGCGGAGCCGATCCTTTTTTTCGCCTAGCACAACAACAACAACGACACCAACAACACAGAAAAAAGGTGTTCCCTTTTCTTACTTTTGTACACTTGTTTCGCCGACTCGACACTTGACTCTTCTCTGCATGCAACAATACAAAAAATATTCTTCAAAATCCTGTGCAAAAGTTTATAAATGCGATTATAGTTATTAACAACTATTAACAAGAATAATTAATTCCTTTGGCTTTTCCTTTTCGTCAAAACAAAAACTATTCTATTCTATCTCTAAACAGTTAGAAATTAAGAAATGCTCTACAACACTAATCTTTAGCGGACGAACAAACACGAACATCTGCCGCGGATTTCGAGACGAATCGACTTCATTCCTGGTCACAAACCCGGAATCGTACGGCAAGAGAGAGAAAAATCCAACAACAAAACCGGTTGCACAACAGCATTGCCCCATCATGCTACATCGAGTACTCTCTAACTTCCTCGGAGCACTAACTCGCCAACGTCTTGTTTCTGTGTCTGTCGTTCTCTCTTCCACTCACTTGCGAGTCCTTCCAGCTGGAATCTTCCCGTTGATGTTGTGGATACTATGCAAAGCACCGTAGAACCCAAAATCGGGGGAAAGCACGGCAGGCTAAACGAACTCTCGCAAAGCAGCATAATTATTGTTGTTATTATTTTTGTTTCGTTTTCTCACGCTCTCCGTATTTTTGTTGTGGTTTTGCATTTTGTTGTGCTTCTTTTCTTTTCTCGAACTTGCCGGTGGAACAAAAGCAGAAGCAGCGCCGTGTTTATTTTCTGTTCCTTAAGGCTCAGGCCCATAACAGATCTCCAGTGTCATAACGATCTCTCTGACGCCTGCCACTGTTACGATAGGTTGGAATGACCGACACGTTACAACTCTCTTACGTCTCGACCCGGACGTATACGACGATATCGAAGTGCCCAACGTAGTCCATGGGCCTGAGCTTATATTCGATGGTTACTATACTGTCTACTGAAAAATAGTAGTTTTTTAAGACTTTCAAGCTCTCCCTTTTTTGGTTCAAAACTGATTAATTGCATTATATAGTTTGAATCATCGTAGAATAACTCTTTAATAAACTCAAAACTTTAACAAATCAATTAATTGAAGAGTGAAATTCGCCTCCTGTCAAAAGTGGCTTCAAGGAATCCTTCAAATTCTCTCAATCTTAAGTAGACAACCACTCTAAGCCTAGGAAATGCAAATGCAACCCTGCCACTAATGCACAAAAAACGAACCCTTTCATTAACCCTTGTCGCCCAGCCAACTTCAAGCGAACTTCGCGGCAGACGTACGCGTATCGCAAAAAAATGCGATTAAAGTTTCAAACTATGGAATTTTTTCCACTTATGTGTTTATATACCAAATTAAATGGGTTTTAAATAAAAACGCATGGAAAAAGTGGTTTTATCTCTCTGCTACTCTTGGCCCCGGAAGAGTCTCTCACCCACTCGGCCCACAGGCACACGCTGAAATGTTAAAAATGCTCACTCGCTAAATAGGGTTGAAATCGGTCCGTAACGGGCAACTTTTGCTAAATAACACTGATTGACTCACTGCCACTTGGGACAACTGAGGCGAACTCAACGACGATGACGAAGAATTGAAATAAAACCGAAAACAAAACCGGTTGCTTGCATCTCCCCCGGTTCGAAAGGGATTAACGAGTGCAGCCTGCAGCGCAAACCACGGACGTGGAACGGGCGGTCGGACCGAACCTCACCCAACAAGAAAGGGTTGGGAACCAACGTCCGGCAGAGGGTTTGATTTCTCCACTTGCCATAAACAATGCACGGCATCAGCTTTGGCCGAAAACGGGCAAAAGGGTTGTTTTTAAGTTGGCGTTGTCGTGTCGTTACTAACAAGAGTTCTGCCAAAGAAAAACGAAACGCAAGGCAGCCGGTTTTATTTTCGAAACAAAAAACCCATGAAAACCTATGATGGCACATTTTCCACACTTGTACAGAACATTTTATGTGGCAAAATATACAGTATATAGCGAAATTCTGTTTTTAGGAGTTTCACTGATGTAAATGAACCTTCGATCTCACATTGAAGAGTGTTGCAAAAAAAGAAACATTTCAATGGGTCAGTTTACGGATTTTACTTTGGATCCTTATCGAAAAACACACGAAAACCAAACGGTTGCCAAAAAACTAAAACACAATGAATCTAACACGAAAAAGAAGGAAAAATGAAAGTAGGGAAAGAAAAGAACAGCAAACCTCCGAAATAAAATAGTCACGTGCTGCCGGAAAGATAACAGCACCAAAAGAGTCAATCTGTCGTTCGTTGTTCCTTCTCTGTTAACCACGCACGCTCTTCCTTATCTGGTGCACCCACTGAAGTCTGGCTCCGTCCTCAAGAGCCAGTAATCGCTCCATAATCGACCCGATCAAAGCCAGGCATGAGCAAAGATGCAAAAGTGCTACAAAAATCAGCACGAATCATTTTCGATAGCGTGAAAATCATTCTTCTCTCATTTTACTGCTTTTATTTGCTTTGCAGTTTCGCCTAACAACAGAAAATCGATAATTTATGCTGTTTGTGCACAACATAAAAGCGCTGAGGGTGACGAAGGAAGGTGATTCAGCTTGCCACCCACTTTTCAATGCACGTTCAATACGACGGCTCCACAGCGAGTCGGCAATGCAACATTTCAACCTGAGCACTACGAGACCAACCGAACGTGCAGCTCTCTCTGGGGAGACATGTTGTTGCTTGGCGCCATTTTTGGAATTGCATGTCACGTAAGCGCTGCACTCATTCCAGGCGTCCAGAGACGTCCAGAATCGCGGCTCTGCTCCATGCAAATACTCCGTGCGACGGCGCATCATGGTTGCTGTGGAAATGTACAAAGCTGACAGACAGACGAACGTGCTACAAGTTTGGAAAAATTCAACTCACGTTTAAGTTTAGAAATCACCTATACCCCTTTCCCCTTAACCCCTTTATTCCCCTAAATCCCCTTGACAGATAAAAGAGTCGGGGGAAAATATGTACATCATAGGTTTTACACTTTTAGTTCCTTAAAGTTTTAAGTTCTCGTCAGTTGTGCTTTTTGGGAGACTCCCGAAGCGGTTCCTTTTACTCTCCTTCCGGGATTCCTTCCAATGTCTCTCCTACTATTGCTCTATTAACTGTGAACATGAAATCCATTGACAATACCGTAAAAACCTCAACGTTTGGTCTATCTTTCTTTTTAAATAACAGTTTTTGACAAAATAAATATTAACATAGGTTATTCCTGAAGTCATGCTATATCTTGGTATGAACCGTTATTCAGCTGTGTCTTTATATAGTATATCGTAACATGCAAAGGCAAACATTTGGCAGCACTGCAAACACATCAGCGTTGCAGACTACAATTTAAAGTACAGTTTGTTGCCTGCGGCCAAGTGTCCAAGCAGCTCATTACAAATGCATTCAGTCAGACATTCAATCATGAATGACATGTCTGAAGAAGGGATGAAATGGAGTGACAGTTGTTCTAAGCTTCGGCATGAACTTTGGTAATATTTTTGGTAGACCAGCAAAAAAGGTGAAATGAAAAATGCTAAATCATGCAAGTGATGGGAGTAACTCGAGGAGGGAACGCCATCCGTCTGCCCCACCCACTTCTCCACGATAAGCAACCTGGAAACAAGAACTCGAACTCGTTTTAATCGAAATGATTTCAATTATTAAACTCGAAAGAGAACTTAAAAAAAAGAATGGAATTTCAATTCTTCTCCTTGCAAAGTATGTTATATCGTGTTATTATTGCTGCTTGGCTGAACGTGTTAATTGTTGGAACCCCAATTATTCGACTTCATACACACACGGAAACTGTCGAAAATAACCGCAGCGAAGATACCCATTTGATTGTCATTAAAACCGAACGAACACGTGCCCACTGCAACGCTGTAGTTTCCCCCACACTTTCTAATAAGCTGCTGCTTCTGGTACTACTACTCATGGGTCTGGTTCTGGACTGACGCGCCCGGAAACTGTACAAAGAATGTGTTTTATGGCTGCCTTTTACTCCTTTGTCCAGTACGACTCCAGTAGACGTCCATTTGTTAGTGTTGCATTGTCATTAATTTTATTTGCATTATTTTGAGGACATTTTTATGATTTCAGTTGTTTTTTTACCGGGCGGCTGGTTACCATTATTTTGTACCTTGCTTTCTTCTGTGAACTTTCCGCCGCGGTGAAGACAACGCATTATATTAGGCGGATGTTGTTAGCTGCTTGTGAGTGGGGAGGGCAACACACAGCGCGTCTATTGTTTTCAATATAATCAGGGTGTCATAAAGGGTGGGCCATCGGCTGGTTTCTAATCGTATTTTAAACAGTAGAATGATGAAATAGAAGTAGAATAGTGAGTAGTTGTATGTTGCAATCACTTTCAGTTCACGGTGAGTAATTCTTTTAATATTCATGAGTTTTACTAACGGTGAAGGCAAAATCTATGATACAACGTCCATTGTATTGCCCGGAATTCGGGGGCAATCTTTTGAATTTGTTTTTATTTCATTTCTTTCAATTCTCTTTCTTGGGATTTTTCGGGATGCGAGTGAATAAAATTTAGTGGGCGATTAAAACTGTGAGATTTACTAAACAATTCACAGCAGCATAAACGACCATCCTCCTCTTCATACTCCTTTAAGGGAGGATTTCCATTGATTCCAAGCAGTTGATTCCTCCTCTGCTTGTAATACTATAAATTTAATTGTGACAGGAGGCGGGCGAGGCGTCGTTTCGTCCTTTCAAATTGATGCAATAAATAAAAATTGTATATTCAAGCAATGATAAATGCATTCATTGAAATGCATGCATCACGTGCTTCATCTCAACTGGATTCATAGCACAACAAATGATGGACAAAACAGGACGAAATCGGAAATCAATTGTTACATTTCACCATGCAGCCTTGAAAATATGTTGGAATAGTTAATCGACTAGATTTGCTTGTTACCGCACTAAAAAAGAAGAACAAAAACAAAAGTACACGATGATGATGATGCAGGGAAATCATTGAACTCGAATGCACGATGCCGATTAAATACCGCTATGCGCCAGGGGTGGTTTTCCTACCAACCCCTTGCTGCGTGCAACAGCAACAGCAACAACAACAACAACAACAACAACAGTTACAACCCTTAGATATCCGTTCGGAACTACTGACAGGAGCAGAAATCATTTGATATCCTGCCAGTTAAACGTGATCCCTGCGCATGATCACGAACGATAGCGTGAGCGTGATGAATGCAATGAATCCATACAAACAGCTTACGAAAAACACAACAACAACAACAACAAATATCATGCATGACAGGGACGAATGCCGAAGGGACGATTACGGGGACGATTTTTGACACAACAACGGAGACAATGAAGACGCAGTCGCAATGTTGGTCGCAACGATCGATTTGTCGTTGATCGGGTGCAGCGTCTCTAAACAGCTGCATGTTGGTTGTGTGTTCTTGGTTGTTGCTGTTTGTGTATTGGTTGTTGTTGTTTATATGTTCACAGTTCCTTTTTTTTGCTGACAGCACCCAAATCAAGCCAAACAAATGAAAGTTTGTGGCATACGTTCTCAGAAGCTACCTAAACGAGGTGGTTGACGATGAGTTGATGCTCTGCTTATCGTATTGAGATGCATTGGCGACAGTAGCTCGTGCGACCGGATTAAATTGCAGGCTGACATTACGAGATCCACGTTATGCTCACAAACTGTTTACTGTATCGATTTCTGTGAGAAACGCATCATCACGTGTAACGAGAAGAAGCAATTATGCTTTAATTGATGTTAAATCAACATTATTTCATTATTTTCTTTTAAATATGAAAGACCCTCAGCTAGAAGTTTCCTAAAAAGCGTGGAAGTCTTTAGTTAATGCGGCTGAATTCGGGGGAGCAACCAAGAGACCCTGCTTTGTGGACCCAAATCGATTCATAATGGACCCAAAATGTATCCTGATTTGGTTTTTGGTTCATTAAGATTACATCAACTACAAGAAACAATCACACACACACACGTTCATATGTCGAATGTAGTCACACTTTTCACACAAGTAAAATAATTGAATTCGAATTCTGATTCTGATTACGATGGCGCAACTAATGAATAATCAAATTAATGATAAAAATCAGTGTTTCCGATCTCATCAAATTAGGCGAAACTGCGGGCGGGACCTTTGAACACATGTATTGTATTGTGTGTGTGTGTGTGTGTGTGTGTGTGTGCGTGTACATTTGTATGTGTGTAGATCTGCCCTCTGAGCACTGTTTCGAAGGTCATCGGGAGCAAAGAGCAGAACATGCCACATGCTTCGATGTGTAACTTGACCCGCACGCAACATCGACTCGTTTATTGGAAATGAATTGTTCTCAACTCTATTGATATACAATATACTATATAGTATGTACATATGTAAATCTGAAATAAAATTAAATAAATTAAATTAGTAGTTCAAAAAAACTTCAATAATGTTCAACAATATAAGTTTACTTTACTAATCAGCAGTGATTGAAACGCTAATAATGACGGTCCATCAACAACAAGGAGGACAACAACAACAAAACATCAACAGTAATAGCAATGGCCAATGTCAGACTAAGCCTCTTGGCGCCAGCTACACTCACGATGATTCACGATGATCCACGTCACGTGCCGCGAATCAAGCAATCACAGCGAGTGAGTTCGGTCTCAAGAGTCGTAGTCTGACAAGGGCCAATAATACACACTATCACCACGAGTAGCAACAAAATAAGTGAAAGTAAAGAGACGCTCCATTCACCTCCACCTCTCTTTCTCTCCCTGCATCCATCATCTCCATCTCTATAATTTCCTTCATCGTCATATCTTTATCACTAGAAGTTTTTTAGATGGACATTCTTATGGCATCATTTCGATACAAATATAATATAATATATGTATGTACATAAAGCATATTTACGCTTTTGTGTTTGCATTAAAATCAATGTAAGTCAATGAAATGAGTGAGGAGCGTCTTGTGGACAAGCAACAATAACGACAAGAACAACAACAGCAACTACTAGAAACAACAACAACTACAAACAACACGAGTACTTATTAAATAAACGACGCTACTAAAGTTGACACGAACGATAGCGATAAACAGAATGGAGATTGTGCAAGCTTCCGACTCGGCTCGTGAGAAACTTCATACACACACAGACGCTCATACACACAGAGTAAATACAATGCACCGAAGAAACATTCTGATGATGCTGCTTTTGAAAACTCATTCCTAATCATATCAATTTGGACACGGATCCATTGTGTGATAATATTGTGCATATTGTATCAGTGGCAAATGAGTCAGAGTGATGACTGTAATTGCCACTTGAAAGACGAGAAAAAAGCGCCTATAATACGAGTACATTTGTCAACAATCACGATGCGCCAATAGATTTTCTGGAAATGCGGCGAGGGGAAAGGAACGTCGGTGATGCTGAAGGGCCACTTTTTGTATTCAGAAGTATGTTTCTTAAGTGATTAGATTAGTGCAGTAGAAGTGGTTATCTTGGGGTCATGGAATGCAGTGAACTGTGCTGTATTTTTATTTAAAGCAATGACCCAATTTTGATATTTAATATTTTCAGAGTTTATCAATTCAAAGAAACACCGAACAGAAATTCATACAACATTCAATTCATGTTTAGAAAAACTTGTTCCCTTCGTTTAATTCGCTTCCATTAATTCGCTTCCATTAATTCTTCGCTTCAGTGTAAACGAACAAGCAAGCCAATAAATTTACGGAGCCTCGCTTCGTAGTCGCTCGGAAATTTTGGCACAAATTTTGTTCGTGTTGCTTCAAAGGTTTCATTGTTCTTCAAAGGATTCAGTACTGTTGTCTTATTTGTTTGTTATTTAATCTGTTTTTCATTAGGCTGTGGAGACAGATGTTGTTTGCATGCAGTGCGTGTGAACACAAGCAAATGCATGCGTATAAAGCTCTCGTTTGATTGCTGATGTAAGAGAGAGAGAGAGAAAGAGATGAATTATTAATGTCAGTCATAATTTAAGGGTTGGCGTAATTTAAGGGTTTACATGAAAGTTGTGAAGGCACTGCAAATTTCGATGGAATTAAAAGAGCCTCCTAAAAGCATGCACTGCTTTTTCGGATCTTGACGGCTTTTCGATGTTTTCAAAGACGCCTACAAGTATGCAATCTGTTTTTGTTTTCAACCAGCAACGAGGAGTGGAACTTAAAACATTTTAACATGTCTCGCTTCTCTCCTTTTCTCTCTCCCACCTGCCCCATATCTTTTTCACACCCCTCTCTCTCTAACACCCCTCGCTCACTAACGCCCCTCACTCTCTCTCACGCCCCTCTCTCTTCACCGCAGATGAAAACACACCCATTTGAGTCGTTCAACACCCACAATAATCAGAACCACTTCTTCGAGAAACCAGTCTACTTTCTGAGTGAGGTTTGCATGTTATTTTTACTGCCAGGCAATTAAATTAAAAATAAACTTCAAAATCTGTTCCCACATAAGCAGGATTTGAAATTTATTAAATGAAAGTTTTTATCTTTGTTGTAGTATTAAAAAACCGAAACAACAACAAAGTCACGTGCAATCAGACTCAAATATTGCATCAGAAACTGGACAATGTAAGAAAGGCCAACTGTTGGCACTTAAGTTTTACAGAATAATACAATAAAAATAAAACGTAGACAAACAAACATACAATAGATAGTAAGAAAAAAATTACAAAAAAACTTCCACATCCGTTAGATTGTAATTAAAAAGATTGAGACACTCAGATTCAGCATAAATACACGATATCTGAGAGACACCACCCTCGGCCCTGATGTTTTATTAATGCTCCCCGGCTGCTCGGCACACTCGAGACATGTTTGCAAGGTGCAGACAGTTAGACACCAAAAAAAAAAAAAACACAGCCCGAAGACAGTACAAGTAACGGATACAGTAGTTGTATTTATTTAACATACGTACGTAGCTCCCAGAACAACAACAAGAATACGTATTAAGTACCTGTTGAGAGTAGACACTTAAATAGACACTCGTACAGACACGTTATATAAATAAATTTCGTGAATGACTGCAGCTTTCGTGATTCACTTAGTAATATATTCATTTATTATATCGTAATAACCTCCATGAAAAGTGAGCAGATACGAGTAACAACAGTTTATCAGATAACGAGTTGTTTTTCTCTTGCAGAATTCTTAACTAGGTCTAGATTAAAGCAGGATTCCAGGATATAAGTTTCGATAAATATAGCAAGGATTGTAAATATAAGAATACTGCATAAAAATCAACCAGAAGAGAGGAGTAGAATAGCACAGAGTACGGTAGAGTAGAGTAGAGTACAGTAGTGTAGAATAGAGTAGACTACAGTAGAGTAGAGTAGAATAGAGTAGAGTAGAATAGAATAGAGTAGAGCAGAATAGAGTAGAATAGAATAGAGTAGAGTAGAATAGAGTAGAATAGAGTATCATATCGTATCGTGAGAAATAAATCTAAATCTTTTCGCCCCATTTACTGGAATCAAGGATATATCAGATATAGCATTGAAGTTTACGAGTTACTGTCATTTATTCAGAGCACATGCTGGTTCTTGGATCCAGCTTAGAATGATGATAGATTAGAAAGATATCGTGCTGTGTTTTTCACCTTTTTAGCCTATGAACAGCGCAACCATGATGGGCCACATCACAAAATGTAGTCCATTGAACCTCTGAGTGGGCTCGTGATGAGTTCTTCGAGGCACTTTTGAAGACTTCTCAATCTAATCTGAATATGTCATTGGTTTCAATTGAATTCATTTCACTCATTTACCACCATCAGTATAGACAATAGTGTTTTGATCAAATGTTTTCGAAGGCGAGACACGATTTTATTAGACTTTTGTTAGCCTAATTATACGATCATTCAATGGAATTCTATAGATATTCTTACCCAGTGAATATATGCATTTAAAATAGCCTCATTTCTGGTCTCTTTAAAGTTTAATATTTGTTCCTTTCTCTTTCAGAGCATCCTTGAATGTCAAAACTGTGTTTTTAACTACGAACGAACACCACAAGAAAAGGTGTATTTTTATGTGGTTTTTAAGCGGTTTAATGAACCGAACCAGATGTAAATTTAAGGTGACAGCGAGCGAGAGAAGGAGATAAAAATCAGGAGAAAGAGACAGCGAGAGAGAAAGGGAACTATTTATAAGTATAAATGTCAATCTGAATAAATTCATAACGGAATCGTGCTCTGTACCGCTTGAGGATAGGTCAAGACGGATCGGAACGGGGCTGGAAGTGACCAAATGGAACGTAGACCGAAGCCACTGTAAAAAGCGAATGTACAGTGATGTCCATTATGTGTGCTACTTTTATATGTCTTAATTTCCCATTTGTTTTAAAATAATTAACAAAAAATGTTTCTTTTAAAAAAATGTTTAATTTTATTTTACAATACAATATAATATTCTTTTTACATTGCTTACTTGCTACCTTTTGATTAATTTAAGTACAAAATTAAGTTGGAAAAATGCAAATAAAATGTGGCGCAATTTAATACTCTTAATTTTGTCATAGAGTTAGTAACTACTATCTATATGGCAAGTTGGGTGTGTATGTGTGTGTGTGTGTGGGTGCTCGAGATCCCTCCCCTCTCTGGCCGTGACTTCAGCTATGAAAGAAGCCCCGCATCGCCGCGCTCAGCACCAGCATCAGAGCCCAGGACGGCAACCAACTCGACTTCAGTCCCGCGAGAGCAGCGCCGCCACTCGATTCCGATAGACGTGCGTCCGCCACAACCTGCTTCTCGTCCAACGCGGGTCGATAGCTCCAATCTATCGAATTCGTCTTACAGATATGAGCAAAGACCTTCGCGGAAACCTTGGGTGTTCGGGTGCGGGCGGGGTCATTGAAGTCGACGTGATACAATCCGAATTTCTCACTGAACAGAGGACAAAACAATATGGACATGCGATAAGAGAGGAAACTATGAAGGGACGGCGGAGAACCTACCTGAAGCCAGCCTTCCATTCGTAGCTGTCCAGCATGCTCCATGCAATGTAGCCCTGCACATTGGCGCCGTCGTCGATGGCATCGAGTACCGACATCAGATACGAATTGAAGTAGTCGACACGCGCGTAGTCCTTCAGGCCGCCCTTGTCGCTGACGCCGTTCTCCGTAACAATTATGGGCGGATTGCTGTACTCGCGCTTGATCCACATGAGCAGGTTGTACATGCCGCGTGGCACAACCTAGAAGCGGAAGAGTTCAAGTCGGATCGGCGATCATTAGAATTGGAATCATCGTCGTACATCTTCATGTACGGCACTCATGTGTCATCGCCTTAGGTACATGTATGCATTTACAATAATTCGACTTTCACAATTGAGTCGTGATTTATACAGATTGCAACTCAGAAATGCTTAAATTCCGCCTTCATTAAGACCTCATAAATAATTCACTCGACTAATTAATGCGAGTTCATGAATTGCTAACCTAATCTGATGTATGTAAATATTATAAGTAGAGTTTCGTGCTCACCTTTAGCCATGGCGAACCCGAACCCGGCCAGGTGGGGTCCTGACGCTCCACCACGCCCATGTCGTGATTGAATGACGGCACCGGGAAGTTGGCGCTGTTGTTGTGGTCGTTCTTCTGCACCAGATTCGTGGTGTACGTGTTGATGCCGAAGAAGTCCGACGTGCCGCGGATGCGACGTATTTCCGCCGCGCTGAAAGTGGGCAGGCGGGAGCGTGTGAAGCCCTGCTCCTTGCTGAGGTTGTGTATGCGGTCGATCATTATTTGCGGATAATTACCATGTCTTGAGAAAATCGGGTGTCCAAACCAACCAACCTGAAAAATGCAGGCAGAATTTTCTGTTTTCAAAGTAAAACGTTTGAAATAGGAAAAACAATCTTACGTAAAATTGCATGGCACGCTCCGAAGCCTCGCGATGGTCCGGCGATTCACTCTCCGGCTCCGGCCATGACACGTCCAGTGTAATGCCAATCTTACCCTTCTGTTGCATCTGGTACATGTCCCGATACATGTGCACCACTTCTGCGTGCGCCTTGAGGAGATTGTGACCGCACAGGTAGCTGGGTATACCGGGATAGTCGTAGGAGGGCGCCATGTAATCCTGACCATAGCCGTGTTCGCACACATGCCACGGCTCATTGATAGTCGTCCAGATCTTGACGCGGTCGCCGAACATCTCGAACAGTAGACGGGCGTAGTCCTTGAAAAGATGCACTATTTCGGGGTTGGTCCAGCCGCCCAGCTCTTGTAGGCGCTGCGGCAGATCCCAGTGATAAATGGTGACCATCGGCGTGATGTTGTAGTGCAGCAACTCATCGATCAGGTTGCTGTAGTACTTGATGCCATCGACGCTGACATGGTTCATGTACCCGCTCGGCATGATGCGGACCCACGAGATGGAGAAACGATACACGCCGACGTTTAGTTCGCGGAGAATTTGTACATCGCGACGCCACTGCGCTCAAGAGAAAAGATGGAATAGAGGAAAAGATAGAAAGCAAGAGGGAGAGAGAGAGAGTTAATTTTGAGTCAATCCAATGAAATTTCTAATTATTATTATTAACGATGATTGGTTTCAGTTTGATTTCGGAATGATTTGTTCTCAAACTTATCATCAAGAATATTTGACGAAAACTTTCCATTAATTAATAGATTAACAAAATCTGAAAGACTGTTATTGAAATTTAAACGAAACCCACCCTCCCTCAGAGAAATCAGTATGGAAACACGTAACACTGGTCATTAAATTTACACCCGTAAATCATAATAATTTTAATAGCTTTCGAATATTAGACGCCGAAGTCTTGCAACTAAAACAGCACCAACAACTTGATCGGATTAAGTTTAAGCCGACTTAAACACGGTAATTAAAGTCAGTCTCTTTTGAGAATATAATCAGCTTTAACTTTATTAACACTCAGCAAGCAATTAAAAATCCATGTCGGCCAACTTCAATGCAGAAACAACCAGTACGAGCATAGATGATGCCAGACTTATAAACAAACATGACATCGCTTGTAGTGTTGCTTGTTCACTTAATTAAACTGCTGCCGTGATTTTTCAATAGCCATGTTTACAGACTTCTTGGAATGTTTAGGAAAGTGTTCGTTGTTGTCAACACCTGTCATTCGACCGACTTGGTGCTGAAACACAAAACAAACAGTTAGCTGAACAATTAGTCAAGCAGTAGCTGAACAATCAATTAAAATGTCAAACATGGAATTGTTGCTTGTTGTTGTTTGTGGCAGTCGAGTTTAGTGTGTGACCCTTGCAGCGTTGCAAATGTTGCTAGATATTTTGTGATTAACACTTTGATTAAAAATCGTGTAATTCTTCATGGTTGAGCAGCTTGTTTCTACAAGACCAGTAAACTGGTTGGCCAACCTCTCAACCGATCCCGTTGTTGTTGTGAGCTTGTTTCATGAGAACTCGTGTTGCCCCTGCGCCCTGCCAGATGTTTGCCACAATAACCAGCCGTTAATTAATTAATTATTACCATGGTAACAATGTATTAAGATGTAATCAGTTTATTAAGATTACTAATAATTGTCTAATTAATTAGCAATTGTTTGCTAATCAAATACCAATAATTATGGTAAAATCACCTGGCGATAACCTCTCTCAATTATGGTTCAATTTTTGTCTAGTAAACTTTAATATTCTACTTCGTTAATAATCTATAATCTAACGCAAACCATTGTTACATAAAGTAGCTTAATAACAGTTTTAATATATTTTAATCCTTAGTATTCGGAGGGGGAAAACATATAAACTACAATTGAGCTTCACTTAAAAGGTTAAACAAACTCTTCCTGCAAACAATTCACACTTGGCACTGAAGCAAGCAGTGAAAGCGAACAAAAACTAGTGTTTTACGTTTTGGAGTTACTAAACGTGACTTACGTAGCACAAAAGTACTAAAACTATCATGTACATTCTATTGAGACCTCTAAAAGTGATTTATAACTATTCGCACACTAGATCTATGCAATGCTTCAGAGGTCAAAGACTAGCATCCTATTTATTTCATGTTTTCATAGGAAAAAATGCATAATTCATATACTAAACTGTGTACCGAAACAATATCTCCATAAAAAGATATACGTATCCATATCAGCAGGAAAACAACTACTATTGATATGTTTTCTTTAGTTATAAGTTACAAAATGAAGACTTGCATATATGATACCATAATTTAATAGTTATTAAAGTGTAGTTATTATACTGTAGTTATTATAGTATACAGTATACTTATACTATAGTGTAATACCCACATCCAAGCGGTTGTCAAGTGGATGGGTGCCGCAACATCCTTAATGCCCTGAGACGTAGCAATACTGTTACTTTTGGATGGATCGGTGCCTGGACCCGAAGGTTACGAAGGCAATGAAAGAGCTGAAAGACTATTTGAAGTCCCGGAACCTTCTGCGGACTACCAAACAGCAACAGGCAACTCTATATTGGCGATGTGCCCTTTGTGCCTTGTTATAAAACAGGTGGCAAGCATTTGGCTCAAGTTCATAGAAAGCCTAAGGTGAGGTGTCTCATGACCTTATAATAATATAATACAATGTTGTATAGTAGCTATATTAGACGTTATATACACCCTTTAATACGATTAGAGTATACACAATATATTTATAACATTATTATATGTATAGTCAAATACTCTTATCAAATGATGCTTATAATTAATTTACTCTCTCTCAAACATTCATTATTAATGTAACTATTAATATCATTAATTAATATCATTAATAATATTAATTAATCACGTTCACTGAGTATACACGTCAATATAATAAAATTGCTCAACAGTGCGTTGGTCAGGAAAACCTTCAACTTGAACTTCAGTTACACCGACAAATGAAAAATACGTACATTTTCATGCGTAAACGAGATTTGAATGCTGACTTGAAAGCGAGAGAGAGAGAGAGACAGCGAACAATTAAACATGTACGCAATTTTACAGTGCGTACCGAACCGAAACTTAAGCACTCTACACTTTGAGAACCACTATTGATATTTATATATATATTTAATACTTGTATTTAAGCTTCGATTAAACCTGAGTTCAGCTTAGTTAATCACCAATACGCCCGAAACTTGGAAATGAAACTAATTTGTTTAAAAACGTCATGAAAAACGAGTATAAAGAACATTTTTCGGTGCACTGACATTCTGGGATATACTATGGTTAGGTTCCTATTTATATTTAGCAAAAGCTATAGCAAACATTCTGCAGACTCATCTGAATCTAAATTGAAATTTTAAATTCTTTTTAAGTAGCAAAAATAAACTGGATTTTTTAAAAAAATTGCACAAAAGACAAAAATCTCTAAAAAACTACGAAAACCTACAAAAAAATATTTGATAAAAAACTAAGCAATTAACTAAAAGCTATGCTGTCCGGTGTGTTATTGAACCGGACCGGATCGGACCGGACCGGACCAACGAAGTTATTTTTAGCTTATGACCAAAGCGATTTGTTCTTTTCTACTTTACTCGAACAAAGTCTCAAATATTTTCAGATCAGGTGACGACCTAGTTTATTATTTTAAATGAAATTAATTAATTTTAAATTAATTAGCTATTAATTACTACTAATAGGTGGATATTAATTAACGTAATGGTATACATAAGGCTTTAAAAATAAAAGCCGCTATCGACAAGGAGGGCAAAAGTGAGGAGAAGACGAATCCGACGGAGCTAGAAAGTGATCTGCTCCGAAGTCGGTCCGAAAACGGTCCGAAAACGGTCCGGTTCGTAACATTTCAATTAACGGCTTCGCGTAGTTTAAGGATTATTTATGGATGTTGCATTTGAAAATGGAAATCTAAGATTAACTCAACCCCTGTCATGAATTCGAAAGGGAACCGCGATATACACAGTAATAATTACAACAATAGTAATACTAGCAATAGTAATAATAACAATAGTAGTAATGATTTAATAGGTGTCCAGTAGAGTCACCACTTTTAAATGGGTGTCCAGTAGAGTCACCACGGAAGATCACCAGCCTACATACACTAGTTGCGACCTGCCTTTAAAAGCGACTTGTTACTCGCTGTTGTACAAGTTAGCTTTAATAGTTGATTTAAATTCACAATTTGTATTTACTTGTTATTATTTCGAATAAACTCAAGTAGAAAAACAAGTCAGAATAATTATTGTTGTTGTCGCTGTTCACACAATCACACTTCATATGAACGTAGCCCACGAAAAGGCAACAACAACCGCTAACAGTCATAACATTTGCATACCTGAAGAACAGAACTCAAAATATCACCAGCTGCTTAAAGTGTGGAAAATGTTGCCTACTTTTTATTGAGTTATTAACTCCGTGTGTATTTCTTGATTAACAGTCGAATATTAAATGCAATAAAGTGCATAGAAAAATAATTACATTATTTTCGACAACCCTAAACTACAATATTGCCTAAAATAAATTTGATTAACTAAAACTAGTGAGTGCTCATTCGCTCAAATCAATGTTATTCGATTCGATTCGAATGGTGCAATAACACTAAATGTATGTACATCCGATGGGAGTTATTAAAATTCCACAAAACGTTATTAAATTATTATACTACTAAAGAGTATGCAAACAGGTTTTTTATTTCTGATTCTTGAAAAGTCTGACAAATAATAATTACATAACATAACAGACTGTATGTCTCTAGAAATCAAACTTTGAACACTTGCAAAGTCGACTTTAATTCGCCTGACGTTTGTTGAATAATTCCATCAGTTAATCTCTTGATCTTGATCCTAATCTGTTGATCTGAATCTGTTCTAAAATTGCTGTTGCTGTTGTTGAAAAGAGTTTTCTTTTATTTATAGTAAATTCTACGACTTCGACATCTGTTCGGTGAAGGTTCCGCGACCCTTTCGAATACTAGGACTAGCCAAGGACTTCTTCTAGTATATAACACATGTTTCAGAGGTTGGCGTGTCTGACTGCAGTTCATACAGAGCACAGAATTGTTCTCAGAGCCTTCATTGGGAGTACCACAAAACAAGGTCTCGCACTCTATTCTATGATTCTTTAGTCCAGTCTGGTCAATTGATCACCCTCCTAATGGACGTTATGGTTCTCTTCAGACCCCACTAAATACCTTTTTAACCGGATCTAACCGAACCCTACCAAACCCAACCGAACCGAATCTAATCTTTTGATATTTATAAACAATTTTCTCCACTCTTGTTTTATTTTTGCTACGTTGTTATTACTTACTTGATGATAACTATCGGATGTTATATCAGCATTCGATTGATCAGCGATCTTTTCGGGGTAATTGTGTGTTAGGAAATCCCAAATGGATTCGCCTTTATCACCAGCTCTCCACCCGCCCTCGATTTGATATGACGACGAGCCGACACCCCAGATGAAGTCGTTGGGGAAGCGTCGCTGATTACTGTAGGGATTGTCGTGGTTATTGTTATCTGTGATGCTGTGAAAAGAGAATGGAAAGGGTTAATATTAAGCTCTCTCTTTTAATTGCTCATAATAAAAGCACAAAACTTTAATTATTTCACGTATATTAAGAAAAAAGAAATAAGAATTATGAATTCAATTGGTGTTGTTAATATGATATACATACATACCACACATACATACACATATGAATACATTTTAAAGTAGTGTTTGAAGTAATATTTGAAATTCGTATCTAGCATAACAGTAGTTTCTTTTATCATATAGTTTATCTTAATTACTTCAATTTGTTGATTCCAAATTAAGTCACTAATGTTGAGATACTTGGTACTAAAATAAATCCTTCTTTTTTATCTACATATTTGTTTGTACTTTTCTTATCTTTCCTTCTTAATTTCTTGTTTTCCACATCATACCGTATATCATTCCCGATCTCCAGCACGAGTGATGCTGCGCTTTAAATACACATACAATAAAATTAAATAAAAACAACTTGTTTGCCAAACTTTTTAATCTATTCAAAGCGCCGATAACAGTGTCAAATTTTAAACACTTTCTTACTTACTTTTAAGCCTCAAGTAAAGAGAAGGAAATCTAATCACAATTGTCTCGAAATTCACAATATTGACTTAAAGAAGCAATTCTTATTTGAATAATTTAAACCCGGATAATAATGTTCTTTTACTAAATATAATAAATTTTAATAATAATATTCTTATCTCGATTACTAACTAATTAAAGAAAAGGGTATTTCTTTGGTTTGTTTATTGACAACTGCAATCATTCATTAGTTTGTATGATCGTGAGTCTATTGTCAATGTTCATAGCTGAAAAAATTCGTAGCGAAAGATTTCGAGTTTAATTCTAAATGAAACGATGTGTTAATAACTTAAAACTGAAATGAATGATGTTTACAAATTCTGTTCAGTTTAATTAACGATAATAAAACTAGGTATTTCATGATAATTTTTGTATGTAATCAAGTTAAGAATTGACGAAGTACAGATATGTATGTATGTATGTACATTGTACGCATATTTTGAGCATTTCTGAACACATTGAATATATGCACATATGCACATTGAAAAATTCTTGAAAAATCCTTGAACACTAATGAATATTGGTTAACACCAACCAAAGAATGACCAGCCGAATCCACCAACCGGACCAAACAAGCAACTCCACCTCCACCACCGATCAACTGCAACTCCCAAGCACTGCATTCTTGTTTCAATTAAAACACACATGCTCGAGTATGCATATTCGAATAAATGCAAATACGTACAATTAACGCTGGCGCTGCACTCGACAAGATGGCGTCGATGGCGCTGCGCACGCGTTATCACACATTATTTTCGAATTATTAGCATGCATCACCATCACCATCGTGGTAATCAAAAATCACTCTTTGTTTCTCATTGATCACTACGCGTGAGTGAAGCCTGTGAAGATTTCTGTTGGCTTCCACGAACATCCATGAGAGAACATGGAGCCGAAATGAATGTTTCTGTGAATTAAACACACAACTCATGAAGATAGCTATTGACATGGCATGTATTGTCCCGTGTCGCCTTGGCTCACATACAGTCAGCGGTGGCTCACATACACTCGGCAGTGGCTCACATAAACAGCCAGCTTTTGGCACACTCTGGCGCACATCTGTCTGAGCTGTCTTCGGCGACTGTCTTGAGAATGATTTCAATGACAATGTTTTATGGAAATGAGGAGATACCATCGAATGCTGAGGGTTGGTGGTCAGGCGCTCGTCTCGTCTTGCCTTCAATTGAAAAAAATGACATCTGTTTTATGATCGCCAAATAAAAAAGTCGTAAGTGGTTAACTGGTTATGGAATAACTGGTAACATAACTGGTGGCACTTTCGGCGGCACTCTTTAATTAAAGACAACCCAAGTTAAGTTATTTACACTAGAGTAAAGAATAAAAGCTTTTATTCTTTTGTGTTTTCCATTGTTCGATTGAAATAAATGCAAGAATGTTGAATCAAATAAATACAGAGTTTATTGTTATAGTTTAAATTGTTTCTTGAGGTTAAGACGAATTCAATATGGAAATATCAATCAATCAACACTTCGTATGTAGTTAATGTGGTCGGAATAATTAATTGTTGTTTGGATGCTTGCCAGAAGGAGGCAGAGTGTAGCTGCTACATTGTATTTGCTGTATTTGAGGCCGCATCGATATCTGCTCCAAATATTTGAACACTCGAGTTATATTCTGACCTACACACTATACATACTACTGGACAACTAAAAACTCTACTCATGGGTCATGTTTTCATGGACTTTTCTGTAGGATTTCTTGTGTTCCTTCTCTTTTAAGTGTTCGTTCATTGTTATGAGTCCCCACATTCTACAAAAGTGTAAATTTACTTGGCTTCAAGTTGAAGTTCAGTTATTGATTTGATAATAAACAATTTGAAAGAAACACATAATCTTTTATTGTCTTTTACTGGTACAATTGTTATGTAACTTTGTTGTGTTGTTCCGCGTTGCGTTCCGTGATTGTTAATCGTAGGAAACAATCGGATCCGATTCGACCACAAACAAAACATATCTTTTACACATGTCATGATTTGCTTATCTTGTTTATTGTCATCGTCATTGCCACTGCCATTGCCATTGACCATATGACATGATTTGTACTCTTGTATGGCTGATTGTGGGCTGCATGTCGGTGTCTGTGTGAATGTGTGGTTGTATAGTGTATGTGCAGGTGTGTGTTTGCGACTGTCCACTTTCACCTTCGCCTTGACGGCTTTGGAATGTCTCTGGTTCACTTCTGTCATTGAATCGAAATGAACTCAGCAACTAACAACAACAACAACAACCGAAACAAACCAAAGACATCAACCAAAAGTTTTCATTAACAAGCAACATTAGAATAAAGTTCGTATTAAACAATTGTTCGTAATGCAATCGTAAGTAACTAATTCTTGAAATCATTTCCACATGAAATACACCACAATTTCGATTATATGAACAATGATTGCGTTGGGCGAATGCATTCATAGCAAAAGATTATAAATGACAAATGATTATAAATAACAAATGATTTTAAATGACAAATGATTATAAATGATTACCGGGTTCTAATGAAAGTGATTTTTTTATGGAAAATAGTGCAGTATATCTTTGAAAAATTTTCAGTCCACAATTGATTGGATTTATCGGTTAATGTATTGTATATAGGGTGGGCCATCGCCTGGTTTCTTTTTAGAATATCTGTAAAAAACAAACGCAGCTCAATATTTTTCTTTCAAGTTTAATATTTCAACCCTTCCAATTAGTTATAGAAAATATTTTTTTACATATTTTCATTTTTTTAAGAAAATTTTATAGCATCTTTTAAAAGAAACCAGCCGATGGCCCACCCCATACATTGCTTTAATAGCAAATTTTTGGCAAAAAGGATTTCAAAACGATTTGCTTATCAGATTTGTGGTTTTGTAAGTTCATAAAAATTCACTTTTTGATTTCACTCTTTCAATCCTTTCAATAGGGTTATCCTTGTAATATACTTAATAAGAATTCGAAAAGAATTCAAAGTTTTTGTTTAAAATGCTGTTAATAATTTAGTAATATTTATAATAATAATTATTTTATTATTGAAACTGTTTTTTTTTTTTAATTCTAATATTATATGGATTGTTTTCTAACTTACACAAAACTGCAGTAATTCAAGCACAATATTAACAAAACTGCTGTTAAATTTAATCGATTTAATTTAAACATTTTTAATAATACTTTGAAAAACCAAATCCCCAAGAAACTTGTTTTGTTTTTTGAACTTATTATCAATAAAACTGTTATTTATTTTTATTAAATGAAATTCGTTAAATATTTAAAATCGAGCGCCAACGTTTCACACACGTTTTGCGCTTAATATTTAAAGCTTAACTTCAAATGTTAACTGTTATTCTACGGCGAATCCGTTAGAGACAGAATAAAACGAGCTGCTGGCAAACGTTTTTATATCCTCGATTAACGATCGTCGAGCTCCACTTCTCTGCTCTCCTCTCCGCTGCTCCGGCGCTCTTGTTTACAATTTCTCTGACACCTGCCGCCGTTCGCAACAGCAACAGCGACAGCAACAACATCATCGACATCGACATCGACATCTTAACAATACGTCAGATCCACATCCCCCGCTTCACTCCCGCAACGCGCAGAGCTTTCGGTTGTTTCTTCTGACCGCAACAACACAGCAAGCAACAGGTGCTTGTTAGGTTCTTCGCCAACACCGCTTTTAACTGTCTCTCTCTCTCACTCTTTCTTTAAAAGTGAAACCCCTTTCGACTCTGTAAATCACTTTTAAAGGCTTCAATCATTTCTATAAACTGCAAGCGAAGTGATTCAACGTGATGCAACGCTCTTCACGAGAGTTGTTACAATTGGAAAAACGAACGTATTCTTGATCGGCGTCACCTCCTGAAGCGATTCAATCCTGTCTGCCTGTCAGTCCATCCGTCCGTCCATGCGTCTGTCCGTGGAAATCACGATTACAGGAGCAGTAATAAAGGTCTCGCCATGAATAGTCTCTGTTATCGTAGACTGTTCGGTTCGGATTGATAACGGACACAATCGAACCAGTGCCACGCCTACTTTTTTAGCAAATATGAATTCGACCGTACTTATAGCTTAATTTCTGTAGAGTGTATTTGGAGCTGGCATTTTTGTCACTATTTGAGCCTCACTAAAAGCTTTTAATCCATGATTAAACTAAAGATTAAAATTAGTTCTAAAGTGTTAAACAAGTTATTGAATTACACTAAAAGCTCACTAAATTATGCATTGAAAAACGCAAACAAGTTTGGCGAAAAGGAATCTTTTGGAAGCGGCTTGGCTTCTGCTTCCAAATGCGTCGTCCAACGTTCGTTATGTGCATGTGTGAATGTATGTACATATGTGTGTAGGTGCGAGGGAGTGAGAATGAATGCGTTTCGCTTGTCTGGATACAACTGATGCGATGCGACGGATGCCACACGACCAAAGCGACAGTCGTTAAATAAGTATGTGTACAAACTCATGTTGTTAAAGAAAGGTGTCTGAAGACAGCACGACTTGCAACGGCAACACGACGCCGTCCGATGTATTCTTTCTTTTCAACTTTCGCATATGTTTGTATGCAAGTCGTGTTGTGTTCACGACTCATTTTTAGTCGTAGCCACGTGATTCAGTCGTATTCACGTTGGACACACTGCGTATGATTATTTCATCTATTTTTAGGTTTTATACTTATGTATGACATACGTCACCACATTCGTATTACAATATCTCTGAATGAATGAATGAGTGGAAAATGACAAGAATTTAGAATATATGTATACTATAAAATGTTATAATTGTAACATTCACATTTGCATTGCATTTGCAACTCATCCAGCAATAATTATGGAGCCAACAAAGTAAAAAAACCGCACCTAACCGGACCCAAAAATACCCCGGCTTATTTCAGGAAACTCCCACTTATTACAAGCAAGAACAAGACTGTGCATACGTATGTATGTACATATGCATGTATGCGTAATGAACTGGTCCATCCAGGTGTAAATAAACCTTGTATAAATCTCGTTTTAGTCACCAGCGTGTCTTATCTGGTTTTCTACGAAGGAACTCTTTAGGAATGGTTTTTTCCCCCTGCTTGGGAATTTTTCATTTCCTAACTCATTTTTAGTCTAGTCTGCAATAATTGTAGAAAAAACTTCTGTTATAATAACCATTGAAATTGTATTTCTATAAATATTAATATGAATGAATATTTTAAAAACGAAAATAAATGATAAAAAATTCTCACGTAGGATCGGGATATCGGAGAGATGCTAATTAACAGCAAAAAAACAACGAGTGCTTTTGTTTTTACTACACAAACAAATAACAATTGTATTGATGACTGATTGCGAAATCAGTTAATTAAGTGGGAAAAAATAAATGAGTTTAGTGTAATATTAAACATTTGCACTAAATATATATACAATACAACATTATTATACAATTATTGCATTACACTGGAATTATTATAGAAATTTTGGCTTTCTTCTTTTTTGTCAATTTATCTTATCCTTATTTTATAATTGTCAGTCGATATCAATTACAATTTACTAACGTATAGGAATAAATGTGTTATATTTTTTATATAAATACTAGCTGACCCGGCAAATGATGTTCTGCCATATAAATTTATTTCTGTAATTGAAAATTTAAATTTTAAAAAACCTAATTTAAAAAGAATATTAAGAAGCGTATATTTGGCTTTGAAAATCAGCAAGCAAAAGTTATCTAGGTCAAACCATTATTTTATAATATAATTTTTTCAATGTTAAGTCGGGTTTTTGGAAAATGGCCCCTCCCGTCTAAACGGGGGGAAATTGAGCCAATCTACATGCCCTAGTCTTCTGTCCCATCTTATGCGAAACACTCTATATAGATGTTTATTGTATTGAAGCACAAAGCAAATGTGTTAAGAAAAAATAACACATTTTTACAGTGCAAACATTTTAAGAAATACCTTTTTGTGTGTAAACCCCGTTAAAATAAAAATTCAGCTGGCAAGTTTGGTTGGGTCAGCGGATTTGTTTTGTTATTTTCTTACCCACAATCTTCTACACGTGCTGTAATATATTGTTGACACTTAAAACCAATTTGCAGTTTATTTCTTATTTATTTTGAGTACGTTGTTCTAAAATGGAACTGTTTACAGTGAATAGGTGAGTGAGTATATTAAAATAATTAAACGAACTTAAAACACCGACATTTTTGTAGATACAATGATCCTATTAAAGTTGTAAAAACGAAAGAGAACGAAGACGAGATCCTCCAGAAACTCCTAGAGAAGGTTGAGAAGCGCAAAAGGAATCAAAAGCAATTGAATGAGGAGCACGACCGGGAAACACAAAAACATGCTAGTGTGGAGGAGATTCGCGATGTGAGTGCTTGCAAGCAGCAACCCAGTGAAGAACAGAATGCTGCTGCAGAAGCGGAACAGCACGTGGAGCCAAATGGTGAAGACATGGACCCCATCAGTTCCTCAGAACCGCCATCTGCCGACGCTGATGGTTACGAGTTTCTGGGCGAAGATCTTGACATTGCAAAGAAACAAAAGGTTGACATGGTCCTGCCACCGTGGTTAGCATATCCTACCGTTATTCCCACCAATATCAACACAACCGGCGACAGCACCGAGCTGCCTTCGTACTTATCGGACCACATTCGCCAGTCCTTGAAGGAGCTGAAAGTGACGCATTTTTTTCCTGTGCAAGCGTCGGTGGTGCCGTGGATTTTAGATGCACACGCCAAGCCAACCCCCTTTCGGCCGCGCGACATTTGCGTCTCAGCACCGACAGGCAGTGGCAAAACACTGGCGTTTGCTATTCCCATCGTGCAGTTGCTAGCCACGCGTGTCGAGCGCAAGATACGCGCGTTGGTGGTGCTGCCGGTGGCGGAACTGGCTCTGCAGGTGTTCAAGGTATTTAGGAAACTCTGCGAACGCACCGACCTCAACGTGGGTCTGCTTTCAACACAATTCGCTTTTGCGCTGGAACAAGAGAAACTTGTAGAGTGCTACAAAGGTCACTATCACTCCAAACTGGATATAGTAGTCACCACACCGGGTAAGTAGATTGATTGTAGGCGCACCGGCAAGCATTGATGCCTGGCTTAATCTTCCCTAAGGTCGTCTCGTTGATCATTTACACGCCACCCCCGGTTTCTGCCTCCAGTCGCTCAAATTTCTCGTCATTGACGAAGCTGATCGCATTATGGACGCCGTCTTTCAAAATTGGCTGTATCACTTGGACTCGCATGTCAAACATACTTCCGATATGTTACTCTCTGGACGTATGGCGCCACTCTGCCTAAACGAGCTGCTGCAATCGTCCGCAGCGCAGCCTCACAAGCTACTTTTCTCGGCTACCCTCTCGCAAGACCCAGAGAAACTGCAAAATATGCGTCTTTTCCAGCCAAAACTGTTCACTTCGGTGCTAGAAACTTTGGAAGAGCTGCGTGAGAAGTACGCAGCCGTCGCCGCCAATGGTACCGTTACGGAGGCTCGTGGTGAATTCATTGGTAAGTACACGACGCCGGCAGAGCTCACCGAGAAGTATTGCATCACAGAGAGCCACCTCAAGCCGCTGACATTATACTCGCTGGTGAAAGAGAACTCCTGGACGAAATTCCTCTGCTTCACCAACAGCGTCGAATCGTCGGGCAGGTGAGTGGGGGTGGCAGAGAACTCAAAATGTAGTATTAAATGTACTATTTTTCGTTTTTCTCTAGACTTACATACGTTTTGCAGATGTTATTTAAAACGGATCTGGTTATCAATGAATTGTCAGGCTCTATAAGCGCCAAGGAACGAACAAGTGTTTTAAATAAATTCTCTCGAGGCTTAATCAATGGGTGAGTTCGAAATAAAATTAAATTTTGTTTTAATCAATATTTTGATTTCAATTCAGTTTGATTTGTTCGGATACTTTAGCGCGAGGAATCGACATACCCGATGTGGACATCGCCATATCCTATGATGCCCCCCGCCACGTTAAAACCTACATACATCGCATTGGACGTACTGCACGTGCAGGCAAGCCGGGCACCGCCATAACACTGCTTACACAGAAAGAGCTGCAAGCATTCAACGTAAATTTGTATTCACTTCCATTAATAATCCTCCCATCTAACTACTCTAACACCACTGCAGCACGCACTGTCCGAAGTTGGCAAAGTAATAACTGAGGAAATCACAGTGTCCGCCGGTACTGAGGAGGAACACGCCCAGCAGTTTGCAGAAGCACTTGGAAAATTGCGCCAGAAAGTCGAAAAAGACAAACACACCAAATTAATTAAAAAGGAGCGCGCTCAGCAGAAGGCAATACTTACCAAGGATCCCAAAGACATGACATTTATGGAAAAACTACAGATGCAAGCTAACGAAGCAACGCGTAACAATGAACAGCGCGAAAAAGTGCTCAGTTCGAAAAAGAATCCGAGTCGAACATTCCGGCCAAAGAAATTCAACCCCAGCGCAGGCAAATCGAAAAATATTAAGAAATGATGAAAGGATTGAATAAAATATTTTTTCATGTAAACTTTAAACTCTCCAATGTTATAAAATACAAATAAAAACAAATTTTACAAATTACGTTGCTTTATTTGGAAATCATAAATTCATTTTTAATTTATAAAATTCATAGTAGAATAAATAAATCATATGCAAATGTATTGTAATAAAAACGAACGATAAAATGTGGTCTTGTTGCTCGTTGTTCGCTTTCATGCAGAAGAGAAACTAGGTTTCGTATTGTTTTTCGTATTTGATATTCAGAATTCAGACAGATTTATAAGATAATTTAACACGCAATTTAAGAAGTAATATAACTTGGAATATTTTGATTTTATGGAAAAAATTAAATGTATGCAAAGGTAGTGTTTGCTGCTGTCGGATTTCGAACAGTTAAAAAAATGGGGAACATAAAAAAACAGGGGTTTGTAATCCCGAGATCTACTACTAAGCAGTGCAAAGTTTTAAACTCAAAGTGCAGCAGAGTTGTTTAAAATTACAGACTAAAATAAAAAAACTCAAAAAGAGAGCGATAGTAATCGACACAAAAGCTTGAAACTGGGAGCATTTAAAGGTGGACATTCTAGAATTTCATATCGCAATTTCTACCAAGACACAGTATCACAGCCATTGGAGTTATGCAAAGCATTCCCCATTGTGCAGGAAGCAATGCGGAATAAATACGATATCGTAGCAGTTATTCTTTTACTATTTTGAATAAACACGAATGATGGAGCTGAATTCAGGAATATGTTGCCCCGTGTATATATTGAATATACAAAATGATTTAAAATGCTAGCTTAGCTAGGAGTTGAATTACATATTGTAGTTTTATCTGAAAACAAAAAATATTTGTGTCTCGTCGTAAAGCGATGTTATGTAAAACAATAGAAATGCTAAATTCTTCAAATATAGTGCTTCTTTCATATCGTGACGCAGACAAAATTCCGTAGCTAAATCAAACACATGCTACAGTGTGTTCTTTCATGCAACAATTATCTGTCGCTTATTAAGTAATGTCGTAAATTTATGTTGGCATTATTGACGTAAATTTCATTCAATTTCAAAATGCGCGCAGTCTTTAAAAGAAAAACAAAAGAAAGAATTTTACGAGAAAAACTAGTAAAGAATGGTTTTTAAAAGGATTTAGCTCATGTACAGTTTTATAGTGACTGTAGAAACGCAAAAACATCGGGGTTTGCGTTGGCTACGTTGTTGAATTTGTCCGGATAGTTATCACGTATTTGCTTCAACAGAGCGAAGGCATTGTCGCTGGCTTCTGAATCGGTGTACTCCTTTTTGTACAGCACATGCATGGAAATGGCCAATATTTTCTCTATGGACTCGTAGATAATGTCGCGCGCCTGAATGTACAAAATTTTTAAGCACTTGAAGACCGAAGAATTCTCGTCAAAGTCTTCACGCAGTGGGAGATGTTGGATGAATACTGGCCACACTTGTGCCAGAGGAACAAGCGAAACGTTGGTTATGACGAGACGTGCTATGGCGCCACAAATGTTGTCCAGAGCGCTTGGTCGTGTCTCCGTTGAAACCGCCTGCGACAAGGCATTCAAGATTTGAGGGTAAGCACTACAAAGAAGATTTGAATGTATTAATTTGTCGAAGACAAATTAAAATGCCCCAGAAACTTACTGGTATGATTTCTCCGCAGAGTTCAAAACTAATTCACCCAATGCATAGACGGCATTTTGACGGGCTTGGTCGAAATTGTCAGATAGACCAGCAATGAAAAGTGGACATAATGCATCGAAATATGTCGCCGAGAACATTTGCAATGGTGTAAAGCACTCGGCCAGAGTGCCATAAACGAAGGCACGTTGTGATTGGTGCTCTTCCGTCTTCTTGGCCCTTTGCTGTTGGTTTATCGAAAACAATACGGTTTAGATAGATGAACCGAAGCAATGAACTACTCTTTGGTACTCACCAGTTTCTGTACAATTACAGCAAAGACGCGTCCGAAGTACTCAGCAAATTGTTCCGGTTCGAGTGCGAATCCAAGCAGTGGCAAAAGACTACCTGCAGCGTCAACAAGAGCTTCGTCATACTCGCTCTCCTCAGCATCCTCATCACCTGCGCCCGATGGATCGGCAAACTGACATGCAACCTTACCCTGAAGCACATCACTGATGGCCTGGAAGATGGTTTCGCTTATTTCATCAAAAGGAACAGCTACCTGCTCCAATTCCTTCAACAATTCGGAGTAACTCTCCAAGGCGGACAACACAACTGAGACGTCTTCGTCGTCGTGAATAATTTGTGCCAATTTTGGTATGATGGTGACAACCACTTGAGATACGCCTTGTATGTCACGTTGTTTGTGCCGAGCTACAAGGAATGTGGTGAGAGCATCAATCGAGACCTTGCGGACATCTTCCTGGGGATGGTCAATCATTTTGTAAACATTCTCATAAGATTGGGCCAGATATGGCATGAATGCGGCACCAGTATGTTCGGCAAACTCCTTGAGTGCCAAAATTGCTTCTTCCTTCTCATCCAAATAGGAGTTCTCCACACTGTAACCAGCAATATCCAAATCATCATCCTCATCTCCGACCGAATGCTCAATGTCAATATCATTCTCCTCGCTTTCATCGTTTTCGGGTACATCAAACCCATCGTCCTTGAGCTCGGGAATAACTTCTTCGGTAGAGAGAACAGATTCGAAAAGACGAGTAATTATCTTAGGATAAATGGGAGCCATTCCTTCGTTAACAACGTTTGCCATGGAGGCCATTAGATTGTAGACTGCACGCCGCAAATCTGGATCATCTGCCTCTTCAAGCAAGGAGAGCGCGATTTGCATTGTATCTGTAGCGAGTGGCATAAAGTTCTGTTTACCAATAGTGCGAGCGATAGCCGCCAAAGTGTCAATGGCTTGTGGACGCAAGGTCATGATGTTTTCATTGTCGGTCGTAATGAGAAATGTTTGCAGTAAAGTAATCAATTGAGGGAAGAATGGCATCATGTTCTCCCCGGAGGCATTAGCGGCAGCTGAGATAGCACTGAGAGCGAGTTGACGCAAACGCACAGAATTGTTCGGATCCAAAGCTTGGAACAGTCTATCGGAAAGAAGATTTCGCGTTTAAACAAGCAAGTTAACAACAAAAAAGTTTTCAATTTATTAATTTATGTGGACCATAAGCGACTTTAAAAATTGTATACGTTTTCTACCTCTCCACCTATAGAAGTACAGAACAGTACACTCCAAGGAGTACAGACTTGGGCACGCCGAAAGCCGTTGTCTATACTTCCTGCAGGATGTGTAGACAACCTGGAGTCGGAGGGTCTGCTCTGCAGCATGGGTACTGTGTATCGAACCTAGTTCGGACCGCTGAACCTAAAGCGGAGTCAACACAAAGGATCTGCCCGGAGTGTTGATACCCCTATAGAAAGAGGGCAGCCAGCATTAACACAACACAACATAACTTACCTCTCCATTAATAATGGTAAATGCGGAACCAGTGCATCTTCCAAATTTTCACAGAATGTTTCCAAGGCGTAAAACATGCGATCGATATGTTTCGGTTCAGTTCCACCGTTCTACACAATGAAAGCGGGGAAAAAGATAAGAAAATAAAAAGTTAGCGTTAATTCCACACAAGGCTGTTCTCTCGGATCTTAAGTTGGTTTAATTAATATGATTGGAAAGAAGCAACTTTCGTTTGTAATTCGCTGAGATAGAAAATTGAGTCGCCTTTAGCTCAGGTACTTTAAAAATTCGTTTGTTGTTTCAACTTTCAACTGAATAATTACAATAAAGTCAATTAATTTCCTTTGACTCACCCTAAGCTCATTGCAGAGCTGGTGAAGAAACTCGAATAGAATCGGTAGAATCTGTGGTGCATATTTTGTTATGTTGGGCTGCAAGTGTTCGGAAAACTGACCGAGAGCAAAAAAGGCAGCATTGCGCACCAATGGAGTGGGATCGGTTATCCCAACCTTAACAATGTTCAACATTGTCTCCAAATACTTATTGCAAATGGCATCTGAGCAACCTTCAGCAATTACAGCCATGCTCAAATAAGCAGCGCGACGTGGCAACGGGTCGGTTCCCTGCAATGCTGGTTCCAATAAGGTCAGCAATGGAGGAATCAATTTCTCGGGTGGCACATTTAAAGCCAATAAATCCATAGTTTGTGTTGCAGCGGTCATGGGGTTTGAACTATCATCGCCAGTGAAGTACTCTTCATCGTCTGCAAAGTAAAGCAAAGAAGTATGTAAGCTAACACGTCGTCGGATCACCGAAGAATTGCAATCGTACCATCATCGCCCTCAGGCTCGGTAGCCATCATGTTGAAGACCACTTGAACGATTGGTTGAATCAACTTCTGCTTAACGATCACCTTCTTCTTGAGACGCACCAGCCAGCCAACATAGGCTACTGCTTTGACGCGCACAGCGCTATCAAACTGATCATTTCTAGACATTTCCAAGCAGAATTCCACCACCAACTTGATATTAAGTGTCAACAACCTGGGTGTGAATTCGGCCATGCTCTCTAAAATATCAAAAGCACGCACAAACTGATCTGGATCAGGCTGTTCAGCGAAAGCGCGCAACGACTTGATGATCAAAGGAATACATTTTTGATAGGTTTTCTCGGCATTATTATGACCCAAAATAAATGGCACCAAATAATTCATGCCCAACATAATGTTAAGGATTACTGGCGATGCCAGGTTTCCAGTGGCTTCATTCGCTAATAAAGCAGCAGTAAACATCTCGCACACTGGGTCCATGTGAGGCACAAACTGATCTGGGGCGGTATCAGCTAGAGTTGCAAAAATCGATGAGCCCAACTCACTCTGGTTGAGATCTGCAGAGCTGCAGTGAGCGTAGATGAATTGGAGCACATCACTCATCCAGGGATCCTTCTTCTCCGCTTCATGGCGCACAATGACACCGACGAATTGCGCAATAGAGTTGCGTACTGACTTCTCCTGCTCCTGAATCAGAGCATTTAGCATACCTTGTTTAATGCTTGGATCGAATAAGAACATAACAAATAAATACATTAATATCTGTGTAATAAAATCTCCTCTAATGAGATGCAGTAACTAATTTGAGTGATAGTAAGGAAGAACTGTATACTTACATCTGTTGTTGATCCAGAGGCACTTGCTGCCAGTTGCGCAGTTTTCCCAAACGCTTCTTTAGCAAAACAGCAGAGTATTGGCGAATTTGAGCTCGCTGAGAAGTGACGGCAATCTCGCATAATGCCACGATGGTTTCAGGACGTTTGAAGGCTTCCTGGAGATCTGCAGTAGCCTAAATTTTTGTATAAATTCATTACTTCAGCTCTTTTAATTAAAATATTATTGAACAATATTTTTTTTTCAATTCTATTCGAACTTAAAGAGTAAAGATAGGAGTATAAACGAAGAAATCTGATCTGTTCATTTCCCTGAACTGGTGGGAAAAAAAGAAGGTGATCGAATTAAATCAGATTACGTGACAATGTTTAGAAAATGTGTATTTATTTTGATTGTAAAGTTAAGCAGTTCTGAGTGAAGTATCGCGTTTTATTTACAAGTAAATCGACGAGAACAATAAATAAACATTACGTGGTGAACTTATTATGCTCGAAATATTTCAATTATTAAACAAATACAAATTCTGTGAAACCAATTTAAACAAATGCCAGTTTATAGACACACAAACAAATTGTATTGCATTCATTATACATTCACAATAAATACGAACGAAATTATGAACAGAATCTATTCTAAAATTTATACGAAAGTACCAACTGTTGGCAAAATAGTAATAAAAATAAAAACGCGGCAGCATACCAAAACAATATCGACAAAATGAGTTAATAGAAAGCTATTTCAAGGCTTTTTAAATGCTTTAGTGATTTGCAACAAATACAATGTTTAAAGATTTAATGTAAATAAATGTGAGCATTCTCTAAAACGTAATGAATAAACGAAAATGTGCAAAAACAACTTATAGCGTGTATCAATTGAAATGCTCATCATCATGAATATTAATTCAAATCAACGTCTGCATATTCAGAAGACGTTACAAAAACAACGACATCAAGAAAGTTGATGCTTAAATTAATTCCGGAAATAAATTACCAAAATATGTTCAGCGTATATGACCAGCGTATTTGATTTGATTACTCATACGGAAATCCAAAAACGCACTATTAAGAATATTTTTAAATTAAACAAAAAAAAAACTGCGAAGCTGAACGCAAATAAAAATAAAGAACTACCCCACCCCACTTTGCATGGTAACAGCAATAAATACATTAGCAGATAGCATGTGAACACTACACAGGTTTCAAATTTACTAGTGATGAATAGATTCGAACGAAAAACAACAGAGCCGATATCATAACTCGGACCATGAACTTAAGACAATCGAAAATAAACAAACACGTGTTGAATTTCTTAGTGGAATATTTCGTATTGACATTATTCTGATTATGTTAGAACCGGTGATATGTGAAGCGGGTGTCTTTTATATAGTATACTCGTATTTCATTCTATTTAAACTAACTATACTATTGGCAAATATTCGCTGATTTCAACGCAGTTGCACTCGCCATGAGATGCGCTCACGCGCACGCAATCGAACAGAGTCCAGGCCAGCACCAGCATTGCAGACCCTCCCCTCCTCGAAACATGGCAGGGCAACGTATATTCTGATCCTAACTTCGATTGTTGGAGCAAAATTCGAGCTGAGATGAGCATACAATCAAAACTAGAGAACCATATACTTATTTTTATCATCGTAGCAATCTTATTGCAAAACATTCGAAAGAGAATTAAACCATTCAAGACAATGCGAAAAATTAGAAAAACACGTTTTTCGGCTTGTTGTTGAATGTAGCACAAACGCTCCGATCTTCTTGTTCTTACTGTTGTTATTGCTTTTTACGGCGACTCCAACAACAAGAACAACAATTTTGGCCGCTTGGTTACCGAATTATAAAAGTAGCGCGTTTGTGCCACTACCTAATCCAACCTATTCCCGTTTTTCCTTTCGTTGCACAAATGAATAATTTTAACGTTTAAGGAAAGTAAGAAAAGGAATATCGAGCATGTTATTTATTGAGGGAAAAAGAATTACAATTGAATAAAGTCGTATTGAAAGTTTCACAAAGAATTTTGACTCTGTAATCGTAGTGAGCTATGGAATTTTTAGGTTATGGCGAATGCGCGTCACCTAAACACCAACAAAGCTATGTATAGGCGTGTATTCTACATATATACTATATTATATACTATATATATATACTATGTATAGAAATGGAAATGCAATTTTAATAAAATCTAAAAATTCATACCTTTTGAATCACATTGCTATCGGCGGCCAACAAATCTGATATTATTTGTTCCATTTTCCTTTCCTTCTTCTATGGATATTGTTGCTATGGTCGTTGCAGACACGTTGCTTGCACCTTTACTAGTTTTATTGTCGATTTGTTACACTTTACTGCCTGGTTTTGTTTCTCATAGAAACAAGAAAACGCTTTTCTGATTTGTTGCTGAAGTTTTCTAAAAACGCTAAAGTTTCCAGTTTTAAAATAACTATTAAATTTCTAAAAGGTTAGAAATACCTACCACACCCGGCAACTGATTTCACACAAATGATGCGTGCATTGAATCGCTTCTGCTTTTCTGATTTGCAAAATTCGCAACTTTTATTTTGTACAGTACGGACAATTATAATTCAGTTAAGTATTCACAATTATTAATGTAATCAATTTAAAATTCTAAATACTATAAAAACTATCAATTTGGTATAGATTAGGCGCTTGTCGATTTAACTCATGTTGTTGTTATTTTTGGCGCTGACCCCAACAACAACAAAAAGTTTAGGGCACTCTCCCCTGGTTCCGGAGTTTTAATACTTTGAAATTTGAAAACTTGAGGCCTATATCTCCTAAAATTTACGAGATACCCCTATGTTATTGGAATCGTTAGAAAGGTAATCGAATTATCTTTCACTTATGTTTTTTATCTAAATATAGCGTATAATTAACCCACGCAATTATCCACATACTAAGAAAATCGGTTCCATAAGCTTAATATACACATTTACAGGATCAGTATAGAATCTTATGAGAAAACGCCATTTTGAAATCACAATCGCAATAACTTTTTGAATTTTTTGGTTCACTTTTTCTGAATCATGCCAATTGTTTTATATTGATTTTGCAACGGTTCAATATTTTTAATTTTTATAAAATTGCACGAGAGAAAAGTACAGACTGAAATATATATATATGAAAAATCTTCATAGCTCACATGTATTTAAGTTAAAAAAGTTTTGGGAAGGATTAAGTAGTTATTTAAACAAGTAGAGTACAGCATATTCGGCCCGATTCGAGCCATTTGCTACCGTTCCAGAGATGGACACCTATGTTAAAGTTACAATTTTTTATTATTATTACAAATCTTTTTAACCAAGTTTAAGACGACCAATAGCCTAAAGATAGTTGTGACGGCTAGATACAAATTCTTTTCGCAGCTGTCAAAATTACATGGGCTCTTATAGGAAATGAGAAAAAAAAATTTCCATTTCAGCTTTGTTTCGCCGCTAGATTCTACCGCCTGAATTCGGTTAATTTTTAATCTAGCGACTTTTGATAGCGGCAGAAGTACCTTCTTCAATGTGTTTTTTTGTTTTTTGTTTGCTTTGACATTTCAGCCAGAAAATTAAGCTTCAATCGTGTTTCATCGCTAGAGTTTGGCAGCTCTAAATAAATGGCCACATATGACATATCTGGTTAGGCTATAGTGAATTTAGTGAACGAACTCTGTTCCGTGGAATTTCGTACATCATGAAGCCATATTCGAACAACGAGAATTTCAGTCGCTTCGCTTTTTGTTGACAGTAAGCAGCGAGTGTACTCGCTTCAATCTTCCACCATTTTAAGCCGCTGGAAATTTTAAAAGATTTAAAAAGTCCCAGCAGGTTCTACTAAAAGTCCCAACAAGTTTGCATGGGGGCATAATTTATACATTTATCATACGCAATATAAAAAAGAATCTATAGTTTTTGTTTTAAAGTGAAGTATTAAAAGTGGAATAGAATAAATTCAAAACAAAATAATACTAGAGAGGGGTGTATTTGAAAATCTAATAAACATAAAAGGAGGTTGTTTCAAAAGCGATGGCTAATAAGGGGGTTTATAGGAACGATAAAAGTGATGACCTCTCTTTGGGCATTATAAACATGGACGAAATAAACGGTAGGCTCCGAAATTATATATTTTGTAGATTTGATTATACGGGTTTTTCCCCAGTGTTTGGAGAATCATCGAGTCAATCATCGGCATCGTGCAAAAGTATCAACGATCGTTTATATGTAAGTAATTTTGCAGTTATTTGTTTGATTATGATGATTTAAATGCATTTTATTCAAGTTGGAAAGGATAAAAGCCTTTGAAACCTTGCAGAAGACTCAGAAATCTGATTTCTTTTTAAAACCATTTGACGTGGTAAATAAGGAAAATATGAATAGCATGAATAATTCTCCTAGTAAGTAAATTTACTTAATATCAGACTGAAAATCAAGCAAATACCGAAATTACTTGTTTTCAGGACTTAACCACACCGACTACGTACCCTATCGGCGGCCGAATGTCATTAACATTACCAATTTAATAACTGATGACACCATCAATTTAGAAACCTCAGCATGTCCCACATCCGTGGGAAAAAATACGAACGTTTCCTTTGAGCCGGGTGAAATAACAGCGCGTTCAACTTATTTCAAACATGAATTCTTAAAACATCCACAGAAATACGACGGCGAGCGGCTCTCTGTCAGTGAAATTCTCGCCAGTTCATTTGCTCCGAAAGCCCGCAATCTTCGTGACTCATTACTCCCATACGCGCCGGGCTCAAGTGCTGGAGATAATGCACCCATCGAGGGAGGATCAATTGCAACTAATAGCTCGTCGTTCAATACTTACAATGGTTCTCGAAGTTTGCCACGTACGGCGGACATGTCTCTATCCAAGGATTCTAGCTTGGAAGCCTCGTTCGGTGCAGCAGTTACCTCAAGTGCATTTCCTTCTTTCGGTGGTGAATTCAACAATGAAGAATTCGTAGATGCTGACTTAATGCAGTCGAAATTATTAACAGATGAGATCTCATGGGCACAGAAGTATGCCGCAATTCCAGTAGCAACACTTAGCGAACAGGCCAAAATCAAGGCAAATCCGGCATCTATTATAACAGCGAAACCGTTCGACACGCCGTCGGCTTCAAAGTTAGTCTTAGCCTTTAATGAAGTTTATAGTTCACACAATTCTATCTAAAGATAACATTTCTCGACAGTTCGATGATAGCTGATGATCCCAATTTTTCTCTGGGTAAGTTTTTTAATATGCGTTCGGAAAATATCTGGAATATTGTACCAAATAAAAGTCCAGACAAGTGTCGTGAACCAGTGGCACTGGTTGACGATTCTGTAACTAGTACAACGAATTGCGAGTTAGAGTCGGGCGCCAGTTGTTCTGTAACTCCCAAGGTGGACAACAAAAAGTACAGCCTAGCCACAAGCAACACTTTGACCCATGATCGTAAATGCGATGGCCATGTAAGCAAGGATTCCGGAAATTCCTCAGATGCTTCCTACTTGTTGAGTATGTCGGCAATTGACAGGGCCTTATGTAAGTCAATTCAAAAGTGGTGCCTTGCTGTAAATCATAAATATAATATTCTGTAGGTAATCTCGACATACAAACGGATGACTCAGAAAGTGGGATTATTAATAAGTTCAAGCAAGAAGCAAGAAAAAACAAATGTAATAGAACACATTTTCGTGAGCCTCCCGTTAAGGAAGCATTTCAAAATGCAGCCAAAGATTTAAAACAAAACGTGGATGTTTCAAAAGAAAATAAAGAAAATCTTGATCCGAAATTTTTAAATGGAGACAATTTGTCGAAAACCTTGAGTTTTACAGAATCGATTCTCAACTCCTCTGAGATGAAAGCACTTAATCAGATGGATAGCATAAGTAAAGTTCGCTCGCCCTTAAGTCCCATCGAGAATCACATTCCCATTATTAAAATATGTGGTAAGCATACGTTTAGTAAATAATAGTTCCTCCTTGTGCATCTGTTCCCTTATATAGATAATGATGAGAACCATGACGCCGATGTTGATGAATGGCCTTCAACGCCAATTAAGTCACCAAATCGTGTACACCGTTTAAAGTCACCAAAGCATTTTAATAAAAGTCCATCGCCTGCAGTTAATGCGAATTCACCAAAGGAAGCCAGTCCTTCACGCGGCGCTACTTCTGCAGACAACATACCGAAACCGCGAGGCACGAAATCGCTTTGTTCCACCCGTCTGGATGGTGAAAAAACGAACTTGCCTTCTGAATTTGGTGTGTCGCCGAATTCTTCGAAGCTAAATCTTTCGCCTGCTCACTTGGACAGCAATAAGACGCCGAATAATACGAGGAATAATATACCTTCCCTCAACAGCTCTCGCAGCAACAGTCCTGCGACATATGAACTTTCTCCAATGTCCTCGCCACACAGTTGCCTCTCTTCGCAGGCTTCTTCACCATCTGCTGGCTATCGTTCGCCCCGCCTGGACAGCACCACTAATTCGGAACGTAGGTTTTTAAATGCACCTACAATGCAGTGCGTAGTAACTAAGACCTCCTCCTCGTCAGTTATCAATAAAATAGGAAATAATATGGGTCATCCAGTGCATAATTACAATTCGGGGGTCTCGCTTAAAAGTGGCTCCAGTGTCGTTGGACGTAGTACGTCAAGTTGTTCGAATTCAAGTGAATTTAGTCATCGTGACGGGAAATCGATTCCTATGAAGGTAAGCTCTTTGGAGCTGTCTTGGGGCAGCACTAAGCTGCGTACTACTGCGCGAAAATCAATGCAAGTAAAAAACACGGCCAAAAAGCGTCTTGTTGTGCGTGTCGAGGTGCATGGCCCCGGGTTTCAAATGATCAACACGCAGGGCAACGTTCTCACTTTGCAGTCACAGGAATGTCGTTCGATAATCATTGATTTCTGCCCCACGGTAATGGGCATTGCTATCGGTGTACTCTCATTTTACTCGCCGTCCAGTACAGCATCTTTCCTTGATATACCACTCTATGCTTATGGCGGACATGCGAAGATAATATCATATCAATTTTTGAAAGGTCCGGTGGGCGCCTCATTTCTACCATTGGGCGAGATACGTGAATTAGTACGCCCGCTGGAAAAATGTTTTAAGATTTACAACAGAGGTTCACTTCTTGCTTTTACTTCAGTTTGCATCGATCCGATTGGTCCGAACATGCCATGTCTTGGCGATTCGTTTGAAATACGACCGAATCGTGTGCTAATTGCTCCTGGGAATACGATTACAGTACGTATCGTGTTCCGTCCCAAACGCGAGGACGTAAAAAACATTTCTAAGAAAATTTCAAGTGTTCTAACGCTCGCTAACATGAGGATCATAAGCGGAGATGAGGGCAATCGACAGCGCATGCGTCGTCTTATAGAACGCATGTCGTCTTGTGAACGCTCACGGATAACCAGTTCTTATATGGATATGATATGCGGCGAATTTCCCGATGAAGTGGACATGACCGAACTGGAGGCATTCAAAGAAAGACCTGAAGTCATGATCGATTTGATTGGCTCAATGCGTGTTCATGAAGTGTCGTTAACAATCAATAAAGATTCATTCGACGAGACCGCCGACGCCTCTACACTTAGCTTCCCCGATGCGGACGAGACGGTGCTATTTCGTACAGTATGTGCTGCATCGCCATCCCCCGATATGCTTGAACCAGTTGACGAACAGCTAGAAGCTACCATTGTAGCCCCTGATGAACGTGCAGTGAGCTCAACGCACGACGCCAAATGGTCGGTGCGTCCGAATATATTGGAGTTTGATTTTGAGGTTAAGCGTCGCCAGGGATCTGCTTCACTGCTGATAAATAACTTATACAAATCACGCAAGTATTTCGAGATTGATGGCAATTGCAAGAATTTATTCAGTTTTACGCCGAGCAAAGGACATGTGGAACCTAATGGAGGTCAAGTTTTGGTCGTCGTGAAATCTAAGTGTGAAAGACCACCGTCTGAAATTCGCAATAGTGCAGTTATGATAACGGTACGAGTGAAGTTGCATTGATTATACGATTGAAAATAACCAAAAATTTATTTTCAGGTTTCTTTGGAAAACGAACGCATAACAGTACCAGTTAACATACCGGATGACAATTTTCCTTAGATCTTGTCTTGCATCTCATTATATTTGAGTTGATTTAATTAACTGATATTAGTAATATATATTTTTTTAAAACTTAGGCTCTATTTTTTTAGCTTTACTTGCGTTTTTATTTAATGTTGTAATGCTCTCCTTTTAATTGTTTCACTTTCATAAATTCCCATGTATTATTTTATATATTATATTTTGTTATTAATAAATATTTTCATTAAATTTGCAATACGGCATAGTCTCGAGTAAAAAACGGTACATTTCAATTTCTTTCTCCCACGAAAATAATATATTTTCCGAGTGCCATATAAAAAAACTAACAAATAAACTGCTAAACTTATCTTATTTCGAATAATATAATTTTACATTCTCCAAGGCTGTTTAAATGTTCAAAACGTTTATTTTTTATAGAAACTTATTTTTATAAAACGGAATTAAAAGTAAATTAAATTATTAAGTTTTATTTGTACGAACGTCGGAGACTCTGTTTCGTACTTTTCGTTGGCATCGACATTTTGAATGTCTATGCCTGTGAATGTGAATGCCTTTGTAATCGCCAAAAAACAAAACAGAGTCACCGATTTCATTTCGTCCTGACTTTATGGAATTTGCGCCTCAATCTGCCATAGCTCATCTTCAGATCGATCCAGGTTGTCCGGGATATCACAGCCCAGACAAGCATGGTTTTGTATACAATATTTTATGTATGTACACCAGCATTTATCCAACGCCAACAAATGAGGATTACCAAAAACAAACATCAAGCAGCGTGCTCGCGATATGGCGACATTCATACGTTTTGGACATTGAATGAAACCCAATGAATGACGCAAGTCACTGATGACATAACTTTTGGCCGAACGTACTGTTGATATTAATATTATATCACGTTCCTGTAAATATTTGTTTTTATCAATATACTTACACTTACACTTGTTATATATTATTCTGAATTTGGTTTCAAAAAAGCAACTACGAATACAAACCTGTCCTTGGAATTCTTCTACAGAGCCTATCTTCGGCATTTCTATGTCGGCAACTATAAATAGACTACGTATGTGTTTCACCTGCTTCGAGTACGGCGTTACAATGCCTATGCTCCCGGGTTCTATGTTGTGACGATATAGCTGTATTGTCATAAGAAAAACCTAGAACATGTGACATGTGCTACTTTAATAACATGATCTTAAATTGCATATAAGTCGAAATAGATGGCATTACGTTTTTTGCTTCTATTGGGTTGTACCAAGACGGTGAATCCTTCTCCTGCATATTTTCACTGCGAACGCCGTAAAAGTATGCACCATGAGCCTTAGGCCGTATTTTTGATTGCGGTAGTAGTGCATCCAGTTTAATCAGCAAGTCAGCTTCATCTGATCCATGTGTTTGTACCTGAGGCAACAATTCAGAGTCATAGAACAAATCGTTGTACACCTTTAGAATGGACGGCAGAGCTCGATAGTTATAAATGAGCTTAGTAAGAAGGCGTGGATCGTAGCCGTATGTAACGGGAAAGCGAAAACTATCCTTGAGGTATGGTGCACGCTGAAGTATGCGGGCTAAGAATGACATTGACAACCCACGTTTACCAGCATAACGGTTAGTTACAACTGGACACAATTGATTAGGATCACCGACTAGAATAACCTGGCCACATTTTTGGGATACTTGAGAGATCGTAGTCATTGATTCAGGCTCTGTAGATTGACCCGATTCATCGATAAGGACATGGGTGAAGTGCCCATTTCGGAAAGCCATTTGCATAAAAGTGCCGAGAGTAGAACAGGTGCTAATAGTGACACGATGGCGTCCAAGATATTTACTTTGGCATTTCAACTTTAATCCGGCATCGGTGATAATCATCTGCCAAAGATAACAAGAGTTAAAATATGCAGAACAGACTGCCATACAGTATTAATGGACAGGAGACAAACCGAATCTTCACACGTTCCATCGGTACCCACGTCCGCCGTCGCACAGTATGTCATCAAGTGAGGCGGTATTAAATCTCTCTCGACTTGATTTTGTGAAACGAGCCGAACAAATTCGCCCGGCTTCAAGATGCCGCTATCGATTATGCGCGTTGTTATTAAATCAGCAGAACTATTCGACGGTGTACCGACCAATAAACGAGCACCTGGTACTAGTTTGACCAACTGCAGAATCGTCTCTACCAAGGTCATGGTTTTTCCCGTTCCGGGGGGCCCAAATATTACGTAGGGCATATTTCCAGTTTCGCCTCGGAGAATGGAGCATATGGCTTGCTTTTGGAAAATATTCAACGACTGATTGTACCACGGGCACTTCTTGTTAGGCAGAATTAGATTGTAGTCGTCGTCCATCTCAATCTCAAGTTGCTTTTTTTCGCGTAAGTTAATTTTGGAAGGAAAAAGGAAGGATTCGCCCAGATGCTTGACAACACGATTAACTGCAAAGTGTTGCTTGCGGAAACCGAAACGCGAAAAATAGAATTCCAGACAATAATCCTCGCCGTTATATTTGCTCTGAAAAGTGGCATCGAACTTTAAAAGTATACGATCAAAGAGCACCTTGTGAACGATGCCATCAAAGCCGCGCGCTCTGTATTTACCACCATCATTCAGATTCCAAGGACTTGTAGCACGCACAACATCGCCAATGACAAGCGATGGTCGTTGCTCGGCTAGGTTTTCAATAGTCAATGAGAGGAATTCACCATCCCGAGTAAAGTTTGCACGCTCCCGATCGTATTTGCGAAAATTCACAAAGTACTCAATCTCTTCGAGATGCAACAGCGTTTGAAAACGTTTGCAGTAGTTCGTCATTGTCAACTCTTCTTTGAGACAACAAAACAATTCCTCAATGTGTTTTATTACGTCGCTATAATTCAAGTCACATAGATATGCAGTACGCATGCGTTCGGGAACATCAAAGATTCCTATTCGGTTAGCAATAAAGCGACGAGTCGGGGCAATGCCAACGCCAGGCAAAACATTCGTTTTCTTGGACCAAACTTTGTTGGCATAATTGCGCGAATTCTGCAAAGAATAACACACTTTCGAAAGTGCTTGAGTTTCTGTCGCGATATTCTCTTTATTGGTTTCTACACGTGCAGCTTCTACGGCCTCCTTGCTTTCGCAAACATTAACATGTACAGAACGACGTACTCGAAACTTTTCAAAATATATAATAAAACCCTCACGTGTTTCACCGTACGACCGGGACTCAACTTCGAAACAGAGAGCGCATGACTCCCCCTTTTGAATTTCAAAGGGAAATTGGTTAGCTTTAGGCTCCATTAGTTGCAGCGCTGCCTCACTGCGTCTATGAATTTCAATGGTTTTAACAATTAACTTCCACTCGCAATTGTTTTGGATTGTGAAATTGACCTCCTGTTTTTCGAAACGAGAGGTAAAGTACGCATGCACATCATCTGTTACAGTAGCAGCATGATTGATATTTTGAGCAGACCCCTTTATGCCGGGCGACAGTACAGCTGGAGCTACAGCAATATCATCATCAATGTATAGACGAATGGAACGCCACACGTAGTTAGTGTCGCTCCCCTATTACAAAACAATTAATTTTATTTATGTACATAGAATTTAAATTTAGTGTTTTTTTTTAATAACATACTATTTGCCTTATTGCTTCACATTCGATGAGGTCTGCATAGACCACGTCGCCCACATTTAATTGGCAACCAATAGGTGATATATCAAGAGTATAATAAGCATTGCCATTCAGCTGGCCCCAATCTGGGCGTACTTTGCGAACAATGCATTTTTCTCGTTTAAGTATTCGCGACGGGGTGATGCTAATTACTTGCAGAATTTCTCCTTGTTTGTCTACGAAGTGTTCATCGCTCTGTACATTACAAACAGCGAAAATGTGATCGCCTGCTTTGGGAACAAAATCAATTTCAACTTCATCCAACTTTACAGTAACCGGCTTATAATCGGTATCAATTGTAATGGATCCACTTTCTCGTGTTGAAATAAAACCGATTATGGTGCGCTCGAGAGTTTTAAAGTATGTTGGGTTTTCATTTTTCAGATAAGAAATTTGTTTTTGTATCTAACATGAAGAAAATACATGAATTTTAATATAGAAAATTAAAATGTCCACCTTTAAAGCACACCTCCTCATTATCTGTTCCACCATCCCAATAGCCGTCTACGACATTTAGGATTCTCACCACTTTGATGAAGTCACTATGGGGTTTCTGGTATGATAAATACTCAACTGTACAGCCGACTACGAGCTCGTTGTAAACATGTAATGCGGCGTTCATATCGAAAAAGATGTTTCTATCAATCATACCATGATCACTTCCTAAAACTGTTATACGACCTTAGATAGTAAAAGATAAATACAAATTTAGCAATACCATTGAATACGATCTGTAAAACAAACACAATATCAATGAATTAATTGGTTTTCGGTTTTAAAAAAAGGTATAAATACAGAAGACTACTTCAAATTTAAACATTTTTTTACCGTTAGGTGCAACCCTTAGAAGTGTTTTTTTTCGGGGGCTAGTCAGCAGTCTTGGAGATATGACCGTTCGAAGGTCAAATAAAAGTATCCAATTAATTGAATTATCTCCTAAACCAAGGAGATTGCTTTGTCATTGTTGGGTAGGAGTGTACTTACCAGTCTGTTGAGAACAATCACTTTTTTCTATGTTCACATTCGAATTAAATGTAGCTGGTTCAAAAGGTGTCACTGCTGTAAAAATATTGTCATGATTATATTCCTGCCGCATAATGCCTTCCAGACGAACTTCTTCTTCTTCAAGTTTTTTCTGGAATTCACGTCTTTGTTTTTCAGCATCGAAGAAATTCCACAAACTTCTTAGCAGTGTAAACATTTTCAATTGAAACACCAGACAGTATACAAATTATAAACTAAACTAAATATTTTTATGATGGAATGCGCTTGTCAGAGGTTTCGTACAACCAGTCAGTTTCGTTAATAAAATTCAATTCCTTGCGCAAGTTCTGAAGCCGTTTCAAATGATTTTCCGTGGTTGTAATCTTGAACCCACACTCGCTAAGTATTAGAGATCTATAGCGTGCGAAAGTTTTCTCCGACTGTGTTTCAGCCTGTTTTTTTGGCTAAAATCAACAAAAAAATCATTATATATGTATTAAATTTATCACAACTATATGCACCTCGCTTAAATTTTCCGACGTAGTGGGTACTTCTCCTGAGTTTGGTGTCTCATTCGACATTTTACAAAGTGAGTCTACACAAAGTATTGCATGGTTAAGATTAAATTATCTTATATGTAAAATCACTTTTCCAAATTTTGTAATGACTTTTAAAGCCTAACAAACCAGGCCGGAAAAATTTAGCGGCAAACAGACAGTATTAGTATATAAGTAGGCTTGCTGCGTTACTAACAGAGATAATGAGATAGGACACTTCAAATTCGTCGCAAAACACAATGGCATTTTCACTAACACTACGATAAAAAATTGTGATTTTGTGCAAAAAACTTGTACTTCGCTGTGAAAAACTTGTACTTCGCTGCAAAAAATTTGTACTTCGCCGAAAATAAATTGATCCCATGAACGCATGCAAAATCTGTTTTTCGGGGATTCGTTTATGAAACGTCAAAACAAATAAATAAAAATATTATCCTTTTTATATGTGTAAAAATATATAAAACATAACTCCCCGTTCCGTATAATGGTAATTAATATATGCTTCCATATTTTACCAAGTATTGGTTGTTTATTTCTAATTTTTACTTTGGTATAAAGTAGTCGCTGTGCTGATGTTTTGTTGCATATACGAAGTGGTTCGCCTATTGACAAAAAAAATTACGATTAATAAATCCAGAATGGTCGCATTTATATTTTTTCGTTTCTTCTCTAATATTTTTGCAAATGAAGTATTGTCATACATCTTTGATGCATTTGGGGGGTCAAGCATCCGTTCGCACCTACCATTTTAGGTTTGGGAAACTTCACCACCTTTGTTTATATATGGTGAAATTTATATTTTAAAAGCCAATGGCCTTGGCTATACGCAGTATCTTGTGAAACGGATTCATTCAGTTCGCTTGAGAGAGAGATGAGGAAGAAAGAGAAAAGTCCATACTCTAGTATCGAGTGTAGAGAATTTTTGAAAATAGACCCTGCTTCTCAGTTTCTTTGCACGCACACAAGAAAGCAGTTGTCAAACGAAAGAAGAACAACATAGTTTGCCGAACGCGTCTCACTCTGGCCAACATTTGGATATTCAGTCAATTTCACACAAACTTTGGCATCACGTGTTTACGACTTGTGAAATCAAATGAGAAACCACAGTGTGTAGCCGCCGATGGTATCGACATACCAGTAGTGAAACTGTTTAAATGATACTGCGTCTAGCCAAGCTGATTTCATAACTAAACCAATCCGTGGTGAAACATGAAACAGCTGATTTTTTCAACATACTGAAAGACAGAAAACAAGAACAACAACATGGTAGCGCTCACGTATAGTGTACATGAATTCAACAGCTCATAAAAAATAGACGTCAAACCGATTTTTTAAGCGGCGAATTCGAAGTGTCCTATCTCATTATCTCTGGTTACTAACCAAGAAAAAACAAAATTACGCTGACTGTTCTCGGAACGGAGGTTTTTTGCATCACAAATTTGATGTAAAAGTATGAGGGTCGAAATACACGACGCTAATGACAATCTTTACGGTTAGGTGTGAAGTTTAAAACATTTAAAAGAATTAAACTTCAATATTTTAATCAGCTTTCATGTTTTTTAAAATATATTTTCGGACATTTAATATAACTGATTTCTATCCATAAAAATAAAATTTAAATGTGATTTTGTCGCTCCAATTTTGTTGTAGTTTTTGGCGCTAACCCCAACACAAACAACAATTGGGACCGGAGTTATAGCCTTGTGAAATTAGAAATTTAACCGACTATATCTCTTAATCCTTAGACGATTTGCACCTATGAAAAGGTATTAAGAGCATCTTTCATTTATGTAAAATTCAATTTTACCAAACAGTTCACTTTTGGAGAAAAATAAGATTTTATATTCTTAGCATTATTTTTATCCATTAATTAATTAAGTAAAATGTTTAATTAACCCACATAATTATCAAAATATTAAAAAACGAAATGAGTCGTTGAGCTTTCGAAACCTATTTCTTTTATCAGGATCGTTGCAGGATTATAGGAGAAAAAGTCTTAAATCTACGAAAAAAACACGTACAAAGTTGTTAATCAAGCACGGAACAAAGATTGTTTTCAAGTGCCATTTTTCTCTTTTTATTTTGGCAAAAGGTAAGTCATATACATTTCTGTCTGCTACACTTCCTAAAAAAGAAGAATGCAAGCCAACGAGGTTGATGGTGGAATCTCAAAGGAACCACCTGTTGGCACAAACAGTTTGATGCCTCTACATGAATCCTATCTGTGGCCACAAACCAAAACCGCTTAACTCGAGTTAGGACGAAGATGATTTATTTGGACTATTAAATGCAGCTGATTTAAATCTAATTTCAGTATTTTTTTATAGTTGTAGCAATTTTACTATAGAAATTGGTCAACCGTAATTTCCCTGATTTTATATTAGTCATTCTAGTATTAAATTTTCGGTATGGAATAACACCCTAAATTGAAATAATGCATTTGTTGTGCGCAATCTTGAATTTCTGAATTATATCCAAACTTGATATTAAAATTTACAATAAAGAATCTTCGGTTTTTCGTCGTCAGCAACAAACCTCATCGAATCATTTCTGAACCCTCAGTAATTTCATTAAATAAATGTGAAATTTTCTCTAATCGTGACTCTGTCAGCCGAAACAAACTAAGAGTGCTATTTACTCACATAGTCAGATATGTCTATGAACTCAAATCTCAGGACCATGTGTCTAACTACTGTGTGTTATGATCAGATTTCTGTCCAATTCCTGTCTACTTTCAAAATTTAAATACTTTACCTGCTTTCCTTCTTAATTCTTCACAAAAAGGCGTTGGGACTTACAACCTAAAGCGTTTATCGCTTAAGCGTCTTTATCAAGGATGAAGTTAACAATAATAATTGGTTTCTTAACAGGTCATTGGAAATTGAGGAAAAAGCTACACATGGGGAATAAAGAAACTCCAATTCATATACTCACCTCGTGTGCAACACTCGTGCGATGGAGGACATCTTTGAAACAGGCTGCATGTGCGACTGGGGTGTAAGATCCCTAGAACTGAGTAAAATTATAAGATTCTCAGACAGGATTGGGCTCATGCAAGAACTGTGAGCTCGGGAACTCGTAAAGATTGAAGTAGGATTCGACATGGCCATAGGCATCAACGTCGTATACGTAATATATCAAAGAAATATGTACATCTGTATATACATACATATGGTTAATTCGAAAACGGTTCTGGGTAAAAGTAGGTAGCTGTCGATAACATTTGCTTTTTTGTTGTTGTTGTTGTTGTTGTTGTTATCGATTTGAAATTTGTTGTCAGCAATATTTCAGAAAAAATACATACCTTCGGATAAGTATTCCTCACTAGCAGCATTCTTATCAATTTGACGATAACATTTGAAAAAATACCTATGTAGTGAATGGTTCGTAAAGACCGAAGTATGTGTTAATGTGTCATATAATATTGCAATGCAAAAAAAGACTGAAAAAAAATATATTTGTAAAATTCCAAACCAGTTGAGAATCGATCACCATCTGAATGGGCGCAACGAAAACGAAACCGAAAACTTCTACGAGTCGCTTTAAATTTCGATTATGTTAATTAATAAATTGGCCACCAACTTCTAAAAGCCAATATTATATAGTATAAGTAATAAAAAAGAGAATAAAGAAGAGAGAAAACAATTAATTTAATGTTGTGAGAAAATTATTCTGTAATGAATTTTCAAACAAATTACGTAAAAAACTACGACTGTCTGCGGATAGCGGCATTTTGGGCGGGAGGATTGGGCGTGGTAAGTGAACTATTTACTAATAATGACTAATGATTACTTACATATATGGAAAAGTATATTGTATGTGTAAGTGAGTATCAAATTAAATCAAATAATAATTCAATAATTTGTAGGTGCAATCAATTATTTGGATTTCTCTGACTATCACAGGCATTTTTGCCTATAACTGCTTCGTTGATCTGCCAGCAGCTATTAACTTTGGCACTATTGTTAGATATGTATTTTTCTATTTGTACTTCAAAGGAGATTGTAAACCAGATGTGTATCAATCGTTTAACAACACAATACTTGAAACCGTTGATAGGATTTTAGATCCGACCCAGATTCTAATTTGGATTAGTGTATATCTGGCAGTCTCAATATGTTGGCTACTGGCTTCCGTTTCGTTACTGGCTTGTACGTATATCGTGCATATACTATACTATAAATATAACTCGTAAACAAAATCGTATTGCCAATTGTAGATATTAAAAAGGATGACGTTACTATGACTGTCAGAATACTCTACTCATGGGTAACAATAACGTTTCTCATCTCTGCATTGGATTTGGCTCAGGCAATAATCTTCGGTATTGATGGCGGCAATTTTCATGAAAAAGCACTTCTGTATGGTATGGAATCCGATCAAGTGAATCCAAATGGTGTTTGGTTGATTGCTGGCGAGATAAGTGCCTTCAGTTTGATGATTATATCCCTTAAAGGATTCGTTTTGTGGATAATAAATGTTGGATTTTTAATATATTTGCTGCTGCTAGCGAACTCCATTGTAAGCGATAAGCGCGAAAATGTGAGTATATACATATGTATGTAAAAACTTTTTTATAATTTACAGGTTTCGAACAAAACTAAACGTTGTTATTTTTATGTAGATTGAATGTGACTATTTTTGTGATTACGACAGTTTCTAATTTTTTAGGAAACCTTATTTATGCCACGCAATGAATCTGTCGACATTTTAACAACACGACATCCAATTAGCGCCTTCGAAAATGGGTAATAATTCTTTAACGTTATTGTGGAAGACATTATATAACATTAGATTGTTTCATGTAAAGTAAATTTAATGCAAGCTATTACAATGATGGCTTCATGCCAGATAATAGCTCTATGGGAACCATAAAGTTAAATCAGGATGCAATCATACGTGCGGCTCGTATGGCAATTGACACCCGCCTACAAGAACATCGTTTTCGAAACTTAGATAGCTTCCAGCAGTACCCACCACCTCATAATAATAACAACACCAAACGCGAATCAGTCAAAGCTCAGGAAACGGTTACGACCACAGCCGCTGTAATCATGAAACAATTCCCAGCACCGGACTATTCGGACTACTAATCGCATCAAACAAAATGGATTGCTTCGAAACCATATATTATTGGTTGATAGCTAGTTGGTTGGTAGATAGTTGATAAAATGCTAACATAATTTAAAAACTTTCCTAAATTTTATATAAACAATTTTTTGTAATAAAATATGTTAAACAAATTTTCTACAAAAGAGAAGTAGGTTTGCTTTTTGCAGAGAGGTTTAATTGAAAACCTTAGTAGTAAAGTTTTTCTGATTCTTCGAAGCAAGTACCGAAAAGTATTCTAATCATTTGCGTGATTTTAGTGTTTTGACATGTTTGGGAACATTATTCGTTCATTTTTTATGTTGGAATCCAGTAGGAATTTTGCATTATTTTGTGGAAGCATAATAGCAGATTACGGAATCGTGTAGAAGCGACATTTGTTATTTTATTTTATTATTACTGATTAAATATCAAAGAAGCAGCTAAAAAATGAAACAATTTAATTATATTTTACAACAAAGTCGCTTTAAAATTAAAAGAAATTAAATTTTAATTTAAAAATTTGAAGGTTCGTATAGTTTTAGAGCTGAAAGTTAAGAGAATGGAGAAAAATAAACAGAGCCGATATGCATATAAGCATGCTAGTCTCTAGCCCAACTTTTGCTGTGGAAACACCAGCATCCGCTCCTGCCTCCATCATGGACCCATAAAGATAGCAATATCAAATTCATCCGCTAAATGACCTAGCCGCCATACAGCTCTGTTGCGCAGGGTCTTAGAGCTCTGGGGGCTCTGGCTCTGAGCTAAGAATAAACCTGATACCAAAATGAGTCCCAAATTCGAAGCAAAATCTGAATATTTCCCAAGCAAATTGACAATTGACATCCCATACAAAATGGAAATCGCATTTATGCAAAGTCCGAAGTCGATGTATTTCTTATTAAACACAGCTTTTTCACAAAACACCTCTACAATTTTACTCACTATGGAGAAAACCAACTGATATTTGAATGTTTATAATTGATGGATCAAAAGGCAAGAAAACTAAAAAGAAGATGGACAGGGGGTTGGAACCTGTACTGATTGAATTGTTAGGGAAAAATATTGGCCTACTAAGGAGCAGCCGAAAAACTAGCCACTAAATTGTTGACAATAAATTGTTTGTTTGCGCCATTTGGAACATGTAGGATGTTTTTTTATTGTTTGTCAATAGCAATTTCATTAAAAAATGCAAATAATTCACAACTCAATAAACAGCTGACAGTATTGTCAAAGATATTTTTCTGAAGTAGTGGACACATTTAATATTATGGTAGCGACAACACTGGTGGTGAAATGTTACACTACGAACATTGTTTGCACTCGATGAACCATTTCTGCTCTCGCAAAATTTTGTTTGGTATTGTGATTGAGAAAAACCAAATAGCATTCTTTAAAAATACAACATGTTAACATTTTATACTGTTCAGAGAAGTTTGTCCTCGTCGACAGCTATCATTTTGTTTTGCTTCGCAGAAGATCATCCTTTCTGGATGAACTCTGAAAGCTGAGACCGTAAGGTTGACAACTTTGAACAGAAAGCAATAACACTTTTACAGTTTTGCCAAACAATGTTCGTAGTGTAATATCCGCATTTCATATTGCCTTCTGACACATAGGGACGACCCATGTGACCCATTTCCAAACGACCGACACCAATTTTCAAATTTCAGTATGTAAAGAATAAAAAAAAAGAACAAGAGCGGCGACATCGCCCAAAAATAGAAAATTTCATAATTTGGTAGTCTCAATAACGACGATAATTAATTTTTTTCTCGTTGTCCGTAAGGCCCATATTACATTGCAAACCGTTCTTTGATCAAACAGTCACATTGTTTTTGCTTTCTGTATAAAGTTGTCAACTCTCAGTTCATCCGTGAGAAAATGAAAACGGATGAACTGTTGGCACAGCAAAAACTCTGTTTGTTGGCGATGAGTGCAAACTACAAACAGAACAGAGTTGTTTTGTGCTGTAGTAGCTGTGCTGTTATTGGAGTGAAAAAGCTGCACTTATATCAGAAAAAGGAGGATTGCGTGATAATAATTGCACAAATCAACTCTAGCTATGTGTAAATAGTATGGAAAAAGAGTTTGAGTGTGGAAAGTGTAAATAGTAGGAAAACAGATTTGACGAGAGAGTAACATAGTTCATTTCTATAGGCTGTTTGTTCAAACAACTGTTTGTAATGTAATATATAATAGAACTAAGACACCATGTAATTTAGAAATTGCCGTCGGTCGTCGGTAGTCGAGCGACGTGGTGTGTTTACTTCATTAACGTTACGTAGCGACTTAGTGAACGAACTCTGTTAGTGGAACTGTAAATCACGAAGCCATAACCTAGCTAACGTGTCAGTGAGAAAGCTACCTCCCCCCCTCCCGTGGTTCTAATGTGTTGAGTAGTTTTCATCGTGAATTCGGTCCGCACACATTTATTTACTTAATTCACACAATTAATTAAGGACCATACCGGGCAGAAAAGTCACAGGTCAAGCCAATCTAAACCATTGTAAACAATTCATAGTGTTGCGAATTTAGATTACCAGTGGAATTCCGCCGAAAATGGCTGGCCAGAAATTTCAGTACGATGAAAGCGGCGGAACGTTTTATTATTTTCTTTTATCATTCCTGGCTTTGGTTTTGATTCCAACAACAATTTATTATTGGCCACGTAAAAAGAAAGAAGGTAAGTGTAAAGGGTTATTATATTAAGACTGTGGCGGAGATGCAGAACGAAAGTTTATAGAATTGAGGCTTGGCTGCTGTCTTAAAGCAGTATAACACCAAAGATCACGGTCACGGACCTGTTATCAGCTGTTGTCAAGTGGGCCACACGATGTAAACCAGCTTGGGAGGGACAGCTCTATCATGAGTTGAGGGCGGAACCCAGGTGCCAAACAATTATTTCAGGTCCATTAAAACGAATGACAATTGCCAACTTCGATAGTATAGCAATGTATATATATTGCATTTCCGTTCGGTGAAAGTTATGATGAATTTTAAACGAAGAATGTGAGTTCGTAAGAAAACGAATGAAAAACAAATAGTACGCAAACATTCAGGTGAAAAACAGCTTGAGTAATACCATATTTTAAACTCTCCACTTCAATTAAAAATTCTTAGAACTAATTGTGCTGCAAACGTAAGCAATTGTTTCGGATTTCAAAGTGGCTAACAATTGTTTATTCTAAATTAGAATGGTAGTGATGAGAACTGTAGCTATTTTGTTTTTGGAAAGTATTTGAATAGTTATTTTTACTATTACATCTTTATATTGCATTTCAGAAATAAAATTGCAAATAAGAGATAGTCCTAAATTATGAAATGTTTAACCGTTTCTTGATAAATATGTATATGTTTGCCAGAACTTTTAACAATGCTTACACCAAAGCATTTTTTACAAATATTTTAAAATATCATTTAATGTTGCTTATTGTATTGCATTTTTTAGACCCTAACAGATTGAAAGATGAATGCCAATGCTCCGACTGTCAAAAGAAAAAGATCATTCTTGCAGCCTCGGAACCATATCGAACTGTAAAATCGTTGCTTGTAAAACTTTCTTTAATTTTGGGATGGTCTTTGCTGGTATTCCTCGCATACCGCGTCTCTCAGTTTGATTACGAAATGGCGAGTTTCGATCCTTTTGAAATTTTAAAGATTGAACCCACAGCTTCGATGGCTGACATCAAGAAAGCGTATCGCAAGTTGTCTGTTATTTTGCACCCAGACAAAGAGACTGGCGACGAGAAGTCTTTCATGATGCTCTCAAAAGCGTATCAGGCGCTCACCGATGAAGTATCGAAGGAGAACTATGAAAAATATGGAAACCCTGATGGTCCTGGCGCCATGTCTTTCGGAATTGCGTTGCCATCTTGGATTGTTGAAAAAGAAAACTCCGTATGGGTTCTGGGATTGTATGGTTTGGTCTTCATGGTGGCGCTGCCTTCGGTGGTCGGAATGTGGTGGTACCGTTCCATACGCTTCTCTGGAGACAAAGTATTACTGGACACTTCGCAGATGTACTTTTACTTTATTCACAAGACCCCTCACATGTTGATGAAACGTGCATTGATGGTTTTGGCAGCTAGTTTAGAATTTGACAAACGCCACAATTCGCAGGTGGTGGAACGACAATCGGACAACGAAGAAGTACCTGCGGTAATACTTACGTCTTTCATTCGTATGCAAGTTCTTAATACGTTATTTTATTATAGTTAATTCGTCAGCTACCCAATTTAAATGAAAAATGTAAAGAACATCCTTTGTGCCGCATGTATTCCATAAAAGCGCGTGCCGTTCTTCACGCTCATCTTGGACGGATTCCTCTAAATCCGGAGACTCTTGAAAAGGATCGACAATTCATTGTAAAGAAGTGTCCGTACCTAGTACAAGAAATGGTGTCGTGTGTACATCAACTTGTAATGTTAGCATACGCTAAAAGAAGTAAGTTTAATTTGAAGAAAGTGATAAGAGTTTCTCTCAAGCATAATATACCTTTACAGTACCGCGTATACCGAGTATAGAGACTATTGAGAACTGTATGAAAATGTCACCAATGATTATTCAAGCTCTGTGGGACTTCAAGTCGCCTCTGTTGCAGTTGCCTCATATAACAGAGGAACATTTGTACTTCATGAACAAGAAACGTCACGTTAAGAATTTGCAGCAATTCGCTCAATTAAAGCCGGAAGAAAGTCGACAACTTTTGAAAAGCTTAACAGATTGCGAATATGAAAATGTAATGAGAGTTCTAGGGAAGTTGCCGGTTATAGATTTCTCGATTCGATGCGAAGGTATATCAAACATATTTTGCCGCAATCGGAAAGCAGTCTATGTGTACGTGCATTACATGTATTTATTTTTACAGTAATTGATGACGAAAATACAAATGTGGTCACTGCTGGAGCCATTGTTACAGTTACAGTTACCTTGGTACGAAAAGACATGAAAACATTGTTTGGTGACACAAAAGCACCTGAAAAACAAGGAATTAAGTAAGTATTGTTGTATGAACGTATGACTAAATTACATTGCTAATCTGATTCCTTTTTTTCCGCCAAACAGAGACGATGAAGATCAGGGAAATGGTGATGAAGACGTTGAAGCGACATCGGTGGCACCACTTAAGAAATCTTCAGCGTGGGCCAGACCAAAGAAGGGTAAAGGTGGAAAGGGTGGCAAGAAGCCGCTCAACCAAAGGAAGAGAGCACCACCTCCACCAAAATCAATTCTAGCCGCAGCAGCCGCCGCCGAGACGCAACAAACGTCAGACGGAGATTCCGATGCTGACGCAAGTGATATCGACGACAAGGACTCTGCGTCCGCTAGTGGCGATGACGATGAAAAGAACAATAAGAATAATTCGTCATTAGATGACGACGATGACGAGGAGTGGGAGAAACTTCAATCCAAATTGAATAAACATGAAAAACTGGAAGGAAAGTCTCGCATTTCGCATACTGTGCACTGCCCGTTCTTCCCAGAGGAAAAGCAAGAGTATTGGTGGACATACATATGCGACAGAAAGTCTCGAACTTTATTAACAGCACCATACCACGTAACCAATCTGGTGGAAAGAGAAGAAATACAACTAAAGTTCACAGCCCCCAGATGGCCAGGTGTCTACACATTCACAGTGTGTTTGCGTTCAGGTATTTATGAATCTTGGGTCTTCTTTCACTGGGTAGAGAGGATATTCGACGGATGATAGGAAACGTAACTAGGCATTGCCTCATTGGTGCCCATGCAAAATGATTAGGGTTGTTGTCTAATGACTTTTGTAGAACTTGTAGGGATGAGGACATCCGTGAAATGCACCTCTAGCACCTCTGAAATGAGAGGATCATTGCCCTATAAAAGCATAGCTCTTCATGGTTTGAATAAATAAATGTGATTAGATCCATAGGGTGTCACAATGGACCTACCTACCCACCTACCTTTATGAAGATAAATATTTCAATCTTTCAACATGATGATGCTGATGCATTTGGTATTTTTTTAAAATTTAGATTCCTATCTGGGCATGGATCAACAACAAGAGCTTAAATTGGATGTCAAGAATGCCCCAGCCCCAGCCACAGACCACCCGCAATGGGATCTGAGCGAATCGGAGCAGGAAAACAACGATCAGCAAGACAATTTGAGCGAATACACAACTGACAGTTCGGATGAGGACGATGACGAGTAATTCTCGACTTTCCAATAACGTGTTGTACTATAAATGACGATTAATAGCTTTTATTTTAATTTTTTTTTATTGGTGAATCATTTTGTAAATGTGTCAATATCACAAAGATAAAAAAGAAAGCTAAAAAACCATGCAATGTTTGTTAACTAAATTGCAGTGCAGAGAATATAAAATGCATTTCTTCTAGTTTTGTAATAAAAAATAATTTTATTATATTTCAGTTAGTACAATTATTTTGATTGACAAGTCATAAAAAAATAAAAATTAAATTCTTTTTTTTTCGAATGGTATACAAAAACTATGGATCGAGAAAAGTTTCCGTCGTGCAGCCGCTCACGTAACTCGAATTTCTTGACTTTATATTTGTCCTTCGTTTGTTTAATGGGAAGCTGCAATTTTCTCATTCGCAATGAGATCTGCTGCGGTTGCAACTTCTGGAATACTTTTTTGCTGAGTAGATGCGATATGATCGCCTGAAGATGGTGCTAGAAATTCTATGGCGCTATCCTCCTGATGGCATAAAAAAATCAACGATAGTATACTAAATATATTCATTTAATACCTAAAAAAAAGGACTAAAAACCATTACCGTCTGTAAAATATGTCCATTTTTTATTTACAGAGGAAACTCATTATTGGATAAAGTAAAAAAAGTGTGTACTTATTTATGAATGTTAGAATAGAGGATTGCAAGGAAAAAGTGCACAAAGTTGAGCGTTGTAGTTGAAGTAATACAATACGAAAGACAAGTTTTATGAACGACAACGCTTCGGTTGCCATGAATAAGTAAAAAAAATGTCTAATCTTTCATATAATGGTTCAATTTCAATAGATCCTTTTATGTTACAAGTTTTTTTATCTTGCCTGTTTATATTTTCAATATTTTGCATGTTTAAATACGATTTGTTTGAGACATATGTATTGTATTTCGAATATTAATTATTTTGTATGGCACTTTATATGGATTCCATCACTCTTTAGTCAGTGCCGAAACCTCGTCTTTTTCATCAATCGATTGTTTTTTCTCATCCAATTCCGATTTTTCGACCACATCTTTTTCTGTTGATAATTCTTTTTTTACATCATTCCATGATGTTTCTTCATTATCTTGAGATTCTTTTGTTACTTCTTGTGTCACCGATTCCTGTTCCTTTTCAACATTTGGTCGGGTTTCTTCAATCATTTCCGAATTTATAACTATTTCATGTTGTATGGATTCTTGCTGTCTATTTTCATCATTAGATGGTTTTTCATCATTCTCTTTTTCCGAGACTTGTAGCACTGATTCCTGTAGTTGTTCATCATTTGGTGGCTTTATTTCATGTACTTTAGATTCTTTTACCACTTCTTGTTGTGCAGAGTCTTTTTCAGCTTCTGTTGTTTTTTCTTCATTTATTTCAGATGGTTTTACTTGTTGCTGCTCCGCCGATTCCTGTCCTTTTTCACCATTCGACTGTATTTCTTCATTTACTACAGATTCCTTTACGACTTCATCTTTTACACTCTTGTTCTCAATTCCGCTCCCTGTGGTTTCTGCATTGATATCTTTTTTATCTGCAGATTCCTTTACTACTTCATCTTTTACACTCCTGTTCTCAATTTCCTTCCGTGTGGTTTCTGCATTGATATCTTCTTTATCTGCAGATTCCTTTGCATTCAATTCGGTGGATTCTTGCGTCTTATCTTTTAAGTTTGATGTTCCATCTGAATCTTCAGTTTTTATTAATTTTTCCCTTTCATTTTGGATGTTTTTACTAACTGCTTCGTGTTCTGTCCCATCTCCTGGAATTTCTTCTACTTCATCATTAGGAACCCTTACACTGCTTTCATTACTCTCATTTTTTTCCTTCGAATCTGTGTTATCCTCTTGAACATTCGTATCGACATTATCATTTACAATTTGGTTTTCTAGATCTTGAATTTCATTGTGGCCAATTTTATCCGAATCAGATAGAATTTTATCGTCATTATCCGCTGCATTCACGTTCTCTTCCTTCGTGACCACTTTCTGTAGGATTTAAGGACACGTTTATGTGTGTGCGTAGGCGGGGTGTTCCAGGATCCCAGAATATGATGATGGGTGATTCAAGGTGAAAAAAGGAGAATATTCAATGTAATGTTCGGAGAGAAGACATCATGCGGTAAGTTGTTTTAGTAGGATAAAAAGCAAAAAGGCGGACTAATTTCAATTCAACATTATTCATTAAAAAGCTAAATTGTTAAATTGTTCAGTATAAAGGATGCATTACGCAGCATGCTATTTTATTCTAGTCGATTTTGTTTCGATCATCTACTTATTTTTCATGAACGGAGGATTAGCTTTTTCGAGAGGAAAGATAATTATCGGGGAGATACTTCTCCTCCACAAATCCACAAACCTCCTTCTCTGTAATGGTTTCTTCTTTGTCATCAGGTTTATTTTCCCCCTCGGTTTTGGGAATTTCAGCATCTTAGAATACCAAAAAAATATTGACCTTTGGGTGCAACTCGCTGTATTCATCATGACATTTACCTTTCGTTACATTGTTATCATGTTCAGCTGGCTTATTTCCATTAATATTCTCTGCTTCTTCCGATTCCTTTGACTCCGGTGTTTTCGCAGCTTTGCTGTCATTATCGTTCTTAAAAATATCATTCAAGAGATTAATTATAATTTAAAGTAATAATAACAAATTATGCGAACGAACATAAAGAGCAGATACAATTTTGCAAATTTGATGAGCTGAAATTCACAGGAGCAACGAGAAAGTAAACAACGTAGAAGATGCAGTCAAGTTTTAGCTAATATTATCCTGTTGCAAGGACACATCATTTTACTGCGCATTCTATACAAAATTCATGCCAGTGGTTACAAGTAAAGCGCTAATTCAACAAAGATAGCCACTAAAATTCTTTGTTTCAGTTCACGATGCGGTTAGTTTTATTATGTATTTATGTAGTTATACTCATTAAAACAGTTCACAATGAATATATTATTCAAATAATACATGTATATATGTTAAAAAATAAATAAAAAAATTTTGATTTGTCTGTTTGCATAACGTTATGACGCATGTACTTCATTACAAGCATTGAAAATAATAATTAATTAAGGAGTAAAAAGTTATATAGCAAGAGTCTTTGTATGTGTGTTTAAGGTGCTGAAGCACAAAGTTATGTATAAATGTGGATTTTGTTATTCAAACCTCTTCCTTCACCGCATCAGCGTCGCCAACAGCTTCAACATCTGTAGGCTTTTTATCGCCGTCTTTTATATCTTCATTTTCCTTATTGTCCTCGTCTGGCTCGTCAGCCTTCTTCTCGGTGATGGAATCCCCATTCTCTTGCTTTAATTCAATCTGAGCAGTGGACACTGCTGTGGTGTCGGCTGGTGCCAATTTTAAGAACTGATCCAGTGTATCGATTTCATTGGCCAAATCAAAGGCTTCGTAGTCACCGCAATATTCATCCTCGTTGAAAAGTTGTGGAGGCAGTGGGTGTCTAGGCGCTGGGTCACTAACAGTGCCTCCATTGCTAGTTGATTTTGCTTGCATCATTTCTTTTTCGCTTTCCTTTCCTGGTTCCGTGATGTCAATGATATCGTACTTGACATTCTTGCTGTCGAGAATCATGAGGACACGCTGCTGACGTTTTTTAACCTAATAAATGAGAAATATTCTTAGTACATTAGCTATCTAAGTACATTAACTATAAAATTACAATTATATAGATAGACATACATATATATAACACCATGGCATATATATAAAGTATAAAATGTAAACGTATAACATTCAAATACAAAAACCTATGGTAGTATGTAATGTGAAGCCGGCATTTATGATTACCAACCTCACCTATTATTTGCTTTAAAGCTTCAATGGTTACATATGTACGTTTATAAAAATTGCATGAGGATGAGTTTAAAAATGATTCATAGACGCATACAAAACATACGCCTACTTACGCACCCTCGTCGAATAAAACGTACGATCAATGTCTGCACAGTGATCAAAAGTGCGACTATTCTTAAAGAATGACTTCAGTTTTTCTAAATGAAATTTAAAAATACATTTTTTCCGTCTTAATTACTTTCGAGTAGCACAATCAAAATAAAAAATTAAAACAATTACATTTTAGAAAAGTTAAACGGTTTGAAGAAGTCAAATTTGAATCGGAGAATATTAAATCGAACCACTATGCGTCACTATCAAGGCCTCTGTAACAGCGTCTTCCACCGGAAGACTTATTCAAGAATTAGAAAATACATGCATATATCAAGGCCAATACTTCTGTATTTATCAAATTATTTTAAATTCTGAAAATTTTAACTGTCTGTTTAGTTTTACAAGTGTTTAAGCAAAGCATTTAAAACAATAGTAACTAAATACGGAACTAGGCTGATGGCGTCATTTGTATGTATTAATTACCTCCTTGTTTCCAGACATTCCACTGACATAAACTTTTAATCCCATTTTGGACGAGTTTTCTGCACAAGATTCCTTCACAAATTTTATCTTTTTTAGGTCTGCTGCTTATTTGTCGTAGCTGTCAATTGAAATTTCTGATTGGGGGACCTTGGATGATCTTATTGCTGACCCGGAGAAACTATCGGCAGTGATATGTTGGAGTAGATACAATCGAATACGTCTTTAACTTTCTGCAGATAGCAGCAATTAATAATTTTAAAAAAGGTGAAAATAATTGCACGAATAGTTTCACTGGCTTCTGCAATCCGTTTCCTATTTGCTTCTTGTTTCGTCTTGAAAGAATTCGAAAAAAACTAAAAAAGTACGAATGACAACGAAAATTTGAAGGCGAAAGTAGCAGATGCTGCCAGACGTCTCAGAAAAGTAAAAGTTGAAATTTTGTAAATATCATTAGAATCAGGGTAGAAATTAAATAAAGTTTTAGATTCAGGTGGCTTTCCCAACACTTTATTGGCTTTAATTGGGATATGCCCGGTAACGCTAATCGTGTTGTTGTTTTTGCTCTTGTTGTAGCTTGCGGAGCAGATTCCTAGAACAACATATTACCCTTTTGCTCCCCTCTGGTTTCGGAGTTATAGCACTTTGAAATTTGAATTTATTTGCCTAATATCTCCTTAACTATAGAAGATATCCGGTATAGTTGTATATAGTTAAAAAGGTAACTTAAATACCTTTCATTTATGTAAAGTAAGATTTTGCCGAAAAACGCATATTTTTGAAGAAAACACGATTTTAATATTTTTAGTACTTTTTTCCCACCCATTAATTAAATAAAATATGTAATTAACTAACATCATTTTGCGAAGAACAGAAAATAAACTGTTTGCTGCCGACGAGTGCAAAATGCAAACAGAACAGAGTTCTTGTGTGGTGTAATAACATAGTAGGCATGTTTTGGAGTGAAAAAGTTGCACTTATATCCGTAGGAGGAGGCGGAAGATTTCGTGAAACTAATTGCACAAAGCTACTCCAACTATGAAAAAATATTTCGGAAAATGTTTGAATGTTTGCTGCTTCATGTCTTTGTACTGTTTGATCAAACAAAGGTTTGCAATGTAATATGGGCCTTACACATAGGGCAAACAAATAGCAATATTCGAATATTGGGTGATGAATCATGAAGATCATCCATGGGTAAAATTTTACCCAAACAGAAATCTTTTTGTAGTATAGCAGCATAAGAATAATGTATAAAAATGTCAAAAAGGCCTTACACATAGGGCAAACAAATAGCAATATTTGAATATTGGATGATGAATCATGAAGATCATCCATGGGTGAAAAATTTTACCCAAACAGCAAACTTTTTGTAGTATAGCAGCATAAGAATAATGTATAAAAATGTCAAAAAGGTATGTAGAATGTATGGAATAATAGCAAACGAAAACTTTAAGTACACATTATCTCGCGGCGTCAAACTAACAAATCTTCATCTTCGTGGAAAAATTGACAAACGCGCATTGTGCTTACGCTTTTATACTACAAAACGTGTTTTGGTTATCCATTTGTGATCGGAGCCTTAATTTTGACTCCGAGATCCCGCTAGCTCACTTGGTTTAGGAGATAATTGACCATATATAATCACATTTATTTGACCATCAAAGTCATATCTCCACGACTGACCATCCACGAAGAAATTTGCTACTTCCTTTTCTAACAAAACCAGCTAATCGTAAAAAAATTAAAAAATCTAAAGTTTTAAAGCTAGCAAGCTATTCTGTATTTGTTCTAAGTAATTTGAAAATTCCTTATAATTTTAACCAAACAAGCAGTCGGTACAGTTTTTACTATTGTAATAATTGAAATAACTTTATGTATTCTGTTCTATTGTAGTGTGAATAGAGACAATAGAGAAGAGAGAGAAAACTGCAACAACCGTTAGACACATAATTTCCCCTTATGTTTAATATGGGACTCGGCAACAAGGAAAGTAGTCTTTGTCCGCCGGACAAACAAGCCAACAAGACGAATCAACTTCATTCGTGGTCACAAACTCGGAATTGTCGCGACACGAATGTACACGAAGCATCATTTCCCCTTTAAGTTTAAGGGGATCCGGGTAAACCAATTGACGTAAGCGTCCAATTCGCAGCGACGTAGCGGCGAAGTGTATCTTCGTGCTTATTCGGCAACACAAGCTAATGTAACGTTCGTGAGACTTCGTACATCCAGTATTCTCTTCGTGTACGTCAGATATAATGGTGTGTGTGCTGTTCGTGCCGGCTGTGAACAGAGTTATAAACTTTGTTAAATATCTAGTTCTAACAAAATTTTCTTAGCTCAAGTATGGGACGAAGAAAATCGAAAAGAAAACCTCCGCCTAAGCGGAAAAATATACAACCCCTCGATCAGCAATTTAATTGCCCTTTTTGTAATCACGAAAAATCCTGTGAAGTTGAAATGTGAGTATAGTTAAATGCTTGGGAATTGAAAAACATTTACTTGATTTCAATACATTTATAGTGGTTAGAAACTAAGAAATGTAACGTAAAAGTTTGGCTTAAATGAGTTTTCAGCCAAAAGTTTAAGAAAATGCTCTTATATATTTACTTATAACGCTCCATACTAAGATATATATTTGATACAATATTTGTGTAAACGTAATTTGTGCAGCTAACTTTGATTTCGTTGCTGTAAACAACATGGCTGGGCTTCGGATGCAACAGAAATGTTTCTAGCGATCTGAACATTAGAGAATGTGGAACTGAATGCCGTCTGATTTGGTCATATTTGAAAACATTCCGTACTAAAGATCCGAACTACTGGAAAAAACTACGAGTTCCATTCATGGAAACTGGGTATTTGCTGCAGCAGCCTTCAGGAACGTAATAATTCCGAATATTTTAAGGATGTACAAATTTATCTTCATTTTTAGCCACACCACCGAAACTAAGAATAATCTTGGGAAAATTATTTTATATGTTTTCTTGTTACGCTCTAAATACTGATATTTGTTAAAATAATTGTGGCTTATTAAATTCTTAATTTGCTTTATACAAGATTATGAGCTTTTTCCTGGTTACATTTATAATTTTAACATAAGTAACATATTTCATTTCGCAGATCACATCTAGATTATGTTAATAAAAAACGCTTTTCTCTATTTTCAGGGATAAGAGTAGAAATACAGCGAGAATAACTTGTAGAGTATGCTTAGAAGATTATCAGACGGCGATTAATTTCCTTTCGGAGCCGATTGATGTATATAACGACTGGGTCGACGCTTGCGAAACTGCAAATTAAATGACATTAATTGATGCTTTTATTATTCTAAATAAAACTACCTAATCATAAAAAATCAGTTTTTAATGTGATCTTTTTAAACACAAATACAACAAAGTGAAGCATATCCGCAATATGGTACTCCCAGATAGACGAGGGTCTTCTTGAAGTGGATTCTTTCAAGTTTGAGGCGGTAGACGAAGTCTACATTTTGCTCGTCTCCCTCTCAAGCGAACTGAAAGAAGCTACTTCAAAATAAACTACTGCCAAAATATACATTTAAAGGAGTAATAATTTGTATTACAATTTAGTTAATTTTCTTTCCTAATTTCAGGAAAAATGTACTTTCATAAACCCAAACAAAATTTACATCTACATAAAGTGTATTAACAAAAAAAGGCCTATAGTAAACCTTATTTATAAAGTCAAGATGTTCTCATCACCGAACATATTGTATCTCAAAAACCTTAAAAGGATAAAACGGAAATGGGCATTCCTTTGCAAAAAGGCAAAAAACTACTTTAGGTGTATTTTAGCTCTACTTAATTCGTTGTTAATATCAATCAATTTACGATATATGTGTGTATATACAATATTACTTACTTTTTTGGAATCGCCAATTTGTTCATCAATGTTTCATTGTCAAATTTACCAGTTTCATAAGAAAACGGCTGAACATGGAATTCCTGAGGGCCTTATCTGTTTGCGTTCTTAAAACAGCATTTTATACTGCTGAGAAGCCGTAACGCAACGTTGAGAAGCGGTACCGTTCGCAGGTGGAGCATAAGGCCCTTAATCAAAAAATTTAATTGGCCTAAAAACGATCATGTTTGTTTCATAATTAAAACCACCAGATTAAATTTAAATCGACCATTTTTATTAACTTTGTTTCCCTAAATTTTGTTATACTGGCAACAGCACTTAAATGCAATCAATAGAGAACAGGCAACAGTTTTTGATTTGTATTTTATCTGCAATTTAATCCTTCATTTTTTATACTATATAAAAATGGCATTTTCTCTAATACAAAATTAAATTACTAACATAGAATTAGTGATTATTTTAGTTGCTTTTATTTAACATGAAATGAGAAATAAAGAATAAAAATATCTACTTAAATACATTCTAAAGCCAATTTATTTTGGTGTGATCATTTTTGAATGGGATCACTATGAGCACAGTTTGTTGAATTTTCATTTGCGAAAATTACATAGTTTTATTGTTTTTATTTTCCTTCATATAGAAAAATTTTGCAAATTAATATAAAAAAGTTTTACGTGCCTACATGTTTGTTTTAAGCACAATATATTTTATATTTTATTCCTTAAAACAAGATAAGTTCCTCAAAACGCAACGAAAATTACGTCACGCTCAATTATAATAAATATTTATATTATATAAATATAATTTCGGTGAGAAAAATATTTACTTTTACACTTTATTCTTAAACGTATTTAGTAATTTCCTTGTTTATTAATCTTAAAATATTGTTACTATATAATTTGCTGATGCTGAGGTTGTTGTAATTGCATTTAACAAAAATGTTTGCTTCAATCCTATATAAGAATATACGAGTAAATGTAATTACTTTTGTTTTGTTGGTTTTTAAAGTAGTTTTAACGTTTTCAGTAAAGCGTTCTTTTTATTCAGTTTATTTATTATAGTTGTTATTATCTTCAAGTTCATCATAGTAAGCTAATTAAGCATGTATCTTAACCCCAATCATAAGAGTTGTAATTTCAAATAAAAGAAATCCAAAATAAAAGTTGTTGTTTCTTCATGTACCGTCCTTACCGAGTTTTTCATGTTTGTGTGACGTGACTTCAGACCATAAAAAATTCAATGTTTTCTCCTTTTTTCAATTTAATGACATATGATTATTTTGTATGCTGTAAACGGAACACGGGAAAGTAAAAAGGTTGTGGTTTGTATATACTATAAATATAATTTGTCAGCGACTAGTGTTACAGTACGCCGTAAGGTCTGATTACGAAAGATCTGCAAACAAATTATTATTGTTATTATAGTGGTAGGAAATAACAAATCGCTATTATATTAACTTACAACTGGGTGCAGATTCATAACGTCTTTGAATCTGATCATACGTAAATTTTACGAAGGCATCGTACTGCTCAGCGAGTTTTGAATTTAGTACTGCGTCATACTTCTCACGGAGTTCATCTTCTCGTTCCTTAAGCATGCGCTCGCATATTAATTGTACCTAGAAAGAATAAACGTGTTAGTCTAGCGTCGATTGACTTCTTAAATTGGGAAATCATCAAACTTTACTGAATCAGTATACGGGGCGCAAAACACTGGAAACACAATTAAAAGTAGATGATATGATATGATATGGATGTGAGAAATTATATCAGCAGTGAGGCCATTTAATGCCATTATTGATGAACTATGCTGAGTACTGGCAGAAGTTTGTTGTCCTACCTGCTTGAATGTGAATAGCGCCTTTTCGGGATGACGAACAATGCCTGATGGGCTATCTGGACGACGAGGACTCTCCGGTCCCATTTCGGATCCACTGGATTCCGAATCCTGCATCCGTTCGATAGCAGCAGCCGAGAATGGTAATTGTTTCCGTTTGTGGAGTCTTTTGATTTCATCGCGAATGTTTTGTGCCATTTTGTCTGGTAATTATTGGTAATTTGGAAACGTCATAATCAGGTCCATCAAATTAACTTAAACATATGTACCTGGTGACATCTTGGAGAGATTGGCATTGGCGAAAGCACTGGGCTGTACTTCTTTAACGAAACGACCACATGGGCTCTGTGCGCTAGTGCCATCGTGAGACGTGGCTAATGAGATGGAAGGAGAGCTACTACCCGACTGGCCAAAAGGATTACAACGTCTACGTTTTGTGGGACGCTGATTGATGGATTCCCAGTCCAAAGTTCTTTTTAGTGTAGCACAAGCCATTGTCTATCGCGCGTGTACAAGTAAAGTATGACTCCAAAAGTAAAGTATGACTTCTGAAAGTATATTACAATTTCAGTGTTTTAGCTAAACATTCGTTCCACACAATTTCTCTATGGAATTTTTTATGTACAGGTTTCCTCTTTGAAAAAATCAATTCTGAACAAGGAGAATGTAACAAAAACATTCTTTTGTTCGCTGCAAACAACTTTAATCATAAACCTAAACCAAGCACGTACCTGCTGCACCACCAGCAAACAGGCTGCACATAGTATCCTACAAACATAAGAGACCAACAGCTGCTGGTGACCAAAGCCACACACACACACACACACAAAGCATGTAGACTTGAAATACCACTCAACATAAGTGATAAAAAGGATGACGATGCATCGTAATTTCATTTAAAATTAAAGAATAGCATACGATGTACATATTCTTAGTTCTCAGGGGTGGTTTAGCGATTATATGAAGATCGTTATGTGTTCTTTGTATCCTCAATAACGAAAAATGTGCTTAACTAATACCTAAAACAATATTCAGGGTATTCAGAGTTATCGAATTTGGATGTAGTATTATGTGGAACTTTACTATCTTTTTTTGAATCTCTCATTTTGGCTTTTGGGTTTCATGTCAACAAAACCTTAACCAAGGCCGTGGTTAATGTAGAAAAGGTCATTAAGTTCCAAAAACTACATATTCGAACACAAGAAAATAAGAAAAAATACTTCACTTATAAATTATTTTCGATGTATTATAATATATAATTTCATTGCAAGATATGGGGAAACTATAAATTTATAGCTTTGCTGCCAAAGCTTTTCCTGCAGCAATATCGGCTGAAAAATAGCTAGCTGATAACGCCCTGTAAAATATACGAAGTTAATACAGTATAAATAGCGAAACCTCACGTCTGGACTAAAACAAATTGAATACGTTTCAGAGAGGTGGCAGCTCGAACAGAAAGAGATACAAATATATAATACTCAACGAAAGGAAAGAAAGATAATACTTTTCCCTTCGCAAAGAAAATCCAATTTAAATATAAAAATATGCTAATCTTTGAAACACATTTACAGATTTACAAATAAAAGAAAATTAAATAATTACCTTAAATTTTCAGCTTTATATGCTTCACCAAACTATGAAATAGGTGGTAATTGCTTTGATCTTGGTTAAATTCCTTGGTTAAAGCCACAAAGCAATTCTATGAAGAAAAATTTATTTTTTTCCCGTAGAAATTATAGTTTGTATTGCAAAGGCCACTAAAAATATTAATCTAAAAAATATATATATTTTTTTTCTATTTCTATATTTTTCTTTTATATACAAAATTCAGTTAACTGATATAATTTTCAGAAATTCAATAAAAATGACTATGATAAAACGACAGCAAATTTTGATTGCAAGAGCAAAGTGAACGCAGAACTGGCAGAACAATTGTGTGCTCAATATGGCTGCCAAGTACTTTTTGAGTTGAGCAGTACATCCAAGTATGATAGAGACGGTTATACCTAAATAAATAACGAAAATGGATAGTAAAACAAAATGGGCGATGTGTTGACTTCATTATAGAGATGGTAAATTTTAAGCGATAATTTAGGGTCGTTCAAGAAAATAGACGAATGTAGACGTAAGTAACCCGGCGAACCTTCATTTTCGACGGGAATTCTTAAGGATTAATTAGTCGAGACGTATGGTAACGTGACGTGTGAACGTATCGTTACGGCTTCGTGGTAGCCATTAGTTAAATTCTGTCAGATAAGAAGCAAAAATGTACGTTAGGCCTCGACGACACTCAAATTTCGGCCGATTTAATTTTGAATGTAATGATTATTTTTTTTAATAATATATTTTATACTTACGTTTAAATATTAAGGAACAATTTTAGTGACTGACATAAATCGACATAAATTGACATATTGGAGTTACAACAACAAAATGTCACTGTCCTTAAATTCTTCCATTACTAATATAGTATTATTTATAATAAGTTATACGTTTTATTTATAAAATTACATATTTTCAATTTTTGGCGTGTTTAAAAAAATTTTCTTTTTCATGTTTTTAATAATTTAATTAATTTAAAAGTAATAATAATATTTTAAATATTTCTTTTATATAATTATTCCTAATTTGATTTTTTAAAACGATTTTCCTTTTAAATTTAAGAATTTAATTATTAATAATTGTGAATATGAACTGAAATTTAAAATATGTATTATTTAATTATAGTTTTTTTAAAAAATTATAATGATAGGCTTTATAAATATAACTAATAGAAATGAATTGTATATTATTAAAAATTATTAAAAAAAGTGCGATTTGCGTGAAAAAACGAACAGAGCTGAGTTGATTTTTGCAACAATTCGCATTGTTGATTTTTAATCGAAGCTGCTTTTTTTATCGAATCGAACGAAAGAATCAAGCGAATAAGAAATTGTTTAAAAATAGTTAAGCAATTTTCTAAAGCAATGGAAAATGATAGCTTTATCAAAGCACTTTACCAAAGAATAAAGTTATACATTTTAATTGAAAATAATAGGTTTGAATAAGTGAGTAGACCTAATAACATGCCCATTGATTTGTATTTGGTTTCGTGTGAATTATTGTTTACGGAAGAAAAGGAACCTTTGTGTGCAAAATTAAAACATTGTTGCTCTAGTTTGTGTGTTTAACCCTGTCGACCCCTCTGGAAGGTTACTTGCGAGCTAAGAACCGTACACTTCATTAAACGGTCGGTAAAGTTTGCCATAAAAATATGTACTTCTGTAAACATTCAAGTCATTTATTTCATACAATGTGATACAATCATATTGACTAATGAATGACTAGTGACTACTTTTTAAAAATATTTAAAAACATTCAGTTAAGGTTAATTTGTTGATTAATGGTTTTTGTTTCTTCTTTTCTTACAGACTTTTGACAAAAGTTGCAATTTGACTTATTCAAACCAACGGCAGAGCCAACGATCCACAAACTTGCTACGATTCATGACAAGATATCACCGACCAAGAAACGAGTGCATAGCCAACCAACCAAGCTAAGAGAACATATTTTGCTCAAAGCTTTACTGCTAAAATTATGAGATAAAATCGGCGCTAGATTCAGTAATTGCTGTAGTCTCGATCGCAACAGAAGCACCAGTTCATAGATATATAACGCCAAGTAAGAAATCGAACTTCTCCTCTCCGTCTGTTAAATAGAAGCAGATGCGATTAGCTTGTGCTACAATTTCATTCCAAACAAATTGATACACAGTCGTGTCCCCCACAACGAGATATCATAGAACGGTTGCCGGTTGTGAAATATGGTTGATAAAACAATATGTGGTTGGCAAAGCAATATTCTAAAATCGCAATTCTTAGAGTTAGGATCAGGGAACATCCACAATTCAAATTTGTGTTAAATGACATGGCAATGGAGATCCTGATCTGACAACTTTTGTGTGTGGAACACATTTAAAGATCTGATATAGTGGGTGCAACACCATTGTATAGAAGATTTACCATGATGTGAATGAATTTTTTATATAAAAAGCATTATCATTATCCAAATGAATGAAAAATACATGAACGAGTCTAATATCTAGAAAGCGGAAAGCAGAATTATATGAAATTGGCCATAGTTCCGCTTGACAGCTATGGCATTATTTAATAAACTTTTCTTTCCAACGGCATCATCAACTTCATCATCTGTGAAAGCCGCAACGAATTCGCGGACGTCATCTACGACTTCCAACTGCGGCGACAACAACAATAAACGTCAAAGTTATCAATCAGAACATTCAAAAAACTATTTAAGGTAAGTAAAAGAAATGAATAACCAAAAATACTAAAGTCACAAGTTAATTATAACTTAAACTTTGCATTTTACGTCTGTTTTGGTAACGAAATTGTAGTAATGTCTGTATTTTTGAGCAACCTTAAAACCAAATTTAAAAGTACACCACTCTAAATTACCTAATTTTTACGTTGTGCATTCAAGAAAGAGTGAAGTTTTTCTAATAAAAACCTAATAAATAACTTTGGTTGGTATAATTTGTTGTTGTCTGCTAATCTGCACAACTTTTTCATTATAAGTCAATATAGACTCTACAGCCTTTAGTTCATATAATAGGAATTCTTTTTATGTATTTTTGTTTTACATTCGTTCATTCTTATAGTAAAAAATGTGAAATCAATCAAATTGTAACCATCAATTTGTTTTCGTACTTTCTTATATCTAATGTATTCATCGTCAGTGATCACCACCATAAAATGTGACTGTCAACAAATGCTTTCACCCATCGTTGTCCCTTCTCTCCTCCGCTCCACACTAGCTGATGGTGCAAAGCAAGAAAAAATGCGTGAATGAATGCAAATAGAAACAATCACATGACTTTATTTATAATCGTATCTCTCTCGCGTGATTATTATATCATAGCATGATGTGTAGTGAGTGAAAGAGCTCATTTATTTTGCATGTAGCACTCGTGATTTTGTTGAATCTTTGTAGATAAACCATTGATTGGCAGCATTATTAGACACCCACAATTTGTTGAAAGTCGCTCATTGTAAGGAGATTGTTTAAAGAGATCGTCTTTGATATTTATATAGAAGGCTGCTATAAGAGGCTGCACTCTGTGCCAGTAGGAACGAATAAGCAATGAAATAAGAAGTAACTAAGCAATAATTAAGGATAAAGATATAATTCTTTGAAGTGAAAATTATGGCGAACTATAACGAATTAGCCGTCTAAAATTTAAATTATTATTGACTTTCACATTATCGAAAGTGTTAATATACTGATGACAATATAATTTCTTCTAATTCTATAGAAATCTATAACCAAATACTGTTGACAGAAGCATTTTAATGTCTTATGTCCTTAATACTCTACGAGAAGATGAAAACTTAGATATGAATTTATTTATGACCCTATTTTATATATGTTTTTGTAGCACCATTTCACCACGTTGATTATTACACAATAACTAACTCACATGGACTCAAATTTAACTAAGTATTATTATTATAAATCTGTTGACAGACACCGCTAACTAATATTTATTTATATTTAGAACCAAGTATTACTTTGCCATATGGTTAGATATACTTCTATAGTAGGATTTCACATTTGTGGACTTTACATGCCTTCTTCAACAATCTGTACAGAGATCTGTAAAACTATACATACATATTTTACAGATCATATTTGTTATTTTATAGCTATTGTTTGTTTGCTTCAGTGAAATTCCATTAATTCCTATGGCAGTTGTGTTATCGTGCGTTTATTTTGTTCACTAAACGTATTCCTTATAGTTACTCTCTTCAGACATGGTGATTGTTTTTTTTCTTTTAAGCCGTCTAGTCAGGAGGTCACTTTATATGAATTATACAGTGTTTTCTTATATAACTTGAGATATTATAAAAATATTGTTTATTGAGTCTTCAAAGTAGTCACCGATTAACTAGAGACTTTTTAGTAGTTGGCTACTTATTAAACAGATCATAGGATCATTTAATAGAAAACACGAATTTAGTTGTGTTAAGTGAGTGCTTTAATTTTGTGTTTATTCGAGTGTTGATTTTCATTAACCTACGGCTCACGGCTGCTAGGCTTTATTGCAGCATGGATATGTCTAAAAAGGTGCTAATGAAACACTTAACATGTCTACGACGCTTGACGTCAAAAGTATTGAGATCCATTTGTGTATTAAAAACGATGTTTGTCACGAGTCAATACCGTCATTTCATGATTTAAAATGTTAGGTTTGTCTGCTTCTGTATATTTCCAATCATGAATAACTCAGTGCTAAAAATTACTCTTTGTTTCCTCCCTGCACTAAACTCTTCATTTCACTTGTGTAATCTACAGAGCGCCATCATTCAGATTCGGATTGTAGTAGCGTCATCGTCGTTAACGTTTGGGAGCCATTTGACTTTGCGTGTGAATTTTTGCAAGTTGCTGTTTTCTTATTTCGTATTTTAATGTGTTTATTTATTTTTTATTGTTGTGAAAATCATGTTATCAAAGGGGAAGGTGGCAAAAACGTGGTAGAATATCAAAACAGCTGGCAGTTGCTTTGTGCACCTCGCCGTTCTTTATTATGTATATTATTTTGTTGACAAACATTTGCATATTTACAATAAACAGTTCAACAACGTTTCTGGAAGTATTTGGATTTATTTAATTAGATTTTCTTTTAAATAAGTTATTGCAAAAAGTTATCGTAGAGAGCTAAAGCTATTTTAGAGAACTAAAAACTAAAATTGTAGAGAGAGATTTGTGTAGCTTTGAAACATTACTTGGATTATAAAAGATTTTAAATGTAGATAATTTTAACTGTAAATGAATTCAAATATATGCAAATGTAAAATAAAGACATTTTAATAATAGAGTAGATAATGTTTTATAATAATATTTATTATTAGTAGGGCTTGTAAATTAATACACATTATTATTGCACAAGCAAATAAACTTGACACTGGACTCTACTCGAAGGAACATCGACTTAAAATTTCAGCTGCTGTCAAAGCTTCCATATAAGTCACCAGTTCTGCATTAAGCTGACGCCAATTTATTGCTGCCGAAACAGTTGACTGATGACATAGTAAAACATTACTTTGCCAGCAGCAAAGTTGTCGTCAAAATCCCAATCATCGTCGTCATTGTTGCATTTATTCTCGCCCTGTAATAATAATAAATAATAAAATAAAACTTAATTTTTCTTAATTATACTTAATATTCGCATCACCTTGCTTTTTAGTTTCGCTGGCCATCATTATCAGTATTCTTAGGTAATTAATTGGTGATGGTTTTTTGCTTGATGTTTTGTTAACACTCACGTACTTTCTAAATTCAGAAGAACTGCACAAAGATTGTGAGAAACATATATAAACAGCTGCAATGACCAATATTTACTTACTTACTTGTTTGCTTTATAGTTTTAGAAGATTAATTTGCAGCTCTTTTAATATGAAGGTCAATCCTTTTGCTTGCCTCTTTCAGCCAATTCCCTTTCGATGGAGGACAGGTACGCGTCCTACTTTACCGGGAGTGTGACAGTCAGGGACGACGTTTATTGTTCGATTCCAATGCTTTGCAGAAAGTTCCGTTGAAAGAGGCAAACAAAAATGTAACGAAATCAGAGAAAATCACGCGCTCTCAAGAGAAATTAACAATAGCATCATCACAACATTTTCATCTTAATCTCAATGGTAACAACAACAGGAAAGAGGAAGCGAAGAAGCAGCAACAACCACAGACGCAGCCAAACAGAGATCAGAGGAATAACAAAAGTAATTCTAATAGTTTTGTAGAATTTAATGAAGAGTTTGGTTTCAAGGTACGCATCGTGTGTATGTGTGGGTGTCCGACCTTTATATTTATTCTTCTATTCCTTAAAATAGCACATTCGCCCCAAGACTGCAGATATCGCCAGCATCGGTGAAATGGTTTTTGGCGCTTTGGCCATGACCTTTCGCGGCGTAGATTTCAAGGTCCATTGGTTGCAAGCACCCACACGTATTCTCTGTTCCCAAGTTTTCTTAATACCCATCGGCAACGGACAGAGTCCTTATACAACCAAACAGCAAGTAAACAGTTTTGCAACACCGAGCCACTCCATAACCAGTGAATGTGGTTCCGTGGATGGAATGTCCATGAACTCACTCTCCATACCGTTCAGAGAAAACGTTGGTCGTCGCATGAGTGAAACCGGAAGTGAACGCAGCTCCTTGCTAACAAGTCCTCTGGATGCTTCCGATCATAAGTCGCTATCTACAAATTCAAACTATTCAAGAAGTTGCTACATGGAGGGCAGCCGTCGATATTCGTCTACTTGTAGCACTGGCACCGATTCTGGTTATTCCGCTATGAGCCGTTTTGGAGGTGGCGGAGCTTCGTCCGGCGACCAGTGGTCGTCATCATATCCGTATTCGACACTCAGTAGCCTTAGTTCTGTACTGTCTGATCGATCTGCTGCCCAACAACGCAAGCTCAGTACGGATTCCTCTAATTTTCCGAATTCATCTGCTCACTCACAGCGCTTTTCAAGTGACAGCAGCCTACAGCGCAGGATATCCCGTAATATACGGACTTCCTTTGAGAATGTGGAATCGATGAGCGATTTTATTGGCTTCATTAGTGACAACTACCCGTCCGCGTCGAGTTCTGATTACTGTGGTAACGAGTCTCGCAGCAATCCCGACATTGGAAAACGACGCGATGGCACTCTTAAGTCGGTAAGCCGTCGCGCCAAGCTAGGACTAGCTGTTTGTATTTCGATGAGTGAATCCTTCGAAGAGGAAATGGAACTTTTCTGCAGCGAACACATTGCGTTGTTGGAATCCCTGCTGAATCGTCTACGTGCCGCAACGGAGCGGGCGTACATCAATCATAAGGATTTCTTACAAGTAAGGTTTCTCACTTGAGAACGCTTGCAAAATTATTTTCGGATATTTAATAGTTCGTTTTTTTGCCAGATCATGTTTCACGCATGGCAACAGACGCGGCAGTGGGTCCAAGATTTGTTTACGGCACCCCGTATCAAGTGCCCTGTGTGGCTAAACATTACGATTAGCGGTAGCAAGTACTCGAAAAATGTGGCAGAACGCTTCATCAAGGAGTTGTGCTGGTTACTTTCATTGGCAGATACTAAGGACACAAAATTGTAAGCATCCAAAATAATAAATGTAGATGTAGGATATTTATAGACTTCCCTGTATAAAAAATGATTTATTAGAGCATAAAATGTTGATTTCGGGTCTCCTCTACTTGCGCGTCGTCGCTGTAACTTTCTTCCCTTACTTATTGTGTCGGAGATAACAACTCTGAAATTCAACTCTTAAGAAAAACGGAGATTTCATACTTATTGACCTAATACAAATCTACTCCCATTAATAAAATCAAATCTTTACTGTTTTCATTTTACAGCTTCATGAGCACCATGTTGACTGCTGTCTTGACGCATCACCTGGGCTGGGTATCAACGGTGTCATACTTAAGTAACACTTCTGCTTTCACGTCCTCGAAAACAGGCGCTGCTGCTCTTGAACAGCGTGCCAAGCTGTTGGAAGTCTCTCAAAAGCATCCTTACAATGCGTTGTGGGCGCAGATGGGAGATCTGTATGGTGCGCTTGGTATGCCTCCAAAGTTAACGCGAACAATCGTTTACGGGACAGAGAAATTGTCGGTGGAAAGACTGCTGAACGTCCTGACCTACTTTATTCGGTGTGGCGAAGTGCGACGATCACCGAAGCGAGAAGATTTTGATAAAGAACTGATGAAGTCGTTTATATTCCAAAATAAAAACAACTCCCAAATTTATTTGGACACAAATACAATGAGTGATGATGATGTATGTAAAACTGGTCATAGCTCTGGACTAAAGCGAGCACAAACCTGTATTCAGAACCTCAACAGAATATCAGACGAACAGAGTTGCAGCGAAGAGGGTGATGTCGATTTCCCTGAAAGAGATGTGATATCCACACTAACGAAAAATGAAATTCCAAATGTTCTTGCTTTTCGTGATTCGCACTTCGTACAGCAGGAGCTGCGTATAGGAAATTATCTCATGGACACAGGCATACTTAAGAGTTCGAATAGAAATCAAATCAATAAAAAGCCTTATGGAGAAGAGAAAATATTAGTGACTGTAACTACACCTGAGAATGTAGAGCTGCCAATGGAAGCGGGCGCTGAAACTGTAGAGGATGGTGTTATGGAGGCAATAGAACTTGGACCCGATATAGTGGATGCGGTGAACGTTTCTCCAAATAACAAAAAGAATTTTTTGTGGAATATAGTGCCATCTGTTGTGAAAGAGGGTATAAGTTGGCACGATTTGGAGAAGCTGCAAAATGGTGCTAAATTAATCAATCAAAAGTTGGATCATTGTTCATTAAGTTACAGCCAACATCATAGAGACAGTGATGATGCGATTGAGTCTGTAAATAAACAGTTCAATGATCACATGTCACAGTTTTCGCTGTCTGATCTAATTACGCAAAATAGCATAGGTAAAGGTAATCGCATGACATGGCGCATTGAACCCATTAAGGAAGTCATCAGTCTAGAAGAACAGATCCATTCTGACGTCTCTCCAAAACCTATTGAACGTGATCATGGTAAGTCTCAGGGTAATAGAAAGAATGTTGTCTTTGTGCTGGGCGACAACGAGCCTCTGGTAAATCTTAAAAGAAGCGCAGAGGACTTAGTAACGTCTGCAGAAAACAGAACGTCTGATTCGGACATGGAAGCGCTGTGTTCCCTGCATCAGCGCACGCATGGTCCGCCATCGCTTACGAAGGAACTCAATTTAAATTCGAAAAGTAAAAATCTAGTCGTGTCCAATAATGAACAATTTATGTTGGAGAAACGTAAACAACAGCCAAAGCAGCAACAACAACCTGGTGATGGTGAACATATCATGATGGACTCATTTCCTTCGGCTACCGTCGAAGATCAGGCTACCTCTAAGAGCAGTGACGTTTGTAAAAATTCTGTAGCGTCTGTTTCGTGTACAATTTACAGCAGCATTTTAAACACGTATCAAACCCCAGCAAATGCTACCGAACGATGCGGTTACGAGACCGTATATCACGATAGCAGCAACGGGTTGGCGCCTATTAATTCAGCAAATTCTGTGGATACACTAAAATCATCAAACGGATGTACTGAAGATCAACCACTGGTGTCGAAAGCCATCGATCAGGAATCGTCGTTAAAAGCGAAGCCACCAACCTGTTCTGAGAACAGTCAGAAATTAGAATCTCACTGTGGCAGCATATCTTCAGTGGCATCAAAGTGTGAGACTATAAACGAGATGATGCAGTTATTTATATTACCTGTGCCAGGTATCAAAGAAGTCCCAGGGGACGATGAACTGCGGCGAGATATGAAACTAAAAGCGGGTTTCATTCCATCGCTCTTTTTGAATGTGAATGATCACTATGTTTCAGATATGGTGCTACAGGTAAGTAATCAGCAGCAAGATTGCAAAATCGCAATTATTGATTGAAAAATATCTAGGGTACTTATGCATCTCCAAGGGAATGGGAAATAAATTTACGCGAGGATCTCTCGCTGGCCGCTCACTCAGCGTCTCTGATTTCGCAGCCTGTTGAAAACGTAGCCATCGTGGCGGACATGGAAAAGTGGGATGTGAGCTTGATATCTTCACACACGCAGTGTTTTCCATATGCTGGCGAACAGAGTGCTCCTGTTGGGATGTCACAGTTGGTGTCTTCCATGCTGGAGACTGTACAAGCAATGAACAGCTCTGGCATCTCTGCGTATGAGGTTTGTTATTGAATGGATTGAAGTAATATTTCACACTTCACGTTCCTTTAATTGCAGTGTTTATCTTTTCTGGAATCTAAGCTGCAGGAAATTTATCTACATTCAGAAACATTGGCTGCATTCCTGCTCGATGTCGATTTTTGTCCATTAAGCGTCGTTACAATGGCTCTAAATCTATCCGAAAATGATGTGCCGCTTCTGTTGTCCGTGGCTACGATACACACGCCACAGATAAGCAAAAAGTGCGGCATTAGTTTTAGATGACAATCCTTGATTTAGATATAAATTCATGATGCAACAAGTGATTGAAGTTTACATTTCTCTTATTTATCCCACGAATTCAATTTACATTGTAGTACTCGACCGAATTTTTATTTCTTTTATAACGTTGTGATATAAAATGTAAGGGAGTAGAAACAATAAGTAAATATATTTAAGTTTTCCTTTTTTTTTGCGCTTCGACAAAGCGATTGAATAACTTTTTAAATTTTTTTGGACGCTCATGAGAGCGATTAATCATAAATCGAAGTTGACTAAATAGATCTGTAGATACTCAGACTTAATAGCTATATTTAAGTTATCAGATTGAAGAAAGCAAGAGATGAACGGAGGGAGATGTTTTAATATGAAAGTATTGTAGTTTAAGTATCTATTTAAGTGAGGAAACATGTTTATATCAATTAATATATAAATTACAAAAATGAATTTAATAATTTAATATTATAAATATATATTTCACACGCACTTAAAGTATTAATAAACCGAAGAACATTTTTCTTAAAATGCATGGATTTTTGTATGAAAAAATGAAATAAATTTTGGATGGGATAAGTACGAAGTGAAGCTATAGCCAGGTGCTTCAATTCAAGACTAATAATTGGAACCGCTGGTGTGGCTCAAAACCGTTGCTGTTTTAATAGACACTGTTGTCAAGCATATTTTAAACTGAAATATGAGGATTTCACTGATACACTACCAAAAGTATGATTATGAAAGAGTCTGAAATGCTAGGTCCTAATTATAAATGAAAAATGCAAATACAAACCAAGTTGTTTAGTCGATTCAGCAAAAGTGAAATTAGATGAGCCGACGCTGCTCGCGAAGGCTACGTTTACAAATCGTAATAAAATCCTCCTATAAATAATTGCGAAAATTTGTTGCTTAGCATAAATACATAATCAAAAATTGATTTTCTGTATGATTAGTTTAAATTTATTTACTTCTCCTTAATCTATTTTAAAAAATTAAAAATTATATATTTATTGAATGTTTAGAACATTTCATAGCACGGTTTTATTATGGAATTTTTACAAGTATGTCATACAATTTATTTTATTTTAATATCTCCATTTTTTTTTACATTCCTATGTGCAATGAATAAAAATAATATTACATAATACATTTTATCAATATCTTCGGAAGTCTTGTGGATAATAATTCAATGAGTGTAATAGTTTACGCAACGACATTGAGAAAGCAAGAAATTACAAAATTTAGTGCGTTAAGTTAATCAGTCAAAACTTCTTTTTAGTTCATGTGTTTATTAAATCAAAGTCATCTGGGACGACGATCGTTTAAAGTTGTAATATCATTAAAGTTGGACTTGTCTTCTTTTGCTTAGCATATAATATTTTATCCATTCAAGACCTCGTTGTTAGTAAACTAAAGAAGGTACTTATTCAGGATGTGACTTAATTAATACAATATGTATCAACGAATACATTAAAAGTATCGAAATTTGTGCTGGGTGAAAATTCTGGAATGCTGGCAGATTGTGAAAATATACAAATGTTATGATTTTAAATTTAAGTTAGCAGCACATTCGACAGATGTTGGTATGTATGTCAGCAGTTGTCAGAAATCTTTTTTGTTGTTATACTATTTTACCAAAGCGTTTCTAACGATTTTTTTTTACAATGGTACCCGCTTGTGGTGCTTTTAAACTTTCAATATTATTACTGAAAACTGGGCATCTAATTTCGACACCAGAATCCGTTGCATTAGACGTAACAATGTGGGCTACATTACTTGAAGATGATGATGATGATGATGATGACGACATGCTTGCACTTGTACTGGGCAAAGTTTCGGCGTCTCTGTGTTTGTCATCAATATCAGGTGAAACATAGTAAGAGTTTTCGGAAAACTTGACCAGATCAGAATGGTCCAACCAAAATCCACGAGCAGTTAACATGCACGCATCCTTGATACTCAACAGCAAACTACACAAATTGTGCAGCAAGGTAGCTAATGTGTCGAATTCATTTGGTATGATGCCATTGACAGAGCTTTCGAAGTAGCTGAACATCGGGAACCAGATACGAGTTCGATTTGAGTCGCGAGACATGAGCGCCTGAGAGGGAAGAACAGCAACTACATCAAAAAAGCACGAATTTCATGGCTTTTTTTGTTAGAGAATGATGCTTACCTGGTTGTTCGCCAGGGTGTGATAATAGAGGAATAACCGCGAGGTTATATAGAAAGCAACGAATACATCGATGGAGTAGTGTTCGTGAGCAGCGAGAATAAAAAAGATCCCGAACATATTCAGCAGCCATGTGAGCGTGTGCAGAAAGTACAGATTGCGTGGCGTATCTGCAACGAAACGCGGGGAGTTCGAAGCGTTCAGAGTCGGGTTTTACTTACATTCCGTTATGAAGAAGTTGAGCAACGTCAGAGCTACCGTATGACCGCTGAACATGTAGTCGCCGCACGTACGCACACCCTGTATGGACATACCCAAGCCGCTCCATATTGTGTAAGCACGCGATATGCGCAAATGCAGGGCTTCGTTAACGGTTAATCTAAAGAGTTTTATAATCGTTTGTTAGTTTAAACTCGATGTTTAATTGAAATTTAATTCGCTTTTACATATCTTGGTACTCACTCGGTGTCATCGACAGCGTAATCGTTTTGGTTACATTGCAGATGAGTGCCAGGCACACTTAACGATGTGATCAGCATAGTAACACAGCGGAGGAGAAACACTGTTCCAGCGAGCGCAAAGAAACGACGCAGCAAAACCATTCGATAGCGATGAAAAATGCAAACGCACGACCAAATGGTGAATAAAAGCGTGCCAGTGATTTCGCACATGTGGAACGCCCAAGGTATATGTGGTACATTGTCGAGGAAAATGTCGGGAAGAGGTGGGTAACGCTTCATGTCAGGCACGCGTTCGTGTACAATGACCATGACAAAGGAAGTAATCCATGTCACAAGGAAAGAATAACCTAATAATAATATAGACAATAGTTTATTTGGTTATAAAAATTAATATAATCAATTATTTAATTGAAAAATTATTAGAATTTCCTTGAACTTTATTTGTTTTTATTATTATGAGTATTATAACTTAATTATATTTTGTAACATTACAATATAACAATTATTATGAATTATATAGTGATCGCTAAATTCCTATATTACTGCATTTGCTTTGCTTTGATTAACCAATGAATAACCAAAATAATTAATAAATAAACAATTAAACAACAAACAAGTTGAGCCAAGGAAAAATATATATAAATACATATATTGGATCTGCACAATGGTGTTGATGTAGATATAGATGCCAAAATAAATCAAAGGTTACTTTTCGCAACTGATAAGTTTTATTTAAATTTGCATGACTCACACACGAAGTAAACAAACAATTTTTTGCCAAACAACGCAATACAACAAACAATTTTTTCTTTAACCAATTAAATTTGATTTTAAATTTCGAAAATTAAGATGACTGGATAGAAAACAAACTATGTATTAATTTCAAAAACGGCACGAATGTATGTTCTCGTGGAAACTACTAGAAAATCGAACACCGAAATATTTAAATAGTTTTTTGTAGTGTGTTGGCACTAACCAGATATATATTTTATATCAAACTAAAACTGAGGTCTCTGCAATTACTTTTCGATCTTTGTTTAGTTATCTTCCCGAGTCAATTCATCCTATTCATACATAATTCGTAAAAAATAGAATGTAGAGAGTATATAATTATGAATAAAAGGTTTTCTAGACGTAAAACTTAATCTTACCTAAGCTGATTGCAGTTTTGAAAAATTCAGGTAGAATATTTGTCGCCCTGCCATCGACAGATGTTGGCAGTGTTGTCGCACTTTCATATTCTGAAGCATTCGAGATTCTGTTCATTCCAACGACAGATCTAATCGGAAAGCTCGCAGCACAGATACCATTCATGTCTGTTCCAAAACCATATTTAGAATTTGATGTTCGAGAGGCAATACGCATCTGATGCAGTGGCGACGCATCGGGAGGTGGTGACAAGCGTGCGGGCCCATATGGCGAGTCCTCAACTGTGAGGCCCATAGCTTTGGCCAGCGGTCCGTGTCGCAGTTGCAACGCTTGCACAGACAACCACAGTTTCTTCAAGTCACTAAAAGTCAGGCTATAGTTGAGTTTGTAGCGAAAGTCGCGTATGTCATCCTCAGTGAGCGCCATTAAGACTTCTCCGTCGATACCCTCCGTGCGCAGGCACTCAATCACACCACTTGAACAGCGTTCTACGTTCGAAGCCCAGCTTAGAACCTCTTCTATCTGCCAACGATGTACACAAAGATCATCGATGGAGTCCTCCTCATCAAAGTCACGACGACCTTGTTTTGTCTGCGAATAAGCCATCGTTAGGGAAGACACCGTCATTTGAGAAACTGGCCAATTAGAGCCACCACCAATCGCCACTGCTGCAGAGTGTCAGTCAGTCTTTCGTGAGCTGGGAGAAAGTTTTTAGGGAAAAAAAATTGTCACTATTTCAATCAGCTGCTTTTTAGTTTCCAATTTGAAGCAAGTTTCTCATTCTGTTGAAATTTAGTATCATATATTTTGGGGAATTATTATGTAGTTGTCTTCTTGTTAGAGCACCGATGATGCTTTTCCTAATTCTAAACGCAAAAATATTGTACCTTCCCGTTCAAATGGAAATAAAGAAATTTACTTCTAAACGCACAAAAAACGACGAATGACAGCGAAAGATCGCAAAAGCATTTGTTGACTACACCGTGTTTTAAAAGACCAATGTGGCCATATCAATCAATCGCAACACTAAAATTTGCACCGATTTCTTTTGTTTAAGGCTTAATTCTTATTATTACAATTTTCTGTAAAACTGTGTCCAAACTCTTGGTAGGAACAAGTAGAGAATATAGCCCATTCGTCCCGATTTAGAATTAATTTTTTGGTGTCGTTAAATACACCAGTAGGACCACAATCAAGAATGATAGTAATAGCACGTAAAAAATAGCGTCATTTCAAAAGTTCCAAAGACAACACACCGTATAGTTGGAGTAGGTTATTGTAAATCTTGTCGCTCTTCTATGATTTCTGAGGACCTCTTCACTGTTACAGACACTGCCCACTTCGTTACTTATCTTCATTCACAAAGATTTCGATTAAAAATTATAGTTTAAACTGGTGTGTAGGCACCTCGAAGAAAACTGTCAATATGAAGACGCTATAAGTCATTTAACGTAGCTGTCAAAAGATAACGGTACTACGCGTGGAGTAATCTTGTTTTCTATTGTTCTTGGACCGCAACTGTCAAGTATTTTAAATTGCTTTATAACGGTATCAATCCTAGCCGGATATCTTTAATAGTTTGATTTTTCGACGAGCTATGACGCGATAGCCATACAAGATAAAAAGTTGTAATCAGCATCAAAAACTACAACACAACAAAATTGGAGGATTTGCCTACGGTAAGTTGTTCCAAGAATTGTGTTGTCATAATCAGTGGGGGCTATTACTTCTAATACTAATCTGGACAATCGACTTTTTGGTAACGAAATGTAAACACTGCCAGATTATAAACAAACAATTAAAAAAGTTACGAAAATTATATCTTTTTTTTGCATTTTATTTTTTATTATATTTAGGTTTTACCTATGTATATAATAATGTAAATTCAGTAGTAATTATAAGAGCTCGCAAATCTTTAAACTTACGAAATAATATGAAAGAGAATTAATTAGATATTTAATCCAAAAAGTTTTATTTTAAGTCCAATTTCGTTGCTATAATATTAAAAGTGTTTTGTTTAATATGATAAGATATTAATTGAACACTTCAATAATGTTGTTATATGTGTATTGAGAATATGTTTATGAATAAAATCGAATGTGTTAATATTTAAGTAGATTTTTATATATCGATTAATGAAGATAAGATTATATACGCAACAGCAACAGCAAGAATTTTCAATATCTGCGAATTTGTATTGTCAAAAAATTTATGAATTTAAAAACAAAATTCCATCACATACAAACTCTGGAATTATTTTGCAATATATTCTTCTGTTGACAATATGATTTATAATTCAATATGCTTTGAACGTAGCACTTGGCAGTACCATATGCGATTTAAATGGAAGTAGCGATGCATACGAAGCATGGCCGAGCGGTTTTCAAAATCGTAGTCATTCGTCTTTCACTTCGGTAAAGTAAACATATCAACTTTATACCAAACAATTTTTTAAAATCCATATTAATATTAAAAAGCCTTCAAAAATTGTTTTTGAAACATAAGATATAATCCAAAAATAAGCCTTATTTAAAAAAAAGCAAATAGTTTGCTAAAATCATTCAAATAAATTTAGTCGCACTAATTTTTTCATCGCAGAATCATGCAGTTAGAGACATGCGCTGGATTATTCTTTAAATACGGATGTGTCCATTGGGCTAGCTGGTTGCGTGAATGAAGCAGAGTTTGAGCTGTTGTTGGTCGGTGTAAATGCCGACAACGAAGAGTTGCTCGTATTCATGTTGCTGCTCGAGCTGCTGGACGAGTTATTTAAACTTATATTTACTGGGTTTGTGGACGAAATGTGTCCTGCACCAACAATAGTATTCGAAGAGGACGTGTTGGTAGAGTGTTGGCCTACTACTATTCCTCCCCCTCCTCCTCCACCGCTGCCCAGATTAAGACGTTCGTTTAAGTTTGATAGGAATCCAGCGCCTGCTCCAGCGTATAATCCACTGCCACCACCAGCTGCTGCTGGAGTGCAACCAGTCGGCAGTAATGGGTTGTTTGGATGGGTTAGCACATTGGGAGCCGAAGTATTGAGACCCAGCATAGGAGTGGGTAAAGCTGGCTTGATGAAACGTTCACTGGCCCTCCGATTCTATTAAAAAAAGAATAGATAAGAGCAAATTTGAAAGGGTTGGATAATCTGAAATGATTTAAGCAAAAATACCAACCACAATCTGTCCGCACGCATAGCAACGGTTCTGTTGTGCAGTTCCTGGACTCAAGGGACGACTATTCGATGGACTATGCGACACTGGACTGCTTATGGTGCGCTGGCGTTGGGCGTTTGAGAGGGAAGCACCAACATTTCCAACCAAGAGGTTCTCATTATAAAAGCGCTCTTCGTCCATTTCCAAAGAGGATTCCGACTCGGACAAATGACGGCACAGTGCTTCACGTCGCTCCACTTCCAGTTTTAGTTTTCGTTGGAGACGTGCGTTCTCCTCACGGATACTCTTTTCTTCCTGTGCAAACTGTTGCATCTTCTTTGTGGTTTCTTTCTGGGCCGCAGCCAAATTAGCACGCAATCGTAGAACTTCGGATCGCAGAGTCTGTATGTGTGTGCTTAGGTTAGTCGCAGTGTCGCCGTTGAAGTTACTTATATCGCGTGGTGTTGTCGGATCGGAAACCGGTTGATCAAGTTTAATTTGCAAGGAACGCTTCTCAGTCTCCAATTTATCCATGCGTTTCCATAGCTTATTCACGAGTGCTTCCTGTTCTTGCTCTAGTGTGTTCTCCAATTCAACCATTTCTCGGCGCAATTGCTCTAGATTAGTTTGTTTGTTATCGGTTTCTGCTTGTAGCTTTTCAATTTTACGCATTAGTTTATTAACGAGGCACTCTTGTTCCTGTTCCAGTGTTTGCTCCAATTTGCATTTCTCCTGACGAAGCTGTTAAAAAACAAAAACGTAAATTGTTTAAGTTAATTAGTGAACTGGACAAATAGTAAATAAAATTAGTTTGTCTCTTCTTTAAAATGGGCACTAAAACTACAAACGTTTTAATAAAATTGTCATTTATCACTAACCTGATCTAGTTTTCGAGACAAATCGTTTGTCAAGCATTCCTCCTCACGCTCGTAGTGATGTGCAAGAGTTTCCTTCTCTTTCTTCAGAGCTTGTATCTTCTTCAGCAAAGTGTTGGAAATGTATTCTTCTTCTTGTTCGGCTTTTGCTTGCTGCGAAATAAACATCAAAACCTGTCGAAAGCAAATCTAAGCAAATCAAACATACAATTATAACAGAAGCCTGCTTAAGTGTACGATTTTCCTCTTGCACCACCTTGCATTTTATTTTAAACGTGTCCAGTTCAGCTTTAAGAACTCTAAAATTTCGAAATATGTAAATTAATAAGTTGAAGAAATGAAAGGCAACATTTTTAACTTGTTCTGCTGAGTAAGGCTTTCGATGCGTTTCTGCAGTTGCTCCCGCGAAACTGGACTTGGAGGCAACATGGTTCCACCATCGAGGGAACTTTCAGATTCACATGGACTTTCCATGGCTGCAAAAATGAAAAATAACTTGATCTAAAATGTCTGCATAATAAAGTAAATATGAAAATTAGAGTCCAAAGATGAGCGATGTTGAGCACAATAAATGCAAAAAGAACAGTGAAGAATGGCAGTTTGATGTTGATGGTCTGCGGATGCGTTTCCTGTACTTTGATCTGTCCGATTCATAGAGTGGATGGAATTTTAAATCAATACGTTATATGTTTCCGTTTGCTGAGTGGAAAATGCCTCTGTTTTGGATCTCTCTGCAGGACAAAGTACACTTTGAGGTCGTAGTTTAAATTTAAGGCAGTGCCAGCGACTAAAAGAACTATATAGCTATCACGCTCTATCCTATACCTTAATATAGGAGGCTAAAGATAATGCCTAGCTTTGTCAACACTATTAAGATAGAGAGAATGTAAGAGAGAACCAAATTCGAACGTTACGATATCAATAATCATTTACAGTGGCAGCTGGAAGATAGGTTGATTCAGCTGGCACGTCACGTCACGTTACGTATCGACTAACTATAGAGATGCATAAATTAACAGCAACCTAGTGGCCACCGCATTTTGTTTTTTCAAAAAAGTGTAGCGAACTATTTTCACATATGTACAAACATATATTTAGTTGCATATGTTTTGTCCACTGTATTAAATTTTGTATTTTTTATTTGTTAATTTTAATCAACGTTTTTACACTTCATTGTTCAATTTATAACTCAGTGATTCAAATTACAGTAGGTGAAACTAGAGGAATCACTCCGATATATGTACATACATAATTCTAGTTGCATATGTTTGGCCACCACTGTATATGCATTTTGCATTTTTTAATTTCATAAGTTTTTTGCTTTACTTTTTATCACTTTTTTACGTTTCAATTTATAACGTAGAGGATGACATTACCGTGAGCAAGTGAAACTTGCATGTTGAATTTATGCGATGACATTAATTTATTCTTATGCAGGTTATACTTAAGAAGAACAACAACAATTTATAATAAAACAAAGATTCACAGAGGTTTTACGAAGAAGTAAATTTTTTTTGCGTTTTTAAATATAGAATATTATTATTTGAGTGATTTGAATTCCAGTTATTATTTTTGTAAACTGAACTCCAAATACAAATTGTATTTGAATATATACAAAGTTTCAATGATATTATGTTCGCAACAATTTTACCTCACGCAAGGTAGCTAACCGGCTTCCAGAGCACTGTGATGATGAATGTATTTTATTGCGATCATATAAACTGGCCATTTACAGGTTCTAATCAGTTTTACTTTCTCACAAAAATTAATACAAGGACAATTTTAGAATCTGAGAAATATATATCTTGCAGATTGTTTTACAAGTTGAAATATATATATATGTATGTAATTTTCCTATTTTATTCTTTTGGAAAAGAGAATATTAAAAAATCAGTCTTCCTATACCTTGGATTCCGGGCGTTTCCTATTTAGAAAGCCAGCTTTAAGCTTCTCAAGAGACGAGTCATTCCCCACATTGCTGATTTTTACATTATTTTCTTCTTTTTTTTTCTGATAAGTAATATAATATTTTTCCGAAATGGACTTTTGGATCTGCTTTTCCAATGTCTCAGCGTTTTTATCGTCTTTCACTTACCTGGAAATGTTTTTTCTGGTTTCGTTTCCTTGGTTAACTGTTGCAGTGCTTGGGAAGTTCCAGTTTCTTTTGCCTTAGAAATTGTTCTTTACAGCAATTATATTTCCACTGATTTTCCTAATTGTTGAGAGAAACTTTTCCCGTTTGTTGAGCAATAGCGACTCGTCGCCATTTGCAGCTTGACAACGAATTATAATGTTTCACCTTTTGCAATTTTTCTTTGTGAAACAGCCTTTCTATTTCTTTTTTATTCCAATCGGAAAACGAAGTAGAACGACGAAGACCACGACAGGAAAAGAACCACAATGAAAAAAAACTTGATGGTATTACCAGTGCAACCAGCTGGCTGTTTCTATGTGCCCAAAATGTCATTTAGCATTTGAAGTTTGCTTTAAGATAACAACGTTGTTGAACTATCAAAAGGTCCTGCTCAGACTTTTACTCTAGTATTCGGATCAGGTTTGCCGTTGCCCAAACACTACGATTTTGTTCCTTTTTTTAATGGTATAACCAAAATGGACCATTGTGTGGGATTATGTACGAATATGTCCGCAGGAATGAAAATGAGTATACGTAATTGAACGATACATTCAGATGAAACTGTTATTTAAGAATTGAACAGCGGGTTTAATCGTTATCATTTGTACTTTTTCAGTTTTTTGTTTTTGAGATAAGATGAATATGTTTATTTGTAGAACATTTCTGGCAATAGATGAAACTAATGAAGATGTTCGAAGAGCTCCTTACTTCTGTCCTTTAAAGTTGAAAAATTTCCTCCCTCTATCTCCTAAACTGTTTGAAATATAAACATGTTAATGATATCGTTGACTTCTAATAATTTACCAGACCAGCCTTATCCATGAAATCGCTTGTTAATTTTCAGGCCCAAATAGCCTGTGATGACAGAGAATATTCGTGCCAATTTCATAACCATACCTGAATGAAATAGTAATTTCAACAGACGGACAGACACACAGGCACTCAGATAGGCGGACGAACAGGGCTAAATTTATTTAGGAGGTGAAGCTGATCAAGAATATATATACTTTTATATACCTCCTTTTATGCGTTACAAACGGTTTCACAAAGTGAATCATCTCATAATCACTTCGTTTGTTGGTATTCTATTTCAATTTCAAGGAGGAAAAGGGGAGATCAGTTTCGGTGAACAAATTTGTATAAACGTTTGTAAAAGCTTTCAACATTACTGGAATAGTCAAGAAAGGATATTTGTGCTTACGTGGAAGCACTGAAATTTCACAATTTCGAATAAAAAACAAAATTGTTAATTTGGTCTGGTAATAACATATTGAAGTCTGGTTGTGGTTGTTTTGACAGCTCATTACACGTGCGGAGATAGGGGAATATTTCTCGCTAATATTATTCTTGCTAATTTAATTAATTATTTCTAATTATTACTATTTTTGAAAATAAAAGAAATAAATACATTTATTTTAAGTCATGGTCGACGTAGAGTTGGATAAGAAGAAATCACATCGTGCTCGGCAATCTGGTGTAAAAGCTGAGAAGAAGAAATTAAAGAAAGATTCCTCTTCCAAACAAAAAACGGAGAACACTAGCGCCAGAGAACGGAATCCAAAGGCATTCGCAATAAACTCGACAATACGAGCGGAGAGAAACTTTCGACGGAAGGAAGATATTACTGCGAAGAAACAACATATTCCTTTGGTGGATCAAACGCCGGATGAACCGCCGCCAGTTCTAATCGCGGTTGTTGGTCCGCCAAAAGTTGGAAAAACTACGCTCATCAACAACCTCATTAAGAACTTTACACGCACCAATGTCACTGATATTAAGGGACCCATCACGATAGTTACCTCGAAAAAACGTCGCATTACATTGATCGAATGCAACAATGACATAAATTCGATGATCGACATTGCAAAGTGTGTCGATCTGGTTTTGCTGTTGTGTGATGCAAGTTACGGTTTCGAAATGGAGATATTTGAATTCCTGAACATTTGCCAGACTCATGGAATGCCGAAAATAATGGGAGTACTTACGCACTTGGACATGATTAAGAATCCGAAACAGCTGAAGAAGCGCAAGAAAGAGCTAAAGCACCGATTCTGGACAGAAGTCTACGATGGTGCAAAGCTGTTCTATCTATCGGGCATAATACATGGTGAATACCTACGCAATGAAATAAAGAACTTGGGGAGATTTATTTCGATTATAAAGTTCCGTCCGTTGACATGGCGCGGAGCTCACAGCTACATTCTGGTAGATCGAGTTGAGGACATAACCAACACAGAGGTCATTCGGCAAAATCCAAAATGCGATCGCGACGTGGTGCTTTATGGCTATGTTCGAGGAGTGCCCATGAAACAGGAATTCATGGTACATATTGCGGGCGTTGGAGACGCCAGAGTTGAGGAACTTAACAGCATTCCTGACCCTTGCCCGTTGCCTGGCACTGAGAAAAAGCGTAGTCTCCTGGAAAAAGAGCGGTTGCTGTATGCGCCGATGTCGGGCGTAGGCGGCATTGTGTACGACAAGGATGCAGTATATATTGAATTGCAGGGTTCTCACAGTCACAAAGAGAAGACAGCAGAAGCCGCAGAACAGAGTGAGCTGTTCGGAAAGTTGATAGACAAGAAACAAACAGTTGATGTTCAAATCGAAGAACAAGAATTTCGCCTTTTTTCTGACGGTGGTGCGATAAAATCCAAAGACTTTAGGGAGGTGGAGAGGGTTGCAAAGCCAAATGATGAAGTAAATGGAGAAGAAGAAGACGACAACAATAATGATCACGAGGTAAGTTTAATTCCATTTCTTTTCAAATAAATTTAATGTCAGGTAAATACTGCTAACAGTCCCAAAATGATTCTGGTATGAGTGATCACGAATCTTCAGATGAAGAAGATGAAGATGTGGGGGAATTTGGAGAAGGTGATTGGCGGGGAGTTGATGATAGTGATGATGACGAGGCACGAAGTGAACAGAGTGTTTCATCAGATGACGAAGATTATCAAGATACAAGAGAATTTGTCGAAGCTGATGATTCTGACGAGTCAATTAATTCACATGATGAAGATGCCGAAGATGATGATGGTGAAGATATCAAAGATGAGGACAAAGTTGTAGCGAGCAATATGAGTTGGAAGGAGAATTTAGCGCAACGGGCACGCGAATCGTTTTTGCAGCACCATTCGGAATCCAAAAATTTAATGCGTTTAGTGTACGGCGTCTACACGAATAATGAGAAGGTATTTTATATAAAGTAGTTTATATTTGTTTGAGTGTGATGTTTTCACTAAAGATTTTCTAGAAAGCGAAAGATGCAGAAGACGAATCCAATACGCAGCTAGATGAAGAGCTTGGCGGTCTCTTTAAAAAGGTGGCCGAGAAACAGTCAAAACTACAGAAAGATAAGGATATGCGCGACAAGGATGAAAACTGTTTCTTTGAAGACTTGTCTGGTACGTAGCACGACACTGAATTGGAGATGTGAAGTCTAAGTAATTTGATCTATTAATCAAAATAGGTTCCACCCGCAACTGGCTCGACGAGAACAACAAGGAGCTCATTAAAAATTGTTTTGTGACTGGAAAGTGGAAGGCTTCCGAAGATGCTGGGGAACTTTTACGTCTTGATGATATGAGTGATGCTGAGAGTGAAGTTTACGGAGATTTTGAAGATCTTGAAACGGGAAAAATACAATCTGGTAATGCGGAAGTTCCGCATCCGAATGGTGAAGAAAATGTCGAAGCCGATGGAGTCAGCCGGAAACGCAAAATCACACGCGTCGAAGAGAAAAATCTAACAAAAGCAGAAATACTGCAAAAGAAATTGAAGCTGAAAGCAAAGTTCGATTCGGAATATGATAATAATGGTGAAAAGGATGAGACTGGCCGCATAACCGGTGATCACGATTTCTACGAAAGTCTTAAAGCCGATGCTCAAATGCAGTCGGAACTCAATAAAAGTGAATTCGCTAGCTTGGATCCCGACATGCGTCTACAAATAGAGGGCTATCGTCCCGGACTCTATGTACGAGTAGGTTTCAAAAATCTACCTGCTGAATTCATTCAACACTTCGACCCCACTTACCCGGTTCTTGTCGGTGGTCTTAACTTGGCCGAAGAGAACATTGGTTACGTGCATTGCAAGGTTAAGAAGCATCGTTGGTATAAAAAGATTCTTAAAACAGGCGATCCTCTGATTATATCCATGGGTTGGCGTCGTTTCCAAACGGTCCCCATATACGTAAAGGTTGAGGATAACTTCCGTCATCGCTTTCTCAAGTACACTCCCAATCATGTTACATGCGGCATGACCTTCTGGGGTCCCATAACGCCTCAGAACACGGGCTTCTTGGCCCTGCAAAGCGTCAAGCATGATATCGATGAAATAAAACGCCTCGGTTTCCGTATTGCAGCGACGGGTTGCGTTACTGAGCTCGACAAATCAACGCAAATTATGAAGAAATTGAAACTTGTTGGTTATCCCTTCAAAATTTACAAAAAGACTGCATTCATCAAAGATATGTTCAACAGCCAGCTAGAGGTGGCCAAGTTCGAGGGCGCTAAACTTAGAACCGTTTCCGGTATCCGTGGGCAGATCAAAAAGGCTCATCACACTCCGGAGGGATCGTTCCGTGCAACGTTCGAGGACAAGATTTTGCTTAGCGATGTCGTCTTTTGTCGCACGTGGTTCCGAGTTGACGTGCAACGCTTCTATGCACCAGTCACTACGCTATTATTGCCTCCGGAGCTGAAGACCCAATGGCAGGGCATGAAAACTCTCGGTCAGCTTAAACGTGAACGTCAGATAAAGAACCAGGCTCAGCCGGACAGTTCGTATACGGATATTAAACGAGTACCGAAGGTGTTCAAACCGCTGGCTATTCCGAAGGCGCTCCAGAGGGCTCTTCCTTACAAGGACAAACCAAAGAAGGGTCCTTTGAATGCGAAAAAATCATTTAACAAGGAGCGGGTGGCTGTTATCCGTTCACCGCACGAGCAGAAGGTAGCCAAATTGATGCATATGCTAGAAACGAACTACAAGGATAAACGCGGTCGGGAACGCGAAGAGACCAAACAACGTCTCAAGAACTTCCGCCAAGAAAAGCAAGTCGAGGAGATGCAGAAAATGAAGCGGCAAAAGTTGCTGCGCAAAAAAGTTTCTCGAGCGATAAGCAAAATGCGCGGTAAAGAGAAGTCTTGACCGGTTGGTAAAATGGATCTTCGAAAGTAAAATTAATAGAATGGATTCATTAGAGTGTAATAAACATATAGTGTATTGTATATATTTTTATTTGCGTTTGTCTCTTGAATTTCTGAATTTATTTTTTCTCTACGGTTTTATTCTCATCGATGGATTTGAGTGCAGCCAATAGTTGGTTCTTGCGATTGCTGGGGATGGTGCGGTTTTTATCAACATTGTTCTGCCTCGGTAGCTGCTTCTCAGGCAAAGAATTGTTAGTTGCTTGGCGACAGAAGGAATCTAGGAAGGCTTCACGTTCTTTAAAATCATCGGTAATTTGTTTGCGAATGTTTGATATGTCTTTCTGTGTGCGAGCAGAATGTATCTTGGACGGTACAGAAATCTAAAGAGACAGTAATGCAAATTAGAAGCCCGAGAAAGAGAGTCGTTGAACATTAAAACGAATCACCTTATTTGGGTCTCCGCCCACATCGTCATCAGTGTTGTTGCTTTCTTCGTCAACATCATCAGGTAGTTTCATTTCATTTCCTTTCTTCTCATCTGTAACATTAGCAACGACCTCCGCCTGAGGAGTCACATCAACATTTTTTTCGGATGTGTCTTTGTGCTCGCCATTGCATTCTACTTGACCTGATGGTGGCGGTTCTTTCGGTTCATTTTGTTCATTTGGCTGATTTGGTTTCTTGTTTTGGTTCAAAGTTTTTGGCTTGTTAGGATTCTTAACTTCAGTGAGGAGTATAGATGCATCACCATCGCCACGATCTATTCGACGTTGTGGGTGCTTCTGAGCCTTTGATACTAGGGCTGAAGTGTTTGCTGTTGGAGCCGTCTTTGGCGTTGGCTCACCGATGATTTTTGTTTGCGGTGCGAATTCCACCTTGGCAGTCTTTCGTGATCGATTGCTTAGAATAAAATCCATAGGTTCTTCGGACGGATTATTCAAGCTGTAATCTGATTCAATCGTTGGTAGCCCCAGTTCTTTTTCCAGCTTTTCCAATGGCTCCTCATCTTTCCGACGTAAACCAATGCTTAAGAATTTATCATTAAGCTGGAAATGTGGAAATGTTTTAATAACACAATGTTTATTTAGATCAATAAGAATGTGTTTTATTTATACGTAGAAATATATATGCATGTATTTAAGTATTTATTAAACGCTTTCATAACTGGAAAAATATTTTAATTTTAACAAAAATCGAATCAGTTCGATAAATGCTCTTCTATACATTAAACAAAATGTGAATGCTTTTATCAGAACATAAACGGTCGCTTCCGTTTCTTTACAGAATAAACGTGTAGCCAAAACCCAGCTTATGGGGTGAACTTACGCTAAGTTCATCTAGTTTTCTGTATTCCGACAACTCCAACCTATTCTTCTCAAGTCTAACCATCAAATCCTTGAATTTCTTTTGGTCGATTTGAATTTGCTTCTTTAAGCTCTTTATTTCGATTTGGGTCTTGCGTGTGAGCAGCTTCAACTCGTTGTCCTTCTCGATCAGATGCTTATGAGCACCTTGCAGTTTATCAGTGAGACGTTGGCGGTCTTCTAGGGACCTGTTTGTGTGTATATAGTTTTTGTCAGTTTATAGAGTATCAAATCTTGTGCTTTGGTTTACTTGTCTTTATTTAGTTGGCTGTAGTATTTGTTCTGGTCACTCAGCGTTAGAATCACAGCATCTTTTTGCTTTAACTTCTGCTCTAGATCCTTGTAGTTAGCCTGTATGCTGCGATATTTGACTTGCCAGACCCGCAATTCTTCGGCGTGAGAGTGCAAAAGCTGTGGAAGTTCAGCGTTTGTGGACTCATATTTGGCCAAAGCAGTATCCTGTCGTTTGTGTACAGTGCGTAGAAGGCGATTCTCATGAGCTAAATCCTGTAAATTATAAGTGTATTAATGTGGATTTTTTTGAAGAATCGAAAGTTGTAGATCGAATCTAACCCCACTCCCTCCGTCTTCTAACCTTTCATACTCACTGTAATTGTTTGCTCAGCATCGGCCAACTGATTCTGGAATGTTTTTCTACGCAGACGTCGTGCTGATTGCACTCTCTGGCCTACCTCCGATGTGATCGGTATAAATGAGGGTTGTTTGTGGTTCCTGCCGCCGTACACTCTGGGAGTTTTGTTATAAACCGCTGCTGCCGATCCCCGAGATCCGGATGTATTGTTCGAGTAGAGACTTTCAGAACTTTTGGTTGAGGATCTAAAGGCGAGATCCGAAGGGTTACTAAGCATTTTGGACTAAACAAATTGGGCGAAGTAGCTGAACACTTACGGCATCTGAAGGCTTTCCTCAGGGATGAGACTTAGAGGAGAACTTATTTTACGTGGTGAAACCATTGGTCTCGGGTTACTTCAGACGAGCGAATGTTTTTATGTGGATATTTGTTTTATATTATGGTATCTAAAGGATTATAAAATATATGTATCACGGAAAAAAAATATATCCTATTCCAGGTCTTCCTGGTTCAATAAAATATAGATGAATGTATGAATAGTTTCTTGCTCGAACGAATATTCAATGAAACAATGTTTATTTGATTTGTATATTTGTTTTGTGAGCAAGTTTTCCTTGGTTACCGAGCAAGTGAGGCATTGCTAGGAGACCAGCAGGCTGTGCACTCTAAAATACAGAATGCGCAGGCTACTTTGTGAGTTCTACTTTTTCAGAATTTTCAGTACGTATAAAGTATGTACATTCATACATATTGTTGCTTAAAGTTGATTCATCGGACCGAAACATTTGGAATTATGTGCAGTTGAATTACATTGAAGAGTTCAGTGTACATATGTATGTATATAATTTCGGCATCCAAAAGAATGCCCAAGAACTTAATGTACGAGTAAAGGAAGAAGTAAGCATATTATAACAACATAAAACAGGGACATTTTCCAGAAATTTCGGTTTAGCCACCGCATGGTTAAGCTTTTGTTGAGGAAATTCCTGCTTTTCCTTGGTCGTGTTTGTTTGACATTTTGTGGCAACGCGAGTTCCGTTGCCACGCGTTTCAACTTTCATCGGCCGGAGCCCGAGAGAAGCACGAAGCTCCACGAAGTTCTCCAAGCTCCACGAAGTCGTTACGTTAAGACAAGTTGGGGACGTAACTTGGAACGCTGTTTCATGTTTCACATTGATTCTTCTGTCTCTTGTGTAGAATGAAGTGAGAATGATAAATGGCGAAATCTCATCAGTTACTAATAAACCGTCGCCGAAGAAAGATTATCGCGTTGTTTTGTTTGTTCACCGCATCTTTGTCATTCTTCTCTTCTGCTGCGTTGCAGAGTCGTAATCATCACGGAGGATAGTCGGACAACCGACTGAGTGATTCAAACAACAACAACAGCCACAAATACCTGTGCTGCTGCTGCTGTTGTTACTTTGTCAGATCAGAAACAGAATGACACCTTGTTATTGTTAAGTAAAAATGTAAAAAAGTAAAAAAGATTTTACTGTAATTCAATAATTTTAATATTCAATACATAATTTTCGTTTGGAAAAAATTTGCCGTGAACAATTTTCTTAATTTCGGGAATTTCTTTTGATAATTTTTTGCTAAGCGGAAATCATATTCGCGGAAGTGAATAAGTCTTGTGAATGAAGTGGAAAAAATCGATTGCAGCGAAAAGCAACTAATATTCAAGCCTGCATTAAATCCATATTAATGTGTGTATGTATGTAGTGCTGCTGCAAAAAGCGGTTGATAATCTTTAAAATATTTTATAATATTGTACATTAAGACGACTCTGCATGATACACACACATCGCGTTTGATTTGTTTGGCTCCAAATAAGTGCATCGAAATGACACGACATGTGAATGCTTTCAATTTGCATTCATCAGCAAATGAATGAAAGACACTCTTATTAGTCATTCCATCACTGGTGCGGTCGTATAACAGTTACTACACTAGTTACATACATAACACACATACGTACATACACATAGTGTACCTCCATCTGATCTGGTTTTAGACAGTAACAGGAAGCGCGAGTGCATCGAAGTACACCAGAGCACAAAAGAAGCCTGAAACCTGTTGGCTGGCGTCGGTGTAGCTCTCAGTTCTCCAGTCACTGTCTAAAAACAGGCCTGAATACCGACAGACTGCTATTGCAATCACTTTTTTACAACTACTCGGCAAGCAATCCATGCGGTACATTTTCCAAACAGACGCTACTACGCGTGTACATACGTATATACTCATGTGTATCATGTGTGTATGTATTTTCAGTTGTAAACCTGGGAGCGGTAAACAAGTAAACTGGTTCTAAGCACAACAATGACGCGCCTCACAGAGGAGATGGTTATAGCCAGGTCAAAACAATCGGATCTGAGCTCAATAAAGAAGCTCAACTGCTGGTGAGTACAAAAAAGGCTGGGCAGCACTCCGTTTATGTGCAGTTCGCCGGCGAAACGTTGGCTCCACTTTCCAAGTTAAAATTTTAGATAAATTTGAAAGAAAAAGAAATAGAAAATTGGAGAAATTTAATTATTTCGCTTTTGTTTGTTTTGTACATAATTCCGATGTGTTGTTTGTTGTTGTCCCCCTCTGTTCCCATCTAGTGTTGGAGCGATTTTGTTTTCCTCCACCGCCACGTCGGAGTTCGCGAGCTGGAAGTACTGCTCTAGAACAGAGTCGAACAGACAGTATTCCTCCCTCACGTAACCTCACTTTCTCTAACATAACATTTCAATGCAACGGTGGTTGCGCCGCTCAGTGTTGTAATGCGATTGTGGCAGTTGTTGTGACATCTTGTTTGTATTTCTATTTAATTGCATTGCATCGTTAGGCCTGGATGAGCAAAACTCAAATTCTTAATGCATCCACTCCGTTTCTAGGCCGCTTCCAGGCGTTTTTGCGGTGCGAGGCCCGAAGATTTTGTATTTTTAGTTTTAGTGTTTTCTATCCGTGTAAATCATGTAGAAACGATTTCGGTTCACTTCTGTGTTCAATTCTGGTATTTTTCAAACAAGCAAAAAGCCATTTCCACCCAAAAGGTTTCCATTTTATATAACATTATTAATTAATTAATTCAGCCAACAGAATTAAATGGACTTCAGCCTACTATAAAATCTAAAAACAGGTTCAGTTTAAATATACAAATAGGTTTAATTTAATCTACATTTTTATATGATTTCTTATATTTTTTTTTTTTAAGTATTTCTGCTATAATTTCAGGGGAAGTGATCTCAGCGATGTGTCCATAATTAAACGATTGCGTGGTGTGGAAGTTTTAGCTTTGAGGTAAGTTAATAAAATATTGAAACTGACATATTATCGCACTTAAGTTGATCTTGATTAGTTGGAAACTACGTATGTATTGTACATCCGCATGTTGTTTCCAATCGATAGACTACTATCGCTATAAAACCTGGAAGACTATAACAATGAAGAATAGATTTGAATGAAGGATCGATTTAAATGTATTAAAAGAAAATGAGGCCTCAGATAGGCAAAGTACGCTTGCATCTGGCGTGATATCTAAATAGTGTTAAACTAAATTATTTCAACCAGAAACATTTTCTTCAGCTGGTTGAATGGAGCAAATACCATATCGATACGGTGTTTGATTTCACAAGACATTCTCCTCATAGTGACACACAACACACGATACTTGTACCAACTCAGTTCGAAGCCGCGGGTGGATGTTGTTCAAGTGTTGCGTTCAACCACTGCGACTGCTATACTCTAGAAATGATGTCACCGGCAGCAGCCATGATTACTGTTGAATTATTCAAGCTAGGCCAAGTGTAGCGTGTCGTGGGAGTAGGCCCAAAAATGGCGATGTGAGAGTCCGGCTCTGTGCTGTCTTTTGGTGTCAGTGTCGAACTTGAGATTGCTTCTCGTACTTCTTTGCATTTGCTTGTGAAGTGTGGGGGGGGGGGGGGGGGGGTGAGAGCGGATTGTATTTAAACAATAGTAAAAATACCAAAATTGAGTTGGTCAAAAACTTGTTGTTGTCTTTCGTGCACATTCACATTTCGTCGGACACCTTAAAAGGCATGCTTAGTAGGCAACAAAACTGTTATTGTTAAAACAGCTGAAAATAGCTGACCGTATAAAGCTCGCAGTGTTAAATTAATTAAAAAGAAAAACCAAACATTGAAAAAAATTGCCGATTAAATAAGGAAAAAAGTTACGAGTAAATCAATGCGATTGTCAAGGTCACTGAGAGACCAACCAATGTTGTTGCTTTATACGCTTTACCATGAAACGAACATGTCCGGTGATGTAGAACAGGAACGGAAAACTTTACAATAAAATACTTATTTACATATGTACATATAATTATTGGATCGATAGTGTATGTATATAATATACACACAGTGGTGAAAAAGCAAATAATAGTCACAGAAGCCTTAAACAAATCCGTAAAAACGAAAACATCACAAAAAATGTCACGTGAACAAGGACAACATTTTTCATGCTTTTTAATATACAATTAATATACATAATAAACTACAATTAAAAGAAGCTGTGATAAGCCATGGTATAGTTTTTCTCGAGAAGATAATCTTTTCCAGATAGGTTTTCCACTCCGTATAAACACGCTTCTTGAGTTCGTTGAAACATTTAATTGAAACGCATTTCAGTTAATTGTTTTAGTTATTATATTGCGTTCCATCATTCATACTTACATATACATATACGTAAGTGCCCATTTAGTATTATATTTATTTCACCGCCCACACAGTTAACTGCAGTTTGTTGAAATGCAAGCTGATGGAGTGGGTGGGCCATCGGCTGGTTTCTTTTTAAAATTTGCTTTAAGGAGACTACGTTCAAAGCAACGTGTTGTTCAAAGCTTAGTATTTCAGTAAAAAGGGCAACCCTTCCGAATATAATTTCATTCAAATGCTTTTAACACTCACTAATTGTGGGAATATTTTAAATGAATTCGTGTTGCCATGTGTCCATCTAACATGCAATTCAAATAGAAACCAGCCGATGGCCCACCCTATGATTGGCTGATGATTTGATTTCATTTTAGCTAACCACATTTCTTGATCAGATTTTCTAGGTGATTTTCAATAATTTCCTTCTTTAATGTGAATAGAAAGAGTTTTGTCTCGTAACAAATTTTGGAATTTTTTCTTGGAGAGCTGTTTGAGTTGTTGGAGAGTTCTATAAGAAATGCTTTAATAGTTAATTTTTGAATAATTTATTCCTAATTCGTCAGTAACTCAGAAGAATTGATGAAGGATAGAAAAGCGAAGATTAATAAAAATTATGGAATAAAAGTAAAAAGTAATAAAAATGTCATTCAGAATGAATACTTAATCTGGTGTGATTAACTTTTAATGGCGTTTGATTATTTAGATGATGATGAATGCTTTTAATTGCATTTTTATGGATTCACTGCATTTAAAATACATACTCGTGTATAAATACATATATTTTTGTAATTTCTGCCCTACGATTTGGTTCATTTACCTTGACCGATAATTGTTCTCACCACGGTGGTGGATAAAACCAGTAAAATGCAATGTGTTTGAAAAGTACAAGAATAAAAAGCCACAAAGAAAGCTAAATGTTAAGAACCCAATAAATAAAGAAAAAAATATTTAATAATTTTGAATTTTAAAGTAATCTGCAATAACTAAGTAAATGTACATAGTAATAAAAACAATTAAAAAAATTTATTTTAGAGGCCTGGAACCGAAAATTAGCGCTTTTAAATAATGTTGAATTTAGTTAAAAGATTCTGTATTTTTACAATTTGTATGTTTTTAAATTTCCTTCGCATATGAAATGAAAATGTTTTGCTTGAAATGAAATATGGTATCGCTTCGTTTGGAATTCGTTCCTTTTTTTTTAATTACACGACAAAAGTCGGCAGTATCACGGATTTCGACTTTAAAGATTCGAAGATGAAATGAAGAGAAATAATTAATTAACAAGTCACTGGCATTGAAGTTTAAAAATAAAAAACAATATGAATCATAGTCGCAGTCAGAAGAGTCTAAGAAACAACCTGTTTTTTTTACTGTTGCTATATGTACATGTATTTATAAGTTTTCCTTTATTATTGAACTCATTTCCATGTGACAAATTTATGGTGTTTTCGACATTTTTGGTGCGGAATTCGACCTTCAGTCTTTTGAATTCTCCGTCTCTTTCTTTTAACTTTTTCCCATTTTTTTTTCAGTGTAAATAAGATCACCACCTTGCAACCTTTCGAAGACTGCAGCAAATTACAGGAATTATATTTGCGAAAGAATAATATACAGGATATCAATGAAATTGCTTATTTGCAAAATCTTCCAGCTCTGAAGTATTTATGGCTTGAAGAGAATCCATGCTGTGATAGGGCCGGACCCAAGTATGTTATAATTAATATACAATAATTGATATAATTTGTCACTTCAAGAATACTGGAATACTTTCTATTCAATCACTCAATTTGTCACTTCAAGAATACTGGAATATTCTCTATTCATGACTCAATTACTTTACTTTGCCACTAGTTATCGTTCAATTGTATTGCATGCATTGCCAAACCTTAAAAAACTGGATAACGTCGACGTGACTCAAGAGGAAATCGACGAAGCCATTCGACTTGCTGATAGCGGAAGAGCGTCTAGATCGCGGGCGGAGGAGAAATCAGATGATGCTTATGAACAACCATCGCACGAACAACAACAACAGCATCAGCAGTTGCAGCAGCACTCAGCACCTCAGCAGATATACCAGCAGTATAGGCAACAACAACAACAACCATCAGCACCACCTCAGCAGTATGCGGCACGAAGCAGTCCTTCGAAGGAGGTGAGTGAGTGCGCAAAATACAACACACATCCATAAATACGATATACTATGTACATGTAATATAAAGATTTTGATTAATTTTTGATTAATACTGTTCTTTCAACTAATTGAGATATTTAACACTAGATTTATGCTTAACTATCGAAACGTTTGGAATGAATTATTTTTCGTTCATTATATACTATATAAGATGTGTATAAGAGATCTTCTATGCTTCATAAATGCTTCTCAGATTTATTCAACTGATGAATAGAAACGTCAGGTTTTTGAATGCGGTGAGCTTCCGTTGTGAGCTGTCACTTAATCGAACCCAACCTAACCTAATTTACGTAACTCGATTCCTCTACTTGAAAGTATCTAAGGCCTTGAACTGTAAAGAAACCGCATTTCAGAATTCTTAAGCAAGAATAATTCTAAAAGAGAACCGCAAATTATGCCATTTGGCAGTGAAGTGAGACGACGATGAGTTTCATGATTCTAGTGTTAAAGAAATACTTAATGCTGCTTTGATTGCTAATAATAATGATCTGCATCTATTGTTAAACTAACGTACTGAATATTAAATATAATTGTATAAAGTGGTTGTAGTGTGTTTATATCAGAATTGTACAATTTGCAAATATATTAAATGTGCACACGTTTCATGTTTTCACACATAAAGTAACAAAACTAATATTTCAAAAAGACATACTAATTTAAATAATAAATTTTATTCCTTTTTAATATGTGAATATTTGCTCGCTACCATAAAAAATTAGTACCAAAATAATAATGAACAAAAGGTACAAGTTTCGAATGCAGCAACATGTACGGAACATACAGACAAACAAAGTACGGAAAACGCAAGTGAATCGTCAAATAATCAAGCATCAACTCCGTCATCTCCATCAAAGGTATTTTGAAGCCAGTTTTAAGTGAAGTTTGACGACTGAAATTCAAGTCGCTCACATGTTTTAATTACTGTTTTGTGTTTTTTTGTTTTGTTTGGTTCTTTAAAATGTGTCATTGTTGCTTTTTGTTGTTGTTTGGTTCTTGCTTCTTCTGTTGCCTGCTTTTCTCTTCAGTTTAGAAATGTGCTTCGCGTTTCATTTGTTTACAGGTTTGTTTTGATTTTCTACATAGAAAGAAATAATTAATTTCGTATAAGAATTGAATGGATTTGTTGTTTTTTATTAAATTACACTTTTTTTTTGTTCGAATCAATATATTTCGCAACAATTAAATCACTTTTCTCAATACAGGAACTACAAGCTTCTTCGCCAACACCAAAGTACATCACCTCAGATCCCAAAGAAAATCGCTATTCCTCTACTCAGATCGATGTAAGCGCTTCCTATATTTTTCCCATGTGTACATTTACGCAACCTGTTATCCATAAATACCGCCTCATCTCTTCCAGTATTATATATACGATAGGTAAAATTAAGGCAACAAAAATAATATTAAGTATTAAATATTGTGACTTCATTACAGTGTTAATTACAATAGAATACACCAAAATTTCCGTTATATTAAGCATCGCTTCTATCAGTAATTGAATGGTTGAAATTCCCGTTTCTTTGGCGCTTTTCATTCAGGAATCCTCCTTTTTATTATCCTTAGTAAGCCCAGACGTACTTTAGATTTTCTTTTAATTCTTTTATTTAATTCCGCCGACTTTTTATGCGCAACTCCTTCTCTCATTTTAGTCAGGGATTCTATTTTAAGTGCCTGGTTTTATTCAATTTTAAATTTTATTGTTATATTTTTGGTATATAGTGTAAACTGTACAGAATCAGTACAGTTCACAGTCCGTCTGCTGGTGAGGCAACAGTTGAAAAGAGATGGTTGTTGACCTCATTGTTGTGTGTCTTCAGAGGCACTCGCACACGACTTTGTGCCAGAAGAAGCCTTTGCGACATTGTTTATTTGTTTCTCTTCTTTTAGTTTTATTATTTGTGTTACTTTTTCTATTTCGCTTATTTCTTCAACACGCTCTTGTATTCTTTATACAATTGCGGTTTTTGTTATTGTTGTTATTGGATTTGATTTGCATTGAAATTAATGAATTAGTTCCAATTAAGACGAGTTCGGTGTTTTTCTTGTTTGGAGAAGGATGCAGAAAAAGAAAGATAAACGTAACCAATGAATTAAACTACCATCATCGTCACGAGTTGCTCGTAGGGAAAAGGGAAATAAAATAGTACAAGTTCATACTCAAAACAATTCTTTCAGTTTAGTTTCACGCGATTTTCTTAGCTCTCTCTTCTTCGTCTGCTTCGTGCTGTTTTGTAGGAAACATTTTGCTGCAAAGCTTGACTCTGATTAAAGTAGAAAATAATTACAAAGTGAAGAAGAAAGAGGTCATACTTTGAAACTGATTAAATTTGGTTCCCACATGACAAGTGGTTGTGAGTTATTCACCGTGGATCTATAATTTATTCGCAGTACCAAGAAGAAGTGTTTTTCTTTGTGATCTTTTGTTCGCAACACAACTGAAATCTGTTTTTTGGGATTGGGAAATACAGCCTTTCGGGGAATGAAATTGGCGTTGAAAACGCAGACTCTTGCTGCTAATGCACTTCACTCGAGTACTTGCATTTATGACTGGTGTCAGACGGATCACCGCGATGCGCGCATCACTCACGATGATTGGTTCGCACATGCCACAAATCAACCAAGCAGCGTGAGTAATGCACACATTGTGGTGAGACTAGCCATTTACATTTAAACAATAACAAAACACATGATCCGGGAAAAACGCTATGCGCTTTCGCTCATTGCGCATTGCTGTCAATCGTTGCTTCGTTGAGCTCTTGAATTCAGGAAAAAGTCCTACAAACCGTTGTACTAAACACCAGAAACGCACAGAAATACACACATACACATACTACAAAATCACTTAAATATATGGTATTTTACACAAATAGGCCAACTAAAATTAGATTAAAATATGCACCCAAGTGTCTCACATGTCCTTGGTACTCTACCACCACCTTTTCGTCCTGCCTCGCCTCACATCACCCTCCTCCACTTTCACTATTCATCCTCCTCCACCCTCCCTATTCGCCATGCTCCACCCTCTCTATTCACCCTCATCCACCCTTCCTATTCACCAGAAATCTGCTTTCCGATCTGTGTGTACTAATAATTCGCTCCATCACACTAACAGCATTCCCCGGGTTCGGACCAAGAGTCCAGTCCACATTCTGGTTATCATGAGCGGGCGGCGCCCATTCCGCCCAGCATGTCCACGCATTCCATGAAGGTGCGTATGAACAAAAGCTTATAGTCATTAAATTTTAGATTGAAAGCCATTAAAATCGTACATATGTATGTGCCATGAGCCAGTTTGTATGCCTGTGTCTTGTGTTATCTTGTGCTGGCATTTAAAATATCTATTGAATTCCTTTCCTTTTGTCTTTATTTCCATCAACATTTTTATTTTCAAACAAACAATTGCAAAAAAGGAATACTATCAGTCGGATCGTCCAGCTTATGCCGGCCACTATAGACATAGTCAAACCGACCTGACCGAGTGGGAGGAACACCAGCAGCACAACCAATACGCCAGCAATACAACCTTGTATCACGGTCCACGCAGAAGCGCCGGCGCCGAGCGCGAGATGCCGGATCGGTATGCGTATAGAAATGGCCACGCTCGTGAGAACGGAGGAGACTGGGAGGAGCCGGAGCGACCTAAACCAACCAGGTACGGAACAGTTTGTATTGTATTTGTCTCTTTGTTTTACTAAAAAGAATGTACTTGTGCTTCACAGGCGGCTAGATGGTGGGCGATATCATGATTCGGCGAGCGTCGTTTCGACGGCTGTTCTCAACCATCATTATTCAGGTTATCATCGACGTCCGATAAACAGAGTAAGTGATTGGTTTCAAATCTTATGAATCAAATAGTGTGAAATACGTTTGAAAACGGTTTTCATTGCTTACAGAGTTCGAACCTGCTATCGGCTACGTTGTGTCTAGTTAAAGAACTGGACTACTCCAGTTTAGAGGTGGTGGAACATGCGGTGCGCTGTCGCATCGACGAGCTGTCGTCGGAATAATGACGATGCCACTAAATGGAGGTGGGCATGAAAAAGGAACAGCTGTGTCCTGGATGAGAGCTCATCAAAGTACTACAATAAATCAATGTTCTTTTGTAAATTCAGTTGATTAACAAGAAAATGGAATTCAAATTATTAATTATTAATTATTTTTATAAAATGTGTGCATGGAATAGGAAAATATATCGAGAGCACAGCAACAACACAAGATGGCTTGTTGATGGCTGAATAACCAGAAGAGAAACAATTAAGATTGAAGTAGAAAAATTAAAAAACTGACCTAAAATATATTGTATTTATAAAAAAAATAGCCTTCAAGGCGACAGACTAAAAATATTCGCTATAATAAACCGAACTTGCCAATGGTTTTTCGTATTCGTTGCTTTGCATTTGCAAGCGATACTTAACTACTGAATTTTGTATTCTATTATTAACAAAACAAAAGACATGAATACTATGTAATTGTAAACTTAACTTATAAAAGCGGCAGCTACTTACATATAACAGCACCGAATAACACGCATAACTAAATTAATTACTAACACTAAGCGAATATATTGACAATTGCAATAATTGACTTTCTATGTGATTTTTTGAGATTTTGTTAAATTGTTAGTGCAAATTGTTTACGATGTTCTTTTTTGCATATACTTAGTTGAGCATTTAGTTTAATTTTATGCTAATTAGATAATAAAATTATGCATTCATTAGCATAATAATTAATTGTTTATATCGAATCAAATGTACTTAAGATAATTATTAATACGAAACGTTGTTTTAGCAGAGAGTTTTCATGCTTTGAGTTTCCCCAATTTTGAGTGTGTTTGAATTTTTCTCTCTCCTTGTTTATTTTTAACAAATGATATTATTAACGAAAGCTATTTTTATACCCAGAAAGCCGCACAAATTTGTATTTTTTGAGACCATTAAAAAAATTCCACGATATGTCCGAATGTCCGAATTGAATGTTTACCAAGCAAAATATGAAAAATATATATATAAAGAGCAAACTATTTTATTTACAAAATAAATTTAGCATTTATAAAAGTTTTAACTGAATTCAACTTAACTAAATATTTTGTTACAAATAAAAAGTATTTACATTAATATTTATTTACTATAAAATAGTTTTATTCGTTAAATGATTTTAATTCTGTTATTATAAATATGTGGCGTAAATACAAAAGGGTTCCAGATTGGGTTCAATTGAACGATTTTCACATTTTCACCACACAATTCGGTGTTTGTATATAAATTCAACAAACATATGCACATATCTTAATTTTTGCACGTATTTTATATTCACAACAACAGTGACAGCAACGGAAACAAAATATGAAGCTCAACCGCAACAGAAGTACTGTTCGCAGTCCCACTCCTAGTGTTTCATTTATTTCATTAACGTGGCAACATTTGTCAAAACATCAGAAACATGATGTAGCTTTTTCAATATACGTCAAAATATATTTTTCAAATATACATCGGTTCGAATAAGATTTTTTTCTAAATTGTTTTTTGCCAATTTTTTGAAAAGAATATTTTTTTTTAACAAATTGAACTCAAAAATTATGGATTGTTCCGGTTGTCCCAACAAAATCAGCCCCAGGACTGCGCCGTTCGGTGGATTCTGCTGTTCCAACGACCACCTACAATGTTATTTGTGCAACCAACGTTGTCGCGGAATTTGCGTGCTGTGCTTCACTTCCACCAGCTTCTTGAAAATGGATTTCTGCGATAATATCTCGCAAGACGATGCCAGTATGGCGTTCTCGGATTGGGGCAGGGCCAGCACTCGTTCCAGCGTAGGGGAAATTGATTCGTGCTCCACGGCAGACTTTGGGAGCATCAGCCTGAGTGAGAACTCCAGCAAAGCGTCAACCGGCCGCTTCGTCAACGATAACAATTGCTGTAAAACAAGAGTGTGTGAAGTGCAAGAAACGCGAATCGTTTGCCAGACGCTGAATGACACTCAACTGCTCCTGGCCAAGATGCTCGGCGCAGTTCCAAAGGCGTGTCATGCCATAATTCTGCGGTCGCCACTAGAGTGCCCAGAGACGCACTGCACCAGCTGGACGTTCGTGTCGGATTTCAACAAGCACATGGCGATTGATCATCCCACTCTTCCGAGGGTGCAGATTTGGCCGCGCCAATACAAGAAATTTTTCCTGGATCCGCGTAAGTCGTGCGTCGGCCTTAACACCAGCAATCTTTTGTTTTTGCTAGGCGGCAAGATCAGCGATCTGGGTAGCAGCGAATACAAGGACTTTCTGCCGGTGGTCCTCATGAGCACCCGTGTGCCGATTAAACTCTGCGACAGTGCAGACGACGACGACAGTACCTTCCTGATGATCTGGCTGACCGGAATCGTGCCCGAGGGGAGGCCGATGTATGCCAGCTTGACAATGCGACTACAATCGGAGCAGGATCCAATTTTCGGCATGGGGCACTCAGTTGAGATATACTCTATCCGCGAATCTCAGGCTGCGATGGATGTGTTCAGGAGCGGGCAGAGGATATTGCTGTCCGAAAAGGACCTAGAACTTCTGACTCCACAGGGAAAAAACACGCTGGAGCTGCAGTTGGTTGTACACTAGGTACACTAGGACGAGGTATGCGGTCCAACTAACGCTCCAAATGCAAGTCACACAACCGGACAATCTAAGGTGAGCGAAAGACCGCGTCAGACACTACAAAATTCGACCATGGAAATATAAATGTATTTGTGATGATTTTATTTTGTACACTATACACATGTACCCGTATATACAATGTAATATATATTTTTAGAAAAGAATTAAAAAGAGACATTTTATTCGATCAGCATTTTTATTGAGTGGCTTCTGGGCCTGTATAGCATGTCATTCGCATCATGTGCGAGATCGAGAAGATTGGTCCTAAGGTGGCTCTAGCCAAACACCCGCACCAAAGAGTGGTGATACGAAGGTAAGTTTGTTCCTTGTATTATATTTTAATATAGAGCATGTTATCATGTGATTTTTGCAATTTTTATTAATAATATACATAGTATGTTTATTGTATATATATGAATATACTATATTATACTGATTTAGTATAGTCACTAAATGCGTTTGTTTTCAGCTCTGTTCTTATTTAAACATAAGTTCAATATTTTTCAATACACCCATACCTCGCTTTACGGCCTAGATACGTTCCACGAAACTTGGCCGCAAAGCGAAAAGCCGTATAAGGAATCAATTATTTGAATACAAGTTCATACAAATTCAATGGAATCGGTTCCAAATTTGTTAAAAATGTAACATGGTTTATATTTCAAAATGCATTTTATCTTCTTATTTAATTTAAATAAATAGTACGTACTTAACAAGTACATACATTTGTACATAAAATAATAAAGGACTTCAAAAACCAACAATAATCTATAAACAAAAATGAAACAACTTCATGTTACATAAAATATGTGTATATATATGTATTTCTTTATAAAATGGCTTTAATCTGAAGACGATAAAGAAATGGTAACTTGCAGATCACTGTTTTGATAATTTTTTGCTAGTAAGGATGGATCTGGTTTAAAAAAATTGTCCAACGTTGTTTGTTTGTCCTTCTTGTCTATTTCGTTCTTCAGTGATTTATAACAGCTAATGGCTGAGTTAATTCCTCGAGAAACTTTAAAACTACGTTAATCGTCAGGATCATTTTCAAGGATGATGTTTATTCCTTGTATATAAAACACTCGCAGACAAGTCTAAGCCAGATATATCGACATCGAAAAAAAGTTTTTTTTGCCTTTATAGCGAAACATTTTAGGCCGTAAATCGAAAACGTGCCTTAATTGAAGAGGGCCGTTATAGCGAAATGCCGTATAGCGAGGGTGTATTCAATATTTTTAACATAACACATTAAGTAATACCATTCATTTAATCTTTTATATCTATTTTAGTATACAGGGTGTTTCGCATAAGAGGGATAAAAGACTAAGACGTGTAGGTTGGGTCGGGACAAGAAACAAATTGTATGGGAGGGGGAGTCAATTTCCCCCCGTTTAGACGGGAGGGGCCATTTTCTAAAAATCCGACTTAACATCGAAAAAAATAATATTAAAAAATAATGGTTAGCTCTAGATAACTTTTGCTTGCAGATTTTTAAAGCCAAATATCCGCTTCTTAATATCCTTTTTAAGTTAGGTTCCTATGTCAAACAGTTTTTAAGAAAATTAATGCCAAAATTAAAATTTGAAATAAAAAATTAGAAAAAAAAATTTTGATCGCAATTTTTTTTTAAATTACGGTATTAAGTATAAAAATTTTTCCGACCATAAAATTCTCTAATCAATTCTTTTGCCATAGACTATGAACTATTACTATATCCAAATGATTATATTAATTTTATAATCGATGGAGTGATTATATGTTATTTTGACTTCCAGGCACTATACACAGTCATACGCTAATTTAGATGAGATACGCATAATCGATACGAATTGCCTGGAAATTAAAACCATTGCCGGTTTCCTCAGTTACAAAATTTGTCGGCTTATGTTTAAGCTGATAGTGCCGCGCGACTCGATCAACCAGTTTATTAGCCATATAGAAAAGTACAGAAATCGTATTGGTTTCAAGGATTTAGTGTTCGAACATTACGCTTGGCTAACCACGCAGTGAGTGATGACTTGTTTTAAAGCAATTGAACCCTTTCTTTCTATCACATATTAACCTATTGCTTCTCTAGGCACAGTGCTTTTGCGGATCTATTTTGTGAAGCTATAAAAAATGGTTTGCCGGCGCTGCAAACTCAACATCCTGGTATATATTACCACAAAGCAGCCGAGTATACAGCCAAGCGCAGGGAATAATATCAGCAGTGCTGTGGTCAGTATTCTAGCGATGGTGTTTTTTTTTTAGAAAACGAATCGAAAAGTTAAAAAATTCAATTCTAGCGCTCCCATCAAGTTCTCCAGAACCTACAACGCCAACCGATATGCAGAATACAGGTTCCATTGGATTATTTAGCGAATATTTTGGCATTCGCGCTGTCAAGATCGGTGAATAGATGTCGGAGCAACAATTAATTTTGCTCGTGCAGGAAACCGAGAAGAACTTTAAACATTCTGTAATTATTCCCTCGAAATTAGAAATCATAATATTTATACAAAAATGTTACTTCAGAACGCTATAATTCAAATGCTTGGCCAAGCTATGGCACAGTTCAAGATCTACAAATGCCTAAGGTTTCGCAAGAAACTCGCCACCGATATGGCTGAGGAATATTTTAGATGTGGTGATAACGCCAAAGCATTAACGTTGGTTCTTCCTCTAAACCCTCTTAGTTCTACAACAACTAACCATTATCATCTTTAACAGTCTTTATTCTCTGATGCTGCCTGACTACCGTCAAGACAAATGGCCATCTATTCTATCGCATGTGCTCTTGAAGACGCTGCGCTGCGCTTTTCTCTCAGCATCAGTGACCGATTTTATTTCTTGTAGCATCGAAGCACTCTCACTAAAAATTAGTTATGATCAAAAGGATAGAATATAGAATTGGAAAATCTTTGGATGGTTTTTCAGGCAAGTATTCCGAAGTTTTTCCTTGCTCATTTAATTAATTTCTGAATTAAAATGTCTACAGTTTACTCCTTCGATATCACAAAGTCTAATAGCTCCAGAGTTACATCGTCAGTGGAAAGCTGCATAGATTTGGACACACTTACTGAATTAATGAAGTGTTGCGTTACATTCGAGCGGGTGAAGCTGAAGAACGATGAGATTATTAACGTGTTTTTGATACTAAAGTATGTATAAGGATAATCTGCTTATCCTTTTCTGTTTTCGGAAGATACAATTTCTATTGTTTAACACTAGACTCAACACGAATGTCCCCATTAAACTGCACAATTTTGCTATCAATATAGGCGATGGCAGTCAGCATCTTGAGTTGCGTTCAACTTTTCACAAGTTCACAACTTTTGGCAATATAAAGGAACTCCGTGAATCTTTGCTGCCACAGAATTCGTCAGCAATCCTTTATCAAAATATCGAAAGCGATTTAAAAATGGACCCCGAAAAATATTATCAGCTGCTCTTTACAACTGAAGCGCAAAAGTTCGTTGAAAATACTCAACTCCATGTGACGCGCATTGAAGCGCACATCGGAACCGATATACTCTCTGCGATGCTTACGAAATGCGCCACATTTGCACGCAATGCATTTCGTCATTACAATCGTTGCAGAGATCTCGATGATAATATAATAATAAATCCAATGTGCTATATAGCTCCAACGTAAGTTAACCTTGCTCGAAACATTATAATAATCGGCTAAGCGGAAGTAATTTTGTATCATCATTGTATTTTATATTACAGATTCCATGTAAGTATCCAAACCGACCTTGGCAATGAACCTATGCTGATGAATGAGTATCATTTGGTTGTGATGACTGTAAATAATCGATATAATGTGTTTCTTCAAAACGTTGGCATTAACTTAAGTGTTCCCAATTATCTCAAAAATAAAGGTGAGTCGAAGCTAACAAGTAATAAAAACTATAAGGTTCTGAGGTATCGACACAAGAATTTGACACAGTATTTGACACAATTTTAGTATTGACACAATTTTTCAATTTTTGCATGAAATCATTGATATTAAATATAAAACCAATTGCCATATAAACTAAATTATAGTTTGCTCTAAATGAATAAAAATACTATACCCAGAACATCAACATTTAAGAATACTTTTATGTTGTATGTATGTACATATATTAAATGAGAATTTGTTAATAAAAAGTAAAGTCTAGGAAATTAAATTTGCATCATATAAGAATTTTAATCTTGTTCATCACATAAGAATTTTTAACAAGTTTTCTCAAGACAGTTTTCTCATAACAAAATATTATAATAAAATAAGTTTGAATTTCACAATAACAGAACAATATTATTTTACAATTATAATTAATTAACAATGGACATAAGTTGCGTTTAAAGTAATGGGAAAATCTTTAATTAAAATTATAAAATACAAGTTTTAGATAACTAAAATATGTTCTACAATTAACACCATTTATATTGAATTTAATTTAGTTTGTGTTTGTATTTTGGACGATTTTTAAAGAAGAATATGTTTAGTTAAAAATTGCAATATTAATGGATTGCTTTAAATAGAAATCACACTTTTATTTCTATATTTAAATTTTAATACAATAACATTAACATGATGTCTAAATTATGCCTGATTTTCGGTTATATGGATGAAATAATCCAACAACAAATAATCCATTCATAGAGACAATTAATATTGAACTAGTTTTGGCGTTTATTATTAATGCTAGTGATTTTAGTGATTTGAACTTATGACGGTTTCCTGTTTTGGACTCTTGATGATGAGTTTTACATTTTGCTAAAGATTCATCATTCATCGTTTAATAATCTGAGCAGTACCGTTATGACTGACGTACATGACTGACCTTTCAATGACAACATTATTGACAACTAGGTAAACGCGTCTGTATTTATGTATGTATTTAGGTACTAATTATGTGTAATGTTCGCTAATAAATATTTGCTATACGTATACATATATCTATATATATAAAAATGAAAGGCCTGACTGACATCCCATCAACGCACGGACTAAACCCTTGGACCTAGAACGGTGAAATTTTGCACAAAGGTTTCTTTTATGATGTATACGTCAAATAAGAAAGGATTTTTCGAAATGTTACTTTTAAGGACTTCAAAAAGGACATACACAGAATTTTTTCTATGCAAAGGCTAAACCCTTGGATCTAAAAAGGTGAATTTGGTGAGGTTTCTTTTATGATGTATACAAGGGAGAAAAAAGGATTTTTTGAAATTTTACTTCTAAGGACTTCAGAAAGGACAAACACATTTGTTAGCTCTTTGTTAGCCATCAAATATGGACTTTTTTTTCACGAAAACATCTCGCGTAGAAATGCCTATAACCTATTTAATTTATATCACAAAGCGTTTTTATATTTCTCCGAAAATAATGGTTAGATCAAGATAACTCTTGTTTGCTGATTTTCAAAGCCAAATGTCCGCTTCTTAATATCCTTTTAAAATAGGTTCCTACATCAAACAGTTTTTGAGAAAATTAATGCCAAAGATAAAATTTGGAATAAAAATTCCGAAAAAAATTCTTGGTCGCAATTTGCTTTCAAATACGGTATTCAGTATAAATATTTTTCCGACCATAAAATTCTCTAATCAATTCTAGAGAGAATGCTTCGAACCGGAGGGATCTATGTTTTGTACTTTCCGAGAAAAGTGAAAATTACGAACTAAACTCCTTCCCCAGAGCAGTCTTTTTTTATATTTTTGCACCAGTAATAAAACACAAGTATCAAAAAAAATTGGTATTTGGAAGGAAAGTATGCTTCGTAATTTTCACTTTTCTGGGAAACTACAAAACATACATCCTTCCGGTTTGAAACTTTCCCTCTCTAGAATTGATTAGAGAATTTTATGGTCGGAAAAGAATTTATACTTAACGTATTTTAACGAAAAAATTGCGACGAGAAATTTTTTTTTTGGAATTTTAATTCCAAATTTTAACTTTGGCATTAATTTTCTCAAACACTGTTTGACGTAGGAACCAAATTTACAAAGGATGTTAAGAGGCCGATATTTGGCTTTCAAACCCAATAAGCGAAAGTGATCCAGATATCGTTGTTATATTTTAATATATTTTTTTTCGGGTTTTTAGTCGAGAATAAGATGCGTAAAATTGAATGTCTATAATGTAAAAAACGCAGGTATTAGTTAATTATTATGTTAAAAAAACTATACTGTATCATTAATATTATGAATATTCTTGATCATGAAGAATATTTAACCATTATTAAAAATGTTTGCTTCATTCCTTTTCGTTGATACAAATTTCACATTTTTTGCAAGCTTCATATGAATGTGCCACGCCTTTCTGTTATCCGATCAGAAATTATTTCTTTATATAATGGAACAATTTTAGGGGGCGGCGTGAAAAAATGCTGCAAAAAATTTTCGCCAAGTATAGCTAAGGTTCACCATAATATGTATATATGCATATGTAGTGAACTCATATGCATATATACGATACGATATACATATATATTTGACTAAATAATATACATATATTTATGAATGATTGCGTGATCTCGGATGATATGCTTTTACCTTAACGATACCTCTTGGATGTATAATTAATTAGTTGCCTTTGCTGTTTCATTTTATTTCTGTTTCTAATTTTACTAAATCAGTATATTAACTAAACTTAATTGTCGGTTCCTTTTCGACTCCCTTTTTTGTTGTTGTTCAATCCGATGGTTGGCTGAGTTTGGAAACTCAACCAACTTCAACCTTTTGCAATCTGCCATTCTACCAATTAACTCTTTTACTTAATATTTCTGATCCTGAATCGTTTACAAATCATCGCCTAATCGATGGATCTCATCGAGCATGAAGTCCACATCTTTTTCGGTAACCGCCGCAGATGATCGATCGATCGGAAGAAGTTTGGTCGACGATCGTCCGGTTGGTAGCCGACCATAAGGCTGCCCTTCTGCATCATGCGTCCCTTGATGATGGGGCACATCTAAACGAAAGTTAAAGTCAAGTCGCATCTAGATATTGCCTGTGTTCTTGTACCTTGCCCAGTTCTTGTTCCTTTCGGCCGTCGTGGGGATCACCTCTCAAGCGCTTCGGTATGTACCAGAAGGAGACGTTGACGCACTCGGGCTCCATTATTAGACCGAAGCGATCCGATTTCTCACGTATGCGACCCACTTGATCACGTGCCAAGTCGATCAGTCGGTCCTGCTGCTTCTCGAAACCCTCGGTGCCCTTGGAGTGCCACTGCAGCCACAGCTTGAAGATGTCGTTGTGACGACCGCACTGAATGACCTTGTCGCCGGTATCACAGCTGATGTCATAGTGTTTGTCCATTGACAAGCACAATCTTTGGAAGGAGGACGAAGAGTACAGCTTCGGCGGTACAGCTAGGCGGCAAGATCAGCGATCTGGGTAGCAGCGAATACAAGGACTTTCTGCCGGTGGTCCTCATGAGCACCCGTGTGCCGATTAAACTCTGCGACAGTGCAGACGACGACGACAGTACCTTCCTGATGATCTGGCTGACCGGAATCGTGCCCGAGGGGAGGCCGATGTATGCCAGCTTGACAATGCGACTACAATCGGAGCAGGATCCAATTTTCGGCATGGGGCACTCAGTTGAGATATACTCTATCCGCGAATCTCAGGCTGCGATGGATGTGTTCAGGAGCGGGCAGAGGATATTGCTGTCCGAAAAGGACCTAGAACTTCTGACTCCACAGGGAAAAAACACGCTGGAGCTGCAGTTGGTTGTACACTAGGTACACTAGGACGAGGTATGCGGTCCAACTAACGCTCCAAATGCAAGTCACACAACCGGACAATCTAAGGTGAGCGAAAGACCGCGTCAGACACTACAAAATTCGACCATGGAAATATAAATGTATTTGTGATGATTTTATTTTGTACACTATACACATGTACCCGTATATACAATGTAATATATATTTTTAGAAAAGAATTAAAAAGAGACATTTTATTCGATCAGCATTTTTATTGAGTGGCTTCTGGGGCTGTATAGCATGTCATTCGCATCATGTGCGAGATCGAGAAGATTGGTCCTAAGGTGGCTCTAGCCAAACACCCGCACCAAAGAGTGGTGATACGAAGGTAAGTTTGTTCCTTGTATTATATTTTAATATAGAGCATGTTATCATGTGATTTTTGCAATTTTTATTAATAATATACATAGTATGTTTATTGTATATATATGAATATACTATATTATACTGATTTAGTATAGTCACTAAATGCGTTTGTTTTCAGCTCTGTTCTTATTTAAACATAAGTTCAATATTTTTCAATACACCCATACCTCGCTTTACGGCCTAGATACGTTCCACGAAACTTGGCCGCAAAGCGAAAAGCCGTATAAGGAATCAATTATTTGAATACAAGTTCATACAAATTCAATGGAATCGGTTCCAAATTTGTTAAAAATGTAACATGGTTTATATTTCAAAATGCATTTTATCTTTTTATTTAATTTAAATAAATAGTACGTACTTAACAAGTACATACATTTGTACATAAAATAATAAAGGACTTCAAAAACCAACAATAATCTATAAACAAAAATGAAACAACTTCATGTTACATAAAATATGTGTATATATATGTATTTCTTTATAAAATGGCTTCAAACGATTAAGAAATGGTAACTTGCAGATCACTGTTTTGATAATTTTTTTCTAGTAAGGATGGATCTGGTTTAAAAAAATTGTCCAACGTTGTTTGTTTGTCCTTCTTGTCTATTTCGTTCTTCAGTGATTTATAACAGCTAATGGCTGAGTTAATTCCTCGAGAAACTTTAAAACTACGTTAATCGTCAGGATCATTTTCAAGGATGATGTTTATTCCTTGTATATAAAACACTCGCAGACAAGTCTAAGCCAGATATATCGACATCGAAAAAAAGTTTTTTTTGCCTTTATAGCGAAACATTTTAGGCCGTAAATCGAAAACGTGCCTTAATTGAAGAGGGCCGTTATAGCGAAATGCCGTATAGCGAGGGTGTATTCAATATTTTTAACATAACACATTAAGTAATACCATTCATTTAATCTTTTATATCTATTTTAGTATACAGGGTGTTTCGCATAAGAGGGATAAAAGACTAAGACGTGTAGGTTGGGTCGGGACAAGAAACAAATTGTATGGGAGGGGGAGTCAATTTCCCCCCGTTTAGACGGGAGGGGCCATTTTCTAAAAATCCGACTTAACATCGAAAAAAATAATATTAAAAAATAATGGTTAGCTCTAGATAACTTTTGCTTGCAGATTTTTAAAGCCAAATATCCGCTTCTTAATATCCTTTTTAAGTTAGGTTCCTATGTCAAACAGGTTTTAAGAAAATTAATGCCAAAATTAAAATTTGAAATAAAAAATTAGAAAAAAAAATTTTGATCGCAATTTTTTTTTAAATTACGGTATTAAGTATAAAAATTTTTCCGACCATAAAATTCTCTAATCAATTCTTTTGCCATAGACTATGAACTATTACTATATCCAAATGATTATATTAATTTTATAATCGATGGAGTGATTATATGTTATTTTGACTTCCAGGCACTATACACAGTCATACGCTAATTTAGATGAGATACGCATAATCGATACGAATTGCCTGGAAATTAAAACCATTGCCGGTTTCCTCAGTTACAAAATTTGTCGGCTTATGTTTAAGCTGATAGTGCCGCGCGACTCGATCAACCAGTTTATTAGCCATATAGAAAAGTACAGAAATCGTATTGGTTTCAAGGATTTAGTGTTCGAACATTACGCTTGGCTAACCACGCAGTGAGTGATGACTTGTTTTAAAGCAATTGAACCCTTTCTTTCTATCACATATTAACCTATTGCTTCTCTAGGCACAGTGCTTTTGCGGATCTATTTTGTGAAGCTATAAAAAATGGTTTGCCGGCGCTGCAAACTCAACATCCTGGTATATATTACCACAAAGCAGCCGAGTATACAGCCAAGCGCAGGGAATAATATCAGCAGTGCTGTGGTCAGTATTCTAGCGATGGTGTTTTTTTTTTAGAAAACGAATCGAAAAGTTAAAAAATTCAATTCTAGCGCTCCCATCAAGTTCTCCAGAACCTACAACGCCAACCGATATGCAGAATACAGGTTCCATTGGATTATTTAGCGAATATTTTGGCATTCGCGCTGTCAAGATCGGTGAATAGATGTCGGAGCAACAATTAATTTTGCTCGTGCAGGAAACCGAGAAGAACTTTAAACATTCTGTAATTATTCCCTCGAAATTAGAAATCATAATATTTATACAAAAATGTTACTTCAGAACGCTATAATTCAAATGCTTGGCCAAGCTATGGTTCAAGATCCAAATGCCTAAGGTTTCGCAAGAAACTCGCCACCGATATGGCTGAGGAATATTTTAGATGTGGTGATAACGCCAAAGCATTAACGTTGGTTCTTCCTCTAAACCCTCTTAGTTCTACAACAACTAACCATTATCATCTTTAACAGTCTTTATTCTCTGATGCTGCCTGACTACCGTCAAGACAAATGGCCATCTATTCTATCGCATGTGCTCTTGAAGACGCTGCGCTGCGCTTTTCTCTCAGCATCAGTGACCGATTTTATTTCTTGTAGCATCGAAGCACTCTCACTAAAAATTAGTTATGATCAAAAGGATAGAATATAGAATTGGAAAATCTTTGGATGGTTTTTCAGGCAAGTATTCCGAAGTTTTTCCTTGCTCATTTAATTAATTTCTGAATTAAAATGTCTACAGTTTACTCCTTCGATATCACAAAGTCTAATAGCTCCAGAGTTACATCGTCAGTGGAAAGCTGCATAGATTTGGACACACTTACTGAATTAATGAAGTGTTGCGTTACATTCGAGCGGGTGAAGCTGAAGAACGATGAGATTATTAACGTGTTTTTGATACTAAAGTATGTATAAGGATAATCTGCTTATCCTTTTCTGTTTTCGGAAGATACAATTTCTATTGTTTAACACTAGACTCAACACGAATGTCCCCATTAAACTGCACAATTTTGCTATCAATATAGGCGATGGCAGTCAGCATCTTGAGTTGCGTTCAACTTTTCACAAGTTCACAACTTTTGGCAATATAAAGGAACTCCGTGAATCTTTGCTGCCACAGAATTCGTCAGCAATCCTTTATCAAAATATCGAAAGCGATTTAAAAATGGACCCCGAAAAATATTATCAGCTGCTCTTTACAACTGAAGCGCAAAAGTTCGTTGAAAATACTCAACTCCATGTGACGCGCATTGAAGCGCACATCGGAACCGATATACTCTCTGCGATGCTTACGAAATGCGCCACATTTGCACGCAATGCATTTCGTCATTACAATCGTTGCAGAGATCTCGATGATAATATAATAATAAATCCAATGTGCTATATAGCTCCAACGTAAGTTAACCTTGCTCGAAACATTATAATAATCGGCTAAGTGGAAGTAATTTTGTATCATCATTGTATTTTATATTACAGATTCCATGTAAGTATCCAAACCGACCTTGGCAATGAACCTATGCTGATGAATGAGTATCATTTGGTTGTGATGACTGTAAATAATCGATATAATGTGTTTCTTCAAAACGTTGGCATTAACTTAAGTGTTCCCAATTATCTCAAAAATAAAGGTGAGTCGAAGCTAACAAGTAATAAAAACTATAAGGTTCTGAGGTATCGACACAAGAATTTGACACAGTATTTGACACAATTTTAGTATTGACACAATTTTTCAATTTTTGCATGAAATCATTGATATTAAATATAAAACCAATTGCCATATAAACTAAATTATAGTTTGCTCTAAATGAATAAAAATACTATACCCAGAACATCAACATTTAAGAATACTTTTATGTTGTATGTATGTACATATATTAAATGAGAATTTGTTAATAAAAAGTAAAGTCTAGGAAATTAAATTTGCATCATATAAGAATTTTAATCTTGTTCATCACATAAGAATTTTTAACAAGTTTTCTCAAGACAGTTTTCTCATAACAAAATATTATAATAAAATAAGTTTGAATTTCACAATAACAGAACAATATTATTTTACAATTATAATTAATTAACAATGGACATAAGTTGCGTTTAAAGTAATGGGAAAATCTTTAATTAAAATTATAAAATACAAGTTTTAGATAACTAAAATATGTTCTACAATTAACACCATTTATATTGAATTTAATTTAGTTTGTGTTTGTATTTTGGACGATTTTTAAAGAAGAATATGTTTAGTTAAAAATTGCAATATTAATGGATTGCTTTAAATAGAAATCACACTTTTATTTCTATATTTAAATTTTAATACAATAACATTAACATGATGTCTAAATTATGCCTGATTTTCGGTTATATGGATGAAATAATCCAACAACAAATAATCCATTCATAGAGACAATTAATATTGAACTAGTTTTGGCGTTTATTATTAATGCTAGTGATTTTAGTGATTTGAACTTATGACGGTTTCCTGTTTTGGACTCTTGATGATGAGTTTTACATTTTGCTAAAGATTCATCATTCATCGTTTAATAATCTGAGCAGTACCGTTATGACTGACGTACATGACTGACCTTTCAATGACAACATTATTGACAACTAGGTAAACGCGTCTGTATTTATGTATGTATTTAGGTACTAATTATGTGTAATGTTCGCTAATAAATATTTGCTATACGTATACATATAGCTATATATATAAAAATGAAAGGCCTGACTGACATCCCATCAACGCACGGACTAAACCCTTGGACCTAGAACGGTGAAATTTTGCACAAAGGTTTCTTTTATGATGTATACGTCAAATAAGAAAGGATTTTTCGAAATGTTACTTTTAAGGACTTCAAAAAGGACATACACAGAATTTTTTCTATGCAAAGGCTAAACCCTTGGATCTAAAAAGGTGAATTTGGTGAGGTTTCTTTTATGATGTATACAAGGGAGAAAAAAGGATTTTTTGAAATTTTACTTCTAAGGACTTCAGAAAGGACAAACACATTTGTTAGCTCTTTGTTAGCCATCAAATATGGACTTTTTTTTCACGAAAACATCTCGCGTAGAAATGCCTATAACCTATTTAATTTATATCACAAAGCGTTTTTATATTTCTCCGAAAATAATGGTTAGATCAAGATAACTCTTGTTTGCTGATTTTCAAAGCCAAATGTCCGCTTCTTAATATCCTTTTAAAATAGGTTCCTACATCAAACAGTTTTTGAGAAAATTAATGCCAAAGATAAAATTTGGAATAAAAATTCCGAAAAAAATTCTTGGTCGCAATTTGCTTTCAAATACGGTATTCAGTATAAATATTTTTCCGACCATAAAATTCTCTAATCAATTCTAGAGAGAATGCTTCGAACCGGAGGGATCTATGTTTTGTACTTTCCGAGAAAAGTGAAAATTACGAACTAAACTCCTTCCCCAGAGCAGTCTTTTTTTATATTTTTGCACCAGTAATAAAACACAAGTATCAAAAAAAATTGGTATTTGGAAGGAAAGTATGCTTCGTAATTTTCACTTTTCTGGGAAACTACAAAACATACATCCTTCCGGTTTGAAACTTTCCCTCTCTAGAATTGATTAGAGAATTTTATGGTCGGAAAAGAATTTATACTTAACGTATTTTAACGAAAAAATTGCGACGAGAAATTTTTTTTTTGGAATTTTAATTCCAAATTTTAACTTTGGCATTAATTTTCTCAAACACTGTTTGACGTAGGAACCAAATTTACAAAGGATGTTAAGAGGCCGATATTTGGCTTTCAAACCCAATAAGCGAAAGTGATCCAGATATCGTTGTTATATTTTAATATATTTTTTTTCGGGTTTTTAGTCGAGAATAAGATGCGTAAAATTGAATGTTTATAATGTAAAAAACGCAGGTATTAGTTAATTATTATGTTAAAAAAACTATACTGTATCATTAATATTATGAATATTCTTGATCATGAAGAATATTTAACCATTATTAAAAATGTTTGCTTCATTCCTTTTCGTTGATACAAATTTCACATTTTTTGCAAGCTTCATATGAATGTGCCACGCCTTTCTGTTATCCGATCAGAAATTATTTCTTTATATAATGGAACAATTTTAGGGGGCGGCGTGAAAAAATGCTGCAAAAAATTTTCGCCAAGTATAGCTAAGGTTCACCCTAATATGTATATATGCATATGTAGTGAACTCATATGCATATATACGATACGATATACATATATATTTGACTAAATAATATACATATATTTATGAATGATTGCGTGATCTCGGATGATATGCTTTTACCTTAACGATACCTCTTGGATGTATAATTAATTAGTTGCCTTTGCTGTTTCATTTTATTTCTGTTTCTAATTTTACTAAATCAGTATATTAACTAAACTTAATTGTCGGTTCCTTTTCGACTCCCTTTTTTGTTGTTGTTCAATCCGATGGTTGGCTGAGTTTGGAAACTCAACCAACTTCAACCTTTTGCAATCTGCCATTCTACCAATTAACTCTTTTACTTAATATTTCTGATCCTGAATCGTTTACAAATCATCGCCTAATCGATGGATCTCATCGAGCATGAAGTCCACATCTTTTTCGGTAACCGCCGCAGATGATCGATCGATCGGAAGAAGTTTGGTCGACGATCGTCCGGTTGGTAGCCGACCATAAGGCTGCCCTTCTGCATCATGCGTCCCTTGATGATGGGGCACATCTAAACGAAAGTTAAAGTCAAGTCGCATCTAGATATTGCCTGTGTTCTTGTACCTTGCCCAGTTCTTGTTCCTTTCGGCCGTCGTGGGGATCACCTCTCAAGCGCTTCGGTATGTACCAGAAGGAGACGTTGACGCACTCGGGCTCCATTATTAGACCGAAGCGATCCGATTTCTCACGTATGCGACCCACTTGATCACGTGCCAAGTCGATCAGTCGGTCCTGCTGCTTCTCGAAACCCTCGGTGCCCTTGGAGTGCCACTGCAGCCACAGCTTGAAGATGTCGTTGTGACGACCGCACTGAATGACCTTGTCGCCGGTATCACAGCTGATGTCATAGTGTTTGTCCATTGACAAGCACAATCTTTGGAAGGAGGACGAAGAGTACAGCTGCGTGTGGTCGAAGTCCTATTGCCCAAAACACATATCTGTCGGTGCCAATAGTGCGTGCTCTCGCACCACGGCGAAGAGCAGAGCGAGTTCTGTGCAATTGCTCAGAGACGATCAGCTGGCTAAGCTGGTCAAGTGTCACAATATGTCTGTCACAAAGCTGAAGAAGTTCGAACTGAAAGACTTGAATATCGAATGTAGCTTGGAAAATATACACCTTGGAAAAATACAGAGTCTAAAGTGTTCTCTATTGTCATCCAACTCGCAAATGTATGAATTTGGCCGATATTTTGATGAACTTCTTCAGTGATTTTCAATTTGGCGTTCTGTGTAATGGGCGTTAAAATATGAAGCTCAACAGAAGCACTACTGTTCGCAGTCCCCACTCCTACTGTTTCATTTATTTCATTAACGTGGCAACATTTGTCAAAACATTAGAAACATGAAGTAGCTTTTTCAATGTACGTCAAAATATATTTTTCAAAAATACATCGGTTCGAATAAGAGTTTTTCTAAATTGTTTTTTGCCAATTTTTTGAAAAGAATATTTTTTTTTAATAAATTGAACTCAAAAATTATGGATTGTTCCGGTTGTCCCAACAAAATCAGCCCCAGGACTGCGCCGTTCGGTGGATTCTGCTGTTCCAACGACCACCTACAATGTTATTTGTGCAACCAACGTTGTCACGGAATTTGCGTGCTGTGCTTCACTTCCACCAGCTTCTTGAAAATGGATTTCTGCGATACTATCTCGCAAGACGATGCCAGTATGGCGTTCTCGGATTGGGGCATGGCCAGCACTCGTTCCAGCGTAGGGCAAAGTGATTCGTGCTCCACGGCAGACCTTGGGAGCATCAGCCTGAGTGAGAACTCCAGCAAAGCGTCAACCGGCCGCTTCGTCAACGATAACAATTGCTGTAAAACAAGAGTGTGTGAAGTGCAAGAAACGCGAATCGTTTGCCAGACGCTGAATGACACTCAACTGCTCCTGGCCAAGATGCTCGGCGCAGTTCCAAAGGCGTGTCATGCCATAATTCTGCGGTCGCCACTAGAGTGCCCAGAGACGCACTGCACCAGCTGGACGTTCGTGTCGGATTTCAACAAGCACATGGCGATTGATCATCCCACTCTTCCGAGGGTGCAGATTTGGCCGCGCCAATACAAGAAATTTTTCCTGGATCCGCGTAAGTCGTGCGTCGGCCTTAACACCAGCAATCTTTTGTTTTTGCTAGGCGGCAAGATCAGCGATCTGGGTAGCAGCGAATACAAGGACTTTCTGCCGGTGGTCCTCATGAGCACCCGTGTGCCGATTAAACTCTGCGACAGTGCAGACGACGACGACAGTACCTTCCTGATGATCTGGCTGACCGGAATCGTGCCCGAGGGGAGGCCGATGTATGCCAGCTTGACAATGCGACTACAATCGGAGCAGGATCCAATTTTCGGCATGGGGCACTCAGTTGAGATATACTCTATCCGCGAATCTCAGGCTGCGATGGATGTGTTCAGGAGCGGGCAGAGGATATTGCTGTCCGAAAAGGACCTAGAACTTCTGACTCCACAGGGAAAAAACACGCTGGAGCTGCAGTTGGTTGTACACTAGGTACACTAGGACGAGGTATGCGGTCCAACTAACGCTCCAAATGCAAGTCACACAACCGGACAATCTAAGGTGAGCGAAAGACCGCGTCAGACACTACAAAATTCGACCATGGAAATATAAATGTATTTGTGATGATTTTATTTTGTACACTATACACATGTACCCGTATATACAATGTAATATATATTTTTAGAAAAGAATTAAAAAGAGACATTTTATTCGATCAGCATTTTTATTGAGTGGCTTCTGGGCCTGTATAGCATGTCATTCGCATCATGTGCGAGATCGAGAAGATTGGTCCTAAGGTGGCTCTAGCCAAACACCCGCACCAAAGAGTGGTGATACGAAGGTAAGTTTGTTCCTTGTATTATATTTTAATATAGAGCATGTTATCATGTGATTTTTGCAATTTTTATTAATAATATACATAGTATGTTTATTGTATATATATGAATATACTATATTATACTGATTTAGTATAGTCACTAAATGCGTTTGTTTTCAGCTCTGTTCTTATTTAAACATAAGTTCAATATTTTTCAATACACCCATACCTCGCTTTACGGCCTAGATACGTTCCACGAAACTTGGCCGCAAAGCGAAAAGCCGTATAAGGAATCAATTATTTGAATACAAGTTCATACAAATTCAATGGAATCGGTTCCAAATTTGTTAAAAATGTAACATGGTTTATATTTCAAAATGCATTTTATCTTCTTATTTAATTTAAATAAATAGTACGTACTTAACAAGTACATACATTTGTACATAAAATAATAAAGGACTTCAAAAACCAACAATAATCTATAAACAAAAATGAAACAACTTCATGTTACATAAAATATGTGTATATATATGTATTTCTTTATAAAATGGCTTTAATCTGAAGACGATAAAGAAATGGTAACTTGCAGATCACTGTTTTGATAATTTTTTGCTAGTAAGGATGGATCTGGTTTAAAAAAATTGTCCAACGTTGTTTGTTTGTCCTTCTTGTCTATTTCGTTCTTCAGTGATTTATAACAGCTAATGGCTGAGTTAATTCCTCGAGAAACTTTAAAACTACGTTAATCGTCAGGATCATTTTCAAGGATGATGTTTATTCCTTGTATATAAAACACTCGCAGACAAGTCTAAGCCAGATATATCGACATCGAAAAAAAGTTTTTTTTGCCTTTATAGCGAAACATTTTAGGCCGTAAATCGAAAACGTGCCTTAATTGAAGAGGGCCGTTATAGCGAAATGCCGTATAGCGAGGGTGTATTCAATATTTTTAACATAACACATTAAGTAATACCATTCATTTAATCTTTTATATCTATTTTAGTATACAGGGTGTTTCGCATAAGAGGGATAAAAGACTAAGACGTGTAGGTTGGGTCGGGACAAGAAACAAATTGTATGGGAGGGGGAGTCAATTTCCCCCCGTTTAGACGGGAGGGGCCATTTTCTAAAAATCCGACTTAACATCGAAAAAAATAATATTAAAAAATAATGGTTAGCTCTAGATAACTTTTGCTTGCAGATTTTTAAAGCCAAATATCCGCTTCTTAATATCCTTTTTAAGTTAGGTTCCTATGTCAAACAGTTTTTAAGAAAATTAATGCCAAAATTAAAATTTGAAATAAAAAATTAGAAAAAAAAATTTTGATCGCAATTTTTTTTTAAATTACGGTATTAAGTATAAAAATTTTTCCGACCATAAAATTCTCTAATCAATTCTTTTGCCATAGACTATGAACTATTACTATATCCAAATGATTATATTAATTTTATAATCGATGGAGTGATTATATGTTATTTTGACTTCCAGGCACTATACACAGTCATACGCTAATTTAGATGAGATACGCATAATCGATACGAATTGCCTGGAAATTAAAACCATTGCCGGTTTCCTCAGTTACAAAATTTGTCGGCTTATGTTTAAGCTGATAGTGCCGCGCGACTCGATCAACCAGTTTATTAGCCATATAGAAAAGTACAGAAATCGTATTGGTTTCAAGGATTTAGTGTTCGAACATTACGCTTGGCTAACCACGCAGTGAGTGATGACTTGTTTTAAAGCAATTGAACCCTTTCTTTCTATCACATATTAACCTATTGCTTCTCTAGGCACAGTGCTTTTGCGGATCTATTTTGTGAAGCTATAAAAAATGGTTTGCCGGCGCTGCAAACTCAACATCCTGGTATATATTACCACAAAGCAGCCGAGTATACAGCCAAGCGCAGGGAATAATATCAGCAGTGCTGTGGTCAGTATTCTAGCGATGGTGTTTTTTTTTTAGAAAACGAATCGAAAAGTTAAAAAATTCAATTCTAGCGCTCCCATCAAGTTCTCCAGAACCTACAACGCCAACCGATATGCAGAATACAGGTTCCATTGGATTATTTAGCGAATATTTTGGCATTCGCGCTGTCAAGATCGGTGAACAGATGTCGGAGCAACAATTAATTTTGCTCGTGCAGGAAACCGAGAAGAACTTTAAACATTCTGTAATTATTCCCTCGAAATTAGAAATCATAATATTTATACAAAAATGTTACTTCAGAACGCTATAATTCAAATGCTTGGCCAAGCTATGGCACAGTTCAAGATCTACAAATGCCTAAGGTTTCGCAAGAAACTCGCCACCGATATGGCTGAGGAATATTTTAGATGTGGTGATAACGCCAAAGCATTAACGTTGGTTCTTCCTCTAAACCCTCTTAGTTCTACAACAACTAACCATTATCATCTTTAACAGTCTTTATTCTCTGATGCTGCCTGACTACCGTCAAGACAAATGGCCATCTATTCTATCGCATGTGCTCTTGAAGACGCTGCGCTGCGCTTTTCTCTCAGCATCAGTGACCGATTTTATTTCTTGTAGCATCGAAGCACTCTCACTAAAAATTAGTTATGATCAAAAGGATAGAATATAGAATTGGAAAATCTTTGGATGGTTTTTCAGGCAAGTATTCCGAAGTTTTTCCTTGCTCATTTAATTAATTTCTGAATTAAAATGTCTACAGTTTACTCCTTCGATATCACAAAGTCTAATAGCTCCAGAGTTACATCGTCAGTGGAAAGCTGAATAGATTTGGACACACTTACTGAATTAATGAAGTGTTGCGTTACATTCGAGCGGGTGAAGCTGAAGAACGATGAGATTATTAACGTGTTTTTGATACTAAAGTATGTATAAGGATAATCTGCTTATCCTTTTCTGTTTTCGGAAGATACAATTTCTATTGTTTAACACTAGACTCAACACGAATGTCCCCATTAAACTGCACAATTTTGCTATCAATATAGGCGATGGCAGTCAGCATCTTGAGTTGCGTTCAACTTTTCACAAGTTCACAACTTTTGGCAATATAAAGGAACTCCGTGAATCTTTGCTGCCACAGAATTCGTCAGCAATCCTTTATCAAAATATCGAAAGCGATTTAAAAATGGACCCCGAAAAATATTATCAGCTGCTCTTTACAACTGAAGCGCAAAAGTTCGTTGAAAATACTCAACTCCATGTGACGCGCATTGAAGCGCACATCGGAACCGATATACTCTCTGCGATGCTTACGAAATGCGCCACATTTGCACGCAATGCATTTCGTCATTACAATCGTTGCAGAGATCTCGATGATAATATAATAATAAATCCAATGTGCTATATAGCTCCAACGTAAGTTAACCTTGCTCGAAACATTATAATAATCGGCTAAGCGGAAGTAATTTTGTATCATCATTGTATTTTATATTACAGATTCCATGTAAGTATCCAAACCGACCTTGGCAATGAACCTATGCTGATGAATGAGTATCATTTGGTTGTGATGACTGTAAATAATCGATATAATGTGTTTCTTCAAAACGTTGGCATTAACTTAAGTGTTCCCAATTATCTCAAAAATAAAGGTGAGTCGAAGCTAACAAGTAATAAAAACTATAAGGTTCTGAGGTATCGACACAAGAATTTGACACAGTATTTGACACAATTTTAGTATTGACACAATTTTTCAATTTTTGCATGAAATCATTGATATTAAATATAAAACCAATTGCCATATAAACTAAATTATAGTTTGCTCTAAATGAATAAAAATACTATACCCAGAACATCAACATTTAAGAATACTTTTATGTTGTATGTATGTACATATATTAAATGAGAATTTGTTAATAAAAAGTAAAGTCTAGGAAATTAAATTTGCATCATATAAGAATTTTAATCTTGTTCATCACATAAGAATTTTTAACAAGTTTTCTCAAGACAGTTTTCTCATAACAAAATATTATAATAAAATAAGTTTGAATTTCACAATAACAGAACAATATTATTTTACAATTATAATTAATTAACAATGGACATAAGTTGCGTTTAAAGTAATGGGAAAATCTTTAATTAAAATTATAAAATACAAGTTTTAGATAACTAAAATATGTTCTACAATTAACACCATTTATATTGAATTTAATTTACTTTGTGTTTGTATTTTGGACGATTTTTAAAGAAGAATATGTTTAGTTAAAAATTGCAATATTAATGGATTGCTTTAAATAGAAATCACACTTTTATTTCTATATTTAAATTTTAATACAATAACATTAACATGATGTCTAAATTATGCCTGATTTTCGGTTATATGGATGAAATAATCCAACAACAAATAATCCATTCATAGAGACAATTAATATTGAACTAGTTTTGGCGTTTATTATTAATGCTAGTGATTTTAGTGATTTGAACTTATGACGGTTTCCTGTTTTGGACTCTTGATGATGAGTTTTACATTTTGCTAAAGATTCATCATTCATCGTTTAATAATCTGAGCAGTACCGTTATGACTGACGTACATGACTGACCTTTCAATGACAACATTATTGACAACTAGGTAAACGCGTCTGTATTTATGTATGTATTTAGGTACTAATTATGTGTAATGTTCGCTAATAAATATTTGCTATACGTATACATATATCTATATATATAAAAATGAAAGGCCTGACTGACATCCCATCAACGCACGGACTAAACCCTTGGACCTAGAACGGTGAAATTTTGCACAAAGGTTTCTTTTATGATGTATACGTCAAATAAGAAAGGATTTTTCGAAATGTTACTTTTAAGGACTTCAAAAAGGACATACACAGAATTTTTTCTATGCAAAGGCTAAACCCTTGGATCTAAAAAGGTGAATTTGGTGAGGTTTCTTTTATGATGTATACAAGGGAGAAAAAAGGATTTTTTGAAATTTTACTTCTAAGGACTTCAGAAAGGACAAACACATTTGTTAGCTCTTTGTTAGCCATCAAATATGGACTTTTTTTTCACGAAAACATCTCGCGTAGAAATGCCTATAACCTATTTAATTTATATCACAAAGCGTTTTTATATTTCTCCGAAAATAATGGTTAGATCAAGATAACTCTTGTTTGCTGATTTTCAAAGCCAAATGTCCGCTTCTTAATATCCTTTTAAAATAGGTTCCTACATCAAACAGTTTTTGAGAAAATTAATGCCAAAGATAAAATTTGGAATAAAAATTCCGAAAAAAATTCTTGGTCGCAATTTGCTTTCAAATACGGTATTCAGTATAAATATTTTTCCGACCATAAAATTCTCTAATCAATTCTAGAGAGAATGCTTCGAACCGGAGGGATCTATGTTTTGTACTTTCCGAGAAAAGTGAAAATTACGAACTAAACTCCTTCCCCAGAGCAGTCTTTTTTTATATTTTTGCACCAGTAATAAAACACAAGTATCAAAAAAAATTGGTATTTGGAAGGAAAGTATGCTTCGTAATTTTCACTTTTCTGGGAAACTACAAAACATACATCCTTCCGGTTTGAAACTTTCCCTCTCTAGAATTGATTAGAGAATTTTATGGTCGGAAAAGAATTTATACTTAACGTATTTTAACGAAAAAATTGCGACGAGAAATTTTTTTTTTGGAATTTTAATTCCAAATTTTAACTTTGGCATTAATTTTCTCAAACACTGTTTGACGTAGGAACCAAATTTACAAAGGATGTTAAGAGGCCGATATTTGGCTTTCAAACCCAATAAGCGAAAGTGATCCAGATATCGTTGTTATATTTTAATATATTTTTTTTCGGGTTTTTAGTCGAGAATAAGATGCGTAAAATTGAATGTCTATAATGTAAAAAACGCAGGTATTAGTTAATTATTATGTTAAAAAAACTATACTGTATCATTAATATTATGAATATTCTTGATCATGAAGAATATTTAACCATTATTAAAAATGTTTGCTTCATTCCTTTTCGTTGATACAAATTTCACATTTTTTGCAAGCTTCATATGAATGTGCCACGCCTTTCTGTTATCCGATCAGAAATTATTTCTTTATATAATGGAACAATTTTAGGGGGCGGCGTGAAAAAATGCTGCAAAAAATTTTCGCCAAGTATAGCTAAGGTTCACCCTAATATGTATATATGCATATGTAGTGAACTCATATGCATATATACGATACGATATACATATATATTTGACTAAATAATATACATATATTTATGAATGATTGCGTGATCTCGGATGATATGCTTTTACCTTAACGATACCTCTTGGATGTATAATTAATTAGTTGCCTTTGCTGTTTCATTTTATTTCTGTTTCTAATTTTACTAAATCAGTATATTAACTAAACTTAATTGTCGGTTCCTTTTCGACTCCCTTTTTTGTTGTTGTTCAATCCGATGGTTGGCTGAGTTTGGAAACTCAACCAACTTCAACCTTTTGCAATCTGCCATTCTACCAATTAACTCTTTTACTTAATATTTCTGATCCTGAATCGTTTACAAATCATCGCCTAATCGATGGATCTCATCGAGCATGAAGTCCACATCTTTTTCGGTAACCGCCGCAGATGATCGATCGATCGGAAGAAGTTTGGTCGACGATCGTCCGGTTGGTAGCCGACCATAAGGCTGCCCTTCTGCATCATGCGTCCCTTGATGATGGGGCACATCTAAACGAAAGTTAAAGTCAAGTCGCATCTAGATATTGCCTGTGTTCTTGTACCTTGCCCAGTTCTTGTTCCTTTCGGCCGTCGTGGGGATCACCTCTCAAGCGCTTCGGTATGTACCAGAAGGAGACGTTGACGCACTCGGGCTCCATTATTAGACCGAAGCGATCCGATTTCTCACGTATGCGACCCACTTGATCACGTGCCAAGTCGATCAGTCGGTCCTGCTGCTTCTCGAAACCCTCGGTGCCCTTGGAGTGCCACTGCAGCCACAGCTTGAAGATGTCGTTGTGACGACCGCACTGAATGACCTTGTCGCCGGTATCACAGCTGATGTCATAGTGTTTGTCCATTGACAAGCACAATCTTTGGAAGGAGGACGAAGAGTACAGCTTCGGCGGTACAGCTAGGCGGCAAGATCAGCGATCTGGGTAGCAGCGAATACAAGGACTTTCTGCCGGTGGTCCTCATGAGCACCCGTGTGCCGATTAAACTCTGCGACAGTGCAGACGACGACGACAGTACCTTCCTGATGATCTGGCTGACCGGAATCGTGCCCGAGGGGAGGCCGATGTATGCCAGCTTGACAATGCGACTACAATCGGAGCAGGATCCAATTTTCGGCATGGGGCACTCAGTTGAGATATACTCTATCCGCGAATCTCAGGCTGCGATGGATGTGTTCAGGAGCGGGCAGAGGATATTGCTGTCCGAAAAGGACCTAGAACTTCTGACTCCACAGGGAAAAAACACGCTGGAGCTGCAGTTGGTTGTACACTAGGTACACTAGGACGAGGTATGCGGTCCAACTAACGCTCCAAATGCAAGTCACACAACCGGACAATCTAAGGTGAGCGAAAGACCGCGTCAGACACTACAAAATTCGACCATGGAAATATAAATGTATTTGTGATGATTTTATTTTGTACACTATACACATGTACCCGTATATACAATGTAATATATATTTTTAGAAAAGAATTAAAAAGAGACATTTTATTCGATCAGCATTTTTATTGAGTGGCTTCTGGGCCTGTATAGCATGTCATTCGCATCATGTGCGAGATCGAGAAGATTGGTCCTAAGGTGGCTCTAGCCAAACACCCGCACCAAAGAGTGGTGATACGAAGGTAAGTTTGTTCCTTGTATTATATTTTAATATAGAGCATGTTATCATGTGATTTTTGCAATTTTTATTAATAATATACATAGTATGTTTATTGTATATATATGAATATACTATATTATACTGATTTAGTATAGTCACTAAATGCGTTTGTTTTCAGCTCTGTTCTTATTTAAACATAAGTTCAATATTTTTCAATACACCCATACCTCGCTTTACGGCCTAGATACGTTCCACGAAACTTGCCCGCAAAGCGAAAAGCCGTATAAGGAATCAATTATTTGAATACAAGTTCATACAAATTCAATGGAATCGGTTCCAAATTTGTTAAAAATGTAACATGGTTTATATTTCAAAATGCATTTTATCTTTTTATTTAATTTAAATAAATAGTACGTACTTAACAAGTACATACATTTGTACATAAAATAATAAAGGACTTCAAAAACCAACAATAATCTATAAACAAAAATGAAACAACTTCATGTTACATAAAATATGTGTATATATATGTATTTCTTTATAAAATGGCTTCAAACGATTAAGAAATGGTAACTTGCAGATCACTGTTTTGATAATTTTTTTCTAGTAAGGATGGATCTGGTTTAAAAAAATTGTCCAACGTTGTTTGTTTGTCCTTCTTGTCTATTTCGTTCTTCAGTGATTTATAACAGCTAATGGCTGAGTTAATTCCTCGAGAAACTTTAAAACTACGTTAATCGTCAGGATCATTTTCAAGGATGATGTTTATTCCTTGTATATAAAACACTCGCAGACAAGTCTAAGCCAGATATATCGACATCGAAAAAAAGTTTTTTTTGCCTTTATAGCGAAACATTTTAGGCCGTAAATCGAAAACGTGCCTTAATTGAAGAGGGCCGTTATAGCGAAATGCCGTATAGCGAGGGTGTATTCAATATTTTTAACATAACACATTAAGTAATACCATTCATTTAATCTTTTATATCTATTTTAGTATACAGGGTGTTTCGCATAAGAGGGATAAAAGACTAAGACGTGTAGGTTGGGTCGGGACAAGAAACAAATTGTATGGGAGGGGGAGTCAATTTCCCCCCGTTTAGACGGGAGGGGCCATTTTCTAAAAATCCGACTTAACATCGAAAAAAATAATGTTAAAAAATAATGGTTAGCTCTAGATAACTTTTGCTTGCAGATTTTTAAAGCCAAATATCCGCTTCTTAATATCCTTTTTAAGTTAGGTTCCTATGTCAAACAGGTTTTAAGAAAATTAATGCCAAAATTAAAATTTGAAATAAAAAATTAGAAAAAAAAATTTTGATCGCAATTTTTTTTTAAATTACGGTATTAAGTATAAAAATTTTTCCGACCATAAAATTCTCTAATCAATTCTTTTGCCATAGACTATGAACTATTACTATATCCAAATGATTATATTAATTTTATAATCGATGGAGTGATTATATGTTATTTTGACTTCCAGGCACTATACACAGTCATACGCTAATTTAGATGAGATACGCATAATCGATACGAATTGCCTGGAAATTAAAACCATTGCCGGTTTCCTCAGTTACAAAATTTGTCGGCTTATGTTTAAGCTGATAGTGCCGCGCGACTCGATCAACCAGTTTATTAGCCATATAGAAAAGTACAGAAATCGTATTGGTTTCAAGGATTTAGTGTTCGAACATTACGCTTGGCTAACCACGCAGTGAGTGATGACTTGTTTTAAAGCAATTGAACCCTTTCTTTCTATCACATATTAACCTATTGCTTCTCTAGGCACAGTGCTTTTGCGGATCTATTTTGTGAAGCTATAAAAAATGGTTTGCCGGCGCTGCAAACTCAACATCCTGGTATATATTACCACAAAGCAGCCGAGTATACAGCCAAGCGCAGGGAATAATATCAGCAGTGCTGTGGTCAGTATTCTAGCGATGGTGTTTTTTTTTTAGAAAACGAATCGAAAAGTTAAAAAATTCAATTCTAGCGCTCCCATCAAGTTCTCCAGAACCTACAACGCCAACCGATATGCAGAATACAGGTTCCATTGGATTATTTAGCGAATATTTTGGCATTCGCGCTGTCAAGATCGGTGAACAGATGTCGGAGCAACAATTAATTTTGCTCGTGCAGGAAACCGAGAAGAACTTTAAACATTCTGTAATTATTCCCTCGAAATTAGAAATCATAATATTTATACAAAAATGTTACTTCAGAACGCTATAATTCAAATGCTTGGCCAAGCTATGGTTCAAGATCCAAATGCCTAAGGTTTCGCAAGAAACTCGCCACCGATATGGCTGAGGAATATTTTAGATGTGGTGATAACGCCAAAGCATTAACGTTGGTTCTTCCTCTAAACCCTCTTAGTTCTACAACAACTAACCATTATCATCTTTAACAGTCTTTATTCTCTGATGCTGCCTGACTACCGTCAAGACAAATGGCCATCTATTCTATCGCATGTGCTCTTGAAGACGCTGCGCTGCGCTTTTCTCTCAGCATCAGTGACCGATTTTATTTCTTGTAGCATCGAAGCACTCTCACTAAAAATTAGTTATGATCAAAAGGATAGAATATAGAATTGGAAAATCTTTGGATGGTTTTTCAGGCAAGTATTCCGAAGTTTTTCCTTGCTCATTTAATTAATTTCTGAATTAAAATGTCTACAGTTTACTCCTTCGATATCACAAAGTCTAATAGCTCCAGAGTTACATCGTCAGTGGAAAGCTGCATAGATTTGGACACACTTACTGAATTAATGAAGTGTTGCGTTACATTCGAGCGGGTGAAGCTGAAGAACGATGAGATTATTAACGTGTTTTTGATACTAAAGTATGTATAAGGATAATCTGCTTATCCTTTTCTGTTTTCGGAAGATACAATTTCTATTGTTTAACACTAGACTCAACACGAATGTCCCCATTAAACTGCACAATTTTGCTATCAATATAGGCGATGGCAGTCAGCATCTTGAGTTGCGTTCAACTTTTCACAAGTTCACAACTTTTGGCAATATAAAGGAACTCCGTGAATCTTTGCTGCCACAGAATTCGTCAGCAATCCTTTATCAAAATATCGAAAGCGATTTAAAAATGGACCCCGAAAAATATTATCAGCTGCTCTTTACAACTGAAGCGCAAAAGTTCGTTGAAAATACTCAACTCCATGTGACGCGCATTGAAGCGCACATCGGAACCGATATACTCTCTGCGATGCTTACGAAATGCGCCACATTTGCACGCAATGCATTTCGTCATTACAATCGTTGCAGAGATCTCGATGATAATATAATAATAAATCCAATGTGCTATATAGCTCCAACGTAAGTTAACCTTGCTCGAAACATTATAATAATCGGCTAAGCGGAAGTAATTTTGTATCATCATTGTATTTTATATTACAGATTCCATGTAAGTATCCAAACCGACCTTGGCAATGAACCTATGCTGATGAATGAGTATCATTTGGTTGTGATGACTGTAAATAATCGATATAATGTGTTTCTTCAAAACGTTGGCATTAACTTAAGTGTTCCCAATTATCTCAAAAATAAAGGTGAGTCGAAGCTAACAAGTAATAAAAACTATAAGGTTCTGAGGTATCGACACAAGAATTTGACACAGTATTTGACACAATTTTAGTATTGACACAATTTTTCAATTTTTGCATGAAATCATTGATATTAAATATAAAACCAATTGCCATATAAACTAAATTATAGTTTGCTCTAAATGAATAAAAATACTATACCCAGAACATCAACATTTAAGAATACTTTTATGTTGTATGTATGTACATATATTAAATGAGAATTTGTTAATAAAAAGTAAAGTCTAGGAAATTAAATTTGCATCATATAAGAATTTTAATCTTGTTCATCACATAAGAATTTTTAACAAGTTTTCTCAAGACAGTTTTCTCATAACAAAATATTATAATAAAATAAGTTTGAATTTCACAATAACAGAACAATATTATTTTACAATTATAATTAATTAACAATGGACATAAGTTGCGTTTAAAGTAATGGGAAAATCTTTAATTAAAATTATAAAATACAAGTTTTAGATAACTAAAATATGTTCTACAATTAACACCATTTATATTGAATTTAATTTACTTTGTGTTTGTATTTTGGACGATTTTTAAAGAAGAATATGTTTAGTTAAAAATTGCAATATTAATGGATTGCTTTAAATAGAAATCACACTTTTATTTCTATATTTAAATTTTAATACAATAACATTAACATGATGTCTAAATTATGCCTGATTTTCGGTTATATGGATGAAATAATCCAACAACAAATAATCCATTCATAGAGACAATTAATATTGAACTAGTTTTGGCGTTTATTATTAATGCTAGTGATTTTAGTGATTTGAACTTATGACGGTTTCCTGTTTTGGACTCTTGATGATGAGTTTTACATTTTGCTAAAGATTCATCATTCATCGTTTAATAATCTGAGCAGTACCGTTATGACTGACGTACATGACTGACCTTTCAATGACAACATTATTGACAACTAGGTAAACGCGTCTGTATTTATGTATGTATTTAGGTACTAATTATGTGTAATGTTCGCTAATAAATATTTGCTATACGTATACATATATCTATATATATAAAAATGAAAGGCCTGACTGACATCCCATCAACGCACGGACTAAACCCTTGGACCTAGAACGGTGAAATTTTGCACAAAGGTTTCTTTTATGATGTATACGTCAAATAAGAAAGGATTTTTCGAAATGTTACTTTTAAGGACTTCAAAAAGGACATACACAGAATTTTTTCTATGCAAAGGCTAAACCCTTGGATCTAAAAAGGTGAATTTGGTGAGGTTTCTTTTATGATGTATACAAGGGAGAAAAAAGGATTTTTTGAAATTTTACTTCTAAGGACTTCAGAAAGGACAAACACATTTGTTAGCTCTTTGTTAGCCATCAAATATGGACTTTTTTTTCACGAAAACATCTCGCGTAGAAATGCCTATAACCTATTTAATTTATATCACAAAGCGTTTTTATATTTCTCCGAAAATAATGGTTAGATCAAGATAACTCTTGTTTGCTGATTTTCAAAGCCAAATGTCCGCTTCTTAATATCCTTTTAAAATAGGTTCCTACATCAAACAGTTTTTGAGAAAATTAATGCCAAAGATAAAATTTGGAATAAAAATTCCGAAAAAAATTCTTGGTCGCAATTTGCTTTCAAATACGGTATTCAGTATAAATATTTTTCCGACCATAAAATTCTCTAATCAATTCTAGAGAGAATGCTTCGAACCGGAGGGATCTATGTTTTGTACTTTCCGAGAAAAGTGAAAATTACGAACTAAACTCCTTCCCCAGAGCAGTCTTTTTTTATATTTTTGCACCAGTAATAAAACACAAGTATCAAAAAAAATTGGTATTTGGAAGGAAAGTATGCTTCGTAATTTTCACTTTTCTGGGAAACTACAAAACATACATCCTTCCGGTTTGAAACTTTCCCTCTCTAGAATTGATTAGAGAATTTTATGGTCGGAAAAGAATTTATACTTAACGTATTTTAACGAAAAAATTGCGACGAGAAATTTTTTTTTTGGAATTTTAATTCCAAATTTTAACTTTGGCATTAATTTTCTCAAACACTGTTTGACGTAGGAACCAAATTTACAAAGGATGTTAAGAGGCCGATATTTGGCTTTCAAACCCAATAAGCGAAAGTGATCCAGATATCGTTGTTATATTTTAATATATTTTTTTTCGGGTTTTTAGTCGAGAATAAGATGCGTAAAATTGAATGTCTATAATGTAAAAAACGCAGGTATTAGTTAATTATTATGTTAAAAAAACTATACTGTATCATTAATATTATGAATATTCTTGATCATGAAGAATATTTAACCGTTATTAAAAATGTTTGCTTCATTCCTTTTCGTTGATACAAATTTCACATTTTTTGCAAGCTTCATATGAATGTGCCACGCCTTTCTGTTATCCGATCAGAAATTATTTCTTTATATAATGGAACAATTTTAGGGGGCGGCGTGAAAAAATGCTGCAAAAAATTTTCGCCAAGTATAGCTAAGGTTCACCCTAATATGTATATATGCATATGTAGTGAACTCATATGCATATATACGATACGATATACATATATATTTGACTAAATAATATACATATATTTATGAATGATTGCGTGATCTCGGATGATATGCTTTTACCTTAACGATACCTCTTGGATGTATAATTAATTAGTTGCCTTTGCTGTTTCATTTTATTTCTGTTTCTAATTTTACTAAATCAGTATATTAACTAAACTTAATTGTCGGTTCCTTTTCGACTCCCTTTTTTGTTGTTGTTCAATCCGATGGTTGGCTGAGTTTGGAAACTCAACCAACTTCAACCTTTTGCAATCTGCCATTCTACCAATTAACTCTTTTACTTAATATTTCTGATCCTGAATCGTTTACAAATCATCGCCTAATCGATGGATCTCATCGAGCATGAAGTCCACATCTTTTTCGGTAACCGCCGCAGATGATCGATCGATCGGAAGAAGTTTGGTCGACGATCGTCCGGTTGGTAGCCGACCATAAGGCTGCCCTTCTGCATCATGCGTCCCTTGATGATGGGGCACATCTAAACGAAAGTTAAAGTCAAGTCGCATCTAGATATTGCCTGTGTTCTTGTACCTTGCCCAGTTCTTGTTCCTTTCGGCCGTCGTGGGGATCACCTCTCAAGCGCTTCGGTATGTACCAGAAGGAGACGTTGACGCACTCGGGCTCCATTATTAGACCGAAGCGATCCGATTTCTCACGTATGCGACCCACTTGATCACGTGCCAAGTCGATCAGTCGGTCCTGCTGCTTCTCGAAACCCTCGGTGCCCTTGGAGTGCCACTGCAGCCACAGCTTGAAGATGTCGTTGTGACGACCGCACTGAATGACCTTGTCGCCGGTATCACAGCTGATGTCATAGTGTTTGTCCATTGACAAGCACAATCTTTGGAAGGAGGACGAAGAGTACAGCTGCGTGTGGTCGAAGTCCTATTGCCCAAAACACATATCTGTCGGTGCCAATAGTGCGTGCTCTCGCACCATGGCGAAGAGCAGAGCGAGTTCTGTGCAATTGCTCAGAGACGATCAGCTGGCTAAGCTGGTCAAGTGTCACAATATGTCTGTCACAAAGCTGAAGAAGTTCGAACTGAAAGACTTGAATATCGAATGTAGCTTGGAAAATATACACCTTGGAAAAATACAGAGTCTAAAGTGTTCTCTATTGTCATCCAACTCGCAAATGTATGAATTTGGCCGATATTTTGATGAACTTCTTCAGTGATTTTCAATTTGGCGTTCTGTGTAATGGGCGTTAAAATATGAAGCTCAACAGAAGCACTACTGTTCGCAGTCCCCACTCCTACTGTTTCATTTATTTCATTAACGTGGCAACATTTGTCAAAACATTAGAAACATGAAGTAGCTTTTTCAATGTACGTCAAAATATATTTTTCAAAAATACATCGGTTCGAATAAGAGTTTTTCTAAATTGTTTTTTGCCAATTTTTTGAAAAGAATATTTTTTTTTAATAAATTGAACTCAAAAATTATGGATTGTTCCGGTTGTCCCAACAAAATCAGCCCCAGGACTGCGCCGTTCGGTGGATTCTGCTGTTCCAACGACCACCTACAATGTTATTTGTGCAACCAACGTTGTCGCGGAATTTGCGTGCTGTGCTTCACTTCCACCAGCTTCTTGAAAATGGATTTCTGCGATACTATCTCGCAAGACGATGCCAGTATGGCGTTCTCGGATTGGGGCATGGCCAGCACTCGTTCCAGCGTAGGGCAAAGTGATTCGTGCTCCACGGCAGACCTTGGGAGCATCAGCCTGAGTGAGAACTCCAGCAAAGCGTCAACCGGCCGCTTCGTCAACGATAACAATTGCTGTAAAACAAGAGTGTGTGAAGTGCAAGAAACGCGAATCGTTTGCCAGACGCTGAATGACACTCAACTGCTCCTGGCCAAGATGCTCGGCGCAGTTCCAAAGGCGTGTCATGCCATAATTCTGCGGTCGCCACTAGAGTGCCCAGAGACGCACTGCACCAGCTGGACGTTCGTGTCGGATTTCAACAAGCACATGGCGATTGATCATCCCACTCTTCCGAGGGTGCAGATTTGGCCGCGCCAATACAAGAAATTTTTCCTGGATCCGCGTAAGTCGTGCGTCGGCCTTAACACCAGCAATCTTTTGTTTTTGCTAGGCGGCAAGATCAGCGATCTGGGTAGCAGCGAATACAAGGACTTTCTGCCGGTGGTCCTCATGAGCACCCGTGTGCCGATTAAACTCTGCGACAGTGCAGACGACGACGACAGTACCTTCCTGATGATCTGGCTGACCGGAATCGTGCCCGAGGGGAGGCCGATGTATGCCAGCTTGACAATGCGACTACAATCGGAGCAGGATCCAATTTTCGGCATGGGGCACTCAGTTGAGATATACTCTATCCGCGAATCTCAGGCTGCGATGGATGTGTTCAGGAGCGGGCAGAGGATATTGCTGTCCGAAAAGGACCTAGAACTTCTGACTCCACAGGGAAAAAACACGCTGGAGCTGCAGTTGGTTGTACACTAGGTACACTAGGACGAGGTATGCGGTCCAACTAACGCTCCAAATGCAAGTCACACAACCGGACAATCTAAGGTGAGCGAAAGACCGCGTCAGACACTACAAAATTCGACCATGGAAATATAAATGTATTTGTGATGATTTTATTTTGTACACTATACACATGTACCCGTATATACAATGTAATATATATTTTTAGAAAAGAATTAAAAAGAGACATTTTATTCGATCAGCATTTTTATTGAGTGGCTTCTGGGCCTGTATAGCATGTCATTCGCATCATGTGCGAGATCGAGAAGATTGGTCCTAAGGTGGCTCTAGCCAAACACCCGCACCAAAGAGTGGTGATACGAAGGTAAGTTTGTTCCTTGTATTATATTTTAATATAGAGCATGTTATCATGTGATTTTTGCAATTTTTATTAATAATATACAGTGTATGTTGATTGTATATATATGAATATACTATATTATACTGATTTAGTATAGTCACTAAATGCGTTTGTTTTCAGCTCTGTTCTTATTTAAACATAAGTTCAATATTTTTCAATACACCCATACCTCGCTTTACGGCCTAGATACGTTCCACGAAACTTGGCCGCAAAGCGAAAAGCCGTATAAGGAATCAATTATTTGAATACAATTTCATACAAATTCAATGGAATTGAATTTGTTAAAAAAATTTGTTAAAAATGTAACATGGTTTATATTTCAAAATGCATTTTATCTTTTTATTTCATTTAAATAAATAGTACGTACATAACAAGTACATACATTTGTACATAAAATAATAAAGGACTTCAAAAACCAACAATAATCTATAAACAAAAATGAAACAACTTCATGTTACATAAAATATGTGTATATATATGTATTTCTTTATAAAATGGCTTTAATCTGAAGACGATAAAGAAATGGTAACTTGCTCACTGTTTTGATAATTTTTTTTTAGTAAGGATGGATCTGGTTTAAAAAAATTGTCCAACGTTGTTTGTTTGTCCTTCTTGTCTATTTCGTTCTTCAGTGATTTATAACAGCTAATGGCTGAGTTAATTCCTCGAGAAACTTTAAAACTACGTTCATCGTCAGGATCATTTTCAAGGAAGATGTTTATTCCTTGTATATAAAACACTCGCAGACAAGTCTAAGGCAGATATATCGACATCGAAAAAAAGTTTTTTTTGCCTTTATAGCGAAACATTTTAGGCCGTAAATCGAAAACGTGCCTTAATTGAAGAGGGCCGTTATAGCGAAATGCCGTATAGCGAGGGTGTATTCAATATTTTTAACATAACACATTAAGTAATACCATTCATTTAATCTTTTATATCTATTTTAGTATACAGGGTGTTTCGCATAAGAGGGACAAAAGACTAGGACGTGTAGGTTGGGTCGGGACAAGAAAATATTGTATGGGAGGGGGGTCAATTTCCCCCCGTTTAGACGGGAGGTGCCATGTTCTAAAAATCCGACTTAACATCGAAAAAAATAATATTAAAAAATAATGGTTAGTTCTAGATAACTTTTGCTTGCTGATTTGGCTTGCGGATAAAGCCAAATATCCGCTTCTTAATATCCTTTTTAAGTTAGGTTCCTATGTCAAATAGTTTTTAAGAAAATTAATTCCAAAATTAAAATTTGGAATAAAAAATTCGAAAAAAAATTTTTGATCGAATTTTTTTTTTTAAATTACGGTATTAAGTATAAAAATTTTTCCAACCATAAAATTCTCTAATCAATTCTTTTGCCATAGACTATGAACTATTACTATATCCAAATGATTATATTAATTGTATAATCGATCGAGTGATTACAAGTTATTTTGACTTTCAGGCACTATACACAGTCATACGCTAATTTAGATGAGATACGCATAATCGATACGAATTGCCTGGAAATTAAAACCATTGCCGGTTTCCTCAGTTACAAAATTTGTCGGCTTATGTTTAAGCTGAAAGTGCCGCGCGACTCGATCAACCAGTTTATTAGCCATATAGAAAAGTACAGAAATCGTATTGGTTTCAAGGATTTAGTGTTCGAACATTACGCTTGGCTAACCACGCAGTGAGTGATGACTTGTTTTAAAGCCCTTTCTTTCTATCACACATTAACCTATTGCTTCTCTAGGCACAGTGCTTTTGCGGATCTATTTTGTGAAGCTATAAAAAATGGTTTGCCGGCGCTGCAAACTCAACATCCTGGTATATATTACCACAAAGCAGCCGAGTATACAGCCAAGCGCAGGGAATAATATCAGCAGTGCTGTGGTCAGTATTCTAGCGATGGTGTTTTTTTTTTAGAAAACGAATCGAAAAGTTAAAAAATTCAATTCTAGCGCTCCCATCAAGTTCTCCAGAACCTACAACGCCAACCGATATGCAGAATACAGGTTCCATTGGATTATTTAGCGAATATGTTGGCATTCGCGCTGTCAAGATCGGTGAACAGATGTCGGAGCAACAATTAATTTTGCTCGTGCAGGAAACCGAGAAGAACTTTAAACATTCTGTAATTATTCCCTCGAAATTAGAAATCATAATATTTATACAAAAATGTTACTTCAGAACTCTATAATTCAAATGCTTGGCCAAGCTATGGCACAGTTCAAGATCTACAAATGTCTAAGGTTTCGCAAGAAACTCGCCACCGATATGGCTGAGGAATATTTTAGATGTGGTGATAACGCTAAAGCATTAACGTTGGTTCTTCCTCTAAACCCTCTTAGTTCTACAACAACTAACCATTATCATCTTTAACAGTCTTTATTCTCTGATGCTGCCTGACTACCGTCAAGACAAATGGCCATCTATTCTATCGGATGTGCTCTTGAAGGCGCTGCGCTGCGCTTTTCTCTCAGCATCAGTGACCGATTTTATTTCTTGTAGCATCGAAGCACTCTCACTAAAAATTAGTTATGATCAAAAGGATAGAATATAGAATTGGAAAATCTTTGGATGGTTTTTCAGGCAAGTATTCCAAAGTTTTTCCTTGCTCATTTAATTAATTTCTGAATTAAAATGTCTACAGTTTACTCCTTCGATATCACAAAGTCTAATAGCTCCAGAGTTACATCGTCAGTGGAAAGCTGCATTGGATGCAGCAAAATCACCTATTCATATAGATTTGGACACACTTACTGAATTAATGAAGTGTTGCGTTACATTCGAGCGGGTGGAGCTGAAGAACGATGAGATTATTAACGTGTTTTTGATAGTAAAGTATGTATAAGCGGATTATCCTTTTCTGTTTTCGGAAGATACTACAATTTCTATTGTTTAACACTAGACTCAACACGAATGTCCCCATTAAACTGCACAATTTTGCTATCAATATAAGCGATGGCAGTCAGCATCTTAAGTTGCGTTCAACTAAGTTCACAACTTTTGGCAATATAAAGGAACTCCGTGAATCACTGCTGCCACAGAATTCGTCAGCAATCCTTTACCAAAATATCGAAAGCGATTTAAAAATGGACCCCGAAAAATATTATCAGCTGCTCTTTACAACTGAAGCGCAAAAGTTCGTTGAAAATACTCAACTCCATATGACGTGCATTGAAGCGCACATCGGAACCGATAAACTCTCTGCGATGCTTAGGAAATGCGCCACATTTGCACGCAATGCATTTCGTCATTACAATCGTTGCAGAGATCTCGATGATAATATAATAATAAATCCAATGTGCTATATAGCTCCAACGTAAGTTAACCTTGCTCGAAACATTATAATAATCGGCTAAGCGGAAGTAATTTTGTATCATCATTGTATTTTATATTACAGATTCCATGTAAGTATCCAAACCGACCTTGGCAATGAACCTATGCTGATGAATGAGTATCATTTGGTTGTGATGACTGTAAATAATCGATATAATGTGTTTCTTCAAAACGTTGGCATTAACTTAAGTGTTCCCAATTATCTCAAAAATAAAGGTGAGTCGAAGCTAACAAGTAATAAAAACTATAAGGTTCTGAGTATCGACACAAGAATTTGACACAGTATATGACACAATTTTAGTATTGACACAATTTTTCAATTTTTGCATGAAATCATTGATATTAAATATAAAACCAATTGCCATATAAACTGAATTATAGTTTGCTCTAAATGAAGATAAATAACTAAAATATGTTCTACAATTAACACCATTTATATTGAATTTAATTTAGTTTGTGTTTGTATTTTGGACGATTTTTAAAGAAGCATATATTTAGTTAAAAATGGCAATATTAATGGATTGCTTTAAATAGAAATCACACTTTTGTTTTTACATTTAATTTTTAATACAATAACATTAACATGATGTCTAAATTATGCCTGATTTTCGGTTATATGGATGAAATAGTCCAACAACAAATAATCCATTCATAGAGACAATTAATATTGAACTAGTTTTGGCGTTTATTATTAATGCTAGTGATTTTAGTGATTTGAACTTAAGACGGTTTCCTGTTTTGGACTCTTAGTGATGAGTTTTACATTTTGCTAAAGATTTATCATTCATCGTTTAATAATCTGAGCAGTACCGTTATGACTGACGTACATGACTGACCTTTCAATGACAACATAATTGACAACTAGGTAAACGCGTCTGTATTTATGTATGTATTTAGGTACTAATTATGTGTAATGTTCGCTAATAAATATTTGCTATACGTATACATATATCTATATATATAAAAATGAAAGGCCTGACTGACATCCCATCAACGCACGGACTAAACCCTTGGACCTAGAACGGTGAATTTCGGAAATATTCCCTTCCTATTCACCAGAAATCTGCTTTCCGATCTGTTTGTACTAATAATTCGCTCCATCACACTAACAGCATTCCCCGGGTTCGGACCAAGAGTCCAGTCCACATTCTGGTTATCATGAGCGGGCGGCGCCCATTCCGCCCAGCATGTCCACGCATTCCATGAAGGTGCGTATGAACAAAAGCTTATAGTCATTAAAATTTAGATTGAAAGCCATTAAAATCGTACATATGTATGTGCCATGAGCCAGTTTGTATGCCTGTGTCTTGTGTTATCTTGTGCTGGCATTTAAAATATCTATTGAATTCCTTTCCTTTTGTCTTTATTTCCATCAACATTTTTATTTTCAAACAAACAATTGCAAAAAAGGAATACTATCAGTCGGATCGTCCAGCTTATGCCGGCCACTATAGACATAGTCAAAACGACCTGACCGAGTGGGAGGAACACCAGCAGCACAACCAATACGCCAGCAATACAACCTTGTATCACGGTCCACGCAGAAGCGCCGGCGCCGAGCGCGAGATGCCGGATCGGTATGCGTATAGAAATGGCCACGCTCGTGAGAACGGAGGAGACTGGGAGGAGCCGGAGCGACCTAAACCAACCAGGTACGGAACAGTTCTATTGTATTTGTCTCTTTGTTTTACTAAAAAGAATGTACTTGTGCTTCACAGGCGGCTAGATGGTGGGCGATATCATGATTCGGCGAGCGTCGTTTCGACGGCTGTTCTCAACCATCATTATTCAGGTTATCATCGACGTCCGATAAACAGAGTAAGTGATTGGTTTCAAATCTTATGAATCAAATAGTGTGAAATACGTTTGAAAACGGTTTTCATTGCTTACAGAGTTCGAACCTGCTATCGGCTACGTTGTGTCCAGTTAAAGAACTGGACTACTTCAGTTTAGAGGTGGTGGAACATGCGGTGCGCTGTCGCATCGACGAGCTGTCGTCGGAATAATGACGATGCCACTAAATGGAGGTGGGCATGAAAAAGGAACAGCTGTGTCCTGGATGAGAGCTCACCAAGTACTACAATAAATCAATGTTCTTTTGTAAATTCAGTTGATTAACAAGAAAATGGAATTCAAATTATTAATTATTAATTATTTTTGTAAAATGTGTGCATGGAATAGGAAAATATATCGAGAGCACAGAAACAACACAAGATGGCTTGTTGATGGCTGAACAACCAGAAGAGAAATAATTAAGATTGAAGTAGAAAAATTAAAAAACTGACCTAAAATATATTGTATTTATAAAAAAAATAGCCTTCAAGGCGACAGACTAAAAATATTCGCTATAATAAACCGAACTTGCCAATGGTTTTTCGTATTCGTTGCTTTGCATTTGCAAGCGATACTTAACTACTGAATTTTGTATTCTATTATTAACAAAACAAAAGACATGAATACTATGTAATTGTAAACTTAACTTATAAAAGCGGCAGCTACTTACATATAACAGCACCGAATAACACGCATAACTAAATTAATTACTAACACTAAGCGAATATATTGACAATTGCAATAATTGACTTTCTATGTGATTTTTTGAGATTTTGTTAAATTGTTAGTGCAAATTGTTTACGATGTTCTTTTTTGCATATACTTAGTTGAGCATTTAGTTTAATTTTATGCTAATTAGATAATAAAATTATGCATTCATTAGCATAATAATTAATTGTTTATATCGAATCAAATGTACTTAAGATAATTATTAATACGAAACGTTGTTTTAGCAGAGAGTTTTCATGCTTTGAGTTTCCCCAGTTTTGAGTGTGTTTGAATTTTTCTCTCTCCTTGTTTATTTTTAACAAATGATATTATTAACGAAAGCTATTTTTATACCCAGAAAGCCGCACTAATTTGTATTTTTTGAGACCATTAAAAAAATTCCACGATATGTCCGAATAATTGAATGTTTACCAAGCAAAATATGAAAAATATATATATAAAGAGCAAACTATTTTATTTACAAAATAAATTAAGCATTTATAAAAGTTTTAACTGAATTCAACTTAACTAAATATTTTGTTACAAATAAAAAGTATTTACATTAATATTTATTTACTATAAAATAGTTTTATTCGCTAAAATGATTTTAATTCTGTTATTATAAATATGTGGCGTAAATACAAAAGGGTTCCAGATTGGGTTCAATTGAACGATTTTCACATTTTCACCACACAATTCGGTGTTTGTATATAAATTCAACAAACATATGCACATATCTTAATTTTTGCACGTATTTTATATTCACAACAACAGTGACAGCAACGGAAACAAAATATGAAGCTCAACCGCAACAGAAGTACTGTTCGCAGTCCCACTCCTAGTGTTTCATTTATTTCATTAACGTGGCAACATTTGTCAAAACATCAGAAACATGATGTAGCTTTTTCAATATACGTCAAAATATATTTTTCAAATATACATCGGTTCGAATAAGATTTTTTTCTAAATTGTTTTTTGCCAATTTTTTGAAAAGAATATTTTTTTTTAACAAATTGAACTCAAAAATTATGGATTGTTCCGGTTGTCCCAACAAAATCAGCCCCAGGACTGCGCCGTTCGGTGGATTCTGCTGTTCCAACGACCACCTACAATGTTATTTGTGCAACCAACGTTGTCGCGGAATTTGCGTGCTGTGCTTCACTTCCACCAGCTTCTTGAAAATGGATTTCTGCGATACTATCTCGCAAGACGATGCCAGTATGGCGTTCTCGGATTGGGGCAGGGCTAGCACTCGTTCCAGCGTAGGGGAAATTGATTCGTGCTCCACGGCAGACTTTGGGAGCATCAGCCTGAGTGAGAACTCCAGCAAAGCGTCAACCGGCCGCTTCGTCAACGATAACAATTGCTGTAAAACAAGAGTGTGTGAAGTGCAAGAAACGCGAATCGTTTGCCAGACGCTGAATGACACTCAACTGCTCCTGGCCAAGATGCTCGGCGCAGTTCCAAAGGCGTGTCATGCCATAATTCTGCGGTCGCCACTAGAGTGCCCAGAGACGCACTGCACCAGCTGGACGTTCGTGTCGGATTTCAACAAGCACATGGCGATTGATCATCCCACTCTTCCGAGGGTGCAGATTTGGCCGCGCCAATACAAAAAATTTTTCCTGGATCCGCGTAAGTCGTGCGTCGGCCTTAACACCAGCAATCTTTTGTTTTTGCTAGGCGGCAAGATCAGCGATCTGGGTAGCAGCGAATACAAGGACTTTCTGCCGGTGGTCCTCATGAGCACCCGTGTGCCGATTAAACTCTGCGACAGTGCAGACGACGACGACAGTACCTTCCTGATGATCTGGCTGACCGGAATCGTGCCCGAGGGGAGGCCGATGTATGCCAGCTTGACAATGCGACTACAATCGGAGCAGGATCCAATTTTCGGCATGGGGCACTCAGTTGAGATATACTCTATCCGCGAATCTCAGGCTGCGATGGATGTGTTCAGGAGCGGGCAGAGGTTGTTGCTGTCCGAAAAGGACCTAGAACTTCTGACTCCACAGGGAAAAAACACGCTGGAGCTGCAGTTGGTTGTACACTAGGTACACTAGGACGAGGTATGCGGTCCAACTAACGCTCCAAATGCAAGTAACACAACCGGACATTCTAAGGTGAGCGAAAGACCGCGTCAGACACTACAAAATTCGACCATGGAAATATAAATGTATTTGTGATGATTTTATTTTGTACACTATACACATGTACCCGTATATACAATGTAATATATATTTTTAGAAAAGAATTAAAAAAGAGACATTTTATTCGATCAGCATTTTTATTGAGTGGTTTCTGGGGCTGTATAGCATGTCATTCGCATCATGTGCGAGAGCGAGAAGATTGGTCCTAAGGTGGCTCTAGCCAAACACCCGCACCAAAGAGTGGTGATACGAAGGTAAGTTTGTTCCTTGTATTATATTTTAATATAGAGCATGTTATCATGTGATTTTTGCAATTTTTATTAATAATATACAGTGTATGTTGATTGTATATATATGAATATACTATATTATACTGATTTAGTATAGTCACTAAATGCGTTTGTTTTCAGCTCTGTTCTTATTTAAACATAAGTTCAATATTTTTCAATACACCCATACCTCGCTTTACGGCCTAGATACGTTCCACGAAACTTGGCCGCAAAGCGAAAAGCCGTATAAGGAATCAATTATTTGAATACAAGTTCATACAAATTCAATGGAATCGGTTCCAAATTTGTTAAAAATGTAACATGGTTTATATTTCAAAATGCTTTTTATTTCATTTAAATAAATAGTACGTACATAACAAGTACATACATTTGTACATAAAATAATAAAGGACTTCAAAAACCAACAATAATCTATAAACAAAAATGAAACAACTTCATGTTACATAAAATATGTGTATATATATGTATTTCTTTATAAAATGGCTTTAATCTGAAGACGATAAAGAAATGGTAACTTGCAGATCACTGTTTTGATAATTTTTTGCTAGTAAGGATGGATCTGGTTTAAAAAAATTGTCCAACGTTGTTTGTTTGTCCTTCTTGTCTATTTCGTTCTTCAGTGATTTATAACAGCTAATGGCTGAGTTAATTCCTCGAGAAACTTTAAAACTACGTTAATCGTCAGGATCATTTTCAAGGATGATGTTTATTCCTTGTATATAAAACACTCGCAGACAAGTCTAAGCCAGATATATCGACATCGAAAAAAAGTTTTTTTTGCCTTTATAGCGAAACATTTTAGGCCGTAAATCGAAAACGTGCCTTAATTGAAGAGGGCCGTTATAGCGAAATGCCGTATAGCGAGGGTGTATTCAATATTTTTAACATAACACATTAAGTAATACCATTCATTTAATCTTTTATATCTATTTTAGTATACAGGGTGTTTCGCATAAGAGGGATAAAAGACTAAGACGTGTAGGTTGGGTCGGGACAAGAAACAAATTGTTGGGAGGGGGAGTCAATTTCCCCCCGTTTAGACGGGAGGGGCCATTTTCTAAAAATCCGACTTAACATCGAAAAAAATAATATTAAAAAATAATGGTTAGTTCTAGATAACTTTTGCTTGCAGATTTTTAAAGCCAAATATCCGCTTCTTAATATCCTTTTTAAGTTAGGTTCCTATGTCAAACAGTTTTTGAGAAAATTAATGCCAAAAGAGAAATTTGGAATAAAAATTCCGAAAAAATGTTTGGTCGCAATTTGCTTTTAAATACGGTATTCAGTATAAATATTTTTCCGACCATAAAATTCTCTAATCAATTCTAGAGAGAATGCTTCAAACCGGAAGGATGTATGTTTTGTAGTGTCCGAGAAAAGTGAAAATTACGAACTAAACTCTTGCCCAGAGCAGTATTTTTTTATATTTTTGCACCAGTAGTCAAACACAAGTAGCAAAAAAATTGGTATTTGAAAGGAAAGTATGCTTCGTAATTTTCATTTTGCTCGGAAACTACAAACTTGCCCCCCCCCCCCTCCCATGCGATTTTTTTCTTGTCTCGACCCAAGAATTATTTAATTATATTAAAATTAGTTATTTAATTTAAAAAGAAACAATTCGATGGCCCAGCGTAGTTATTGTATGTATGTATAAATAATCGCAAGTGTGTGTATGTGTAAATTACTTCAATTACTGCGCGTGGCTTAATCACAAAAATGCTTTTTTTCTGCCGCATACGGAACACCTAATGGGTGGGTGAACAGTTCCCTATAAACGAAACGATTATGACTCACGCAATCATAACTAACAACTTGCAGGTTATACGCTACGTTTAGAGTCGGCCCTCCTGGATATGTCTCAATCATATTATGCTTTAATGTCGAAGCGGATACGCACACATCGTGACCAACTGACCGCTGCACATACCGTGCTCAAGATACGACATCAGTTCAAATCAGGTTTTGTCTCGGAACTAAAACAGGATTTCAGCACTGCCTTGAATTAAGCTTGCTGAAGTATATAAAATATAATGTAAAGTAATATAAAAATAGAATGCTTAGAAATTATTAATTTTTACCTTAAAATAAAACTATGAACTATTACTATAGTCGCCGGTTTCCTCAGTTACAAAATTTGTCGGCTTATGTTTAAGCTGAAAGTGCCGCGCGACTCGATCAACCAGTTTATTAGCCATATAGAAAAGTACAGAAATCGTATTGGTTTCAAGGATTTAGTGTTCGAACATTACGCTTGGCTAACCACGCAGTGAGTGATGACTTGTTTTAAAGCAATTGAACCCTTTCTTTCTATCACATATTAACCTATTGCTTCTCTAGGCACAGTGCTTTTGCGGATCTATTTTGTGAAGCTATAAAAAATGGTTTGCCGGCGCTGCAAACTCAACATCCTGGTATATATTACCACAAAGCAGCCGAGTATACAGCCAAGCGCAGGGAATAATATCAGCAGTGCTGTGGTCAGTATTCTAGCGATGGTGTTTTTTTTTAGAAAACGAATCGAAAAGTTAAAAAATTCAATTCTAGCGCTCCCATCAAGTTCTCCAGAACCTACAACGCCAACCGATATGCAGAATACAGGTTCCATTGGATTATTTAGCGAATATTTTGGCATTCGCGCTGTCAAGATCGGTGAACAGATGTCGGAGCAACAATTAATTTTGCTCGTGCAGGAAACCGAGAAGAACTTTAAACATTCTGTAATTATTCCCTCGAAATTAGAAATCATAATATTTATACAAAAATGTTACTTCAGAACGCTATAATTCAAATGCTTGGCCAAGCTATGGCACAGTTCAAGATCTACAAATGCCTAAGGTTTCGCAAGAAACTCGCCACCGATATGGCTGAGGAATATTTTAGATGTGGTGATAACGCCAAAGCATTAACGTTGGTTTTTCCTCTAAACCCTCTTAGTTCTACAACAACTAACCATTATCATCTTTAACAGTCTTTATTCTCTGATGCTGCCTGACTACCGTCAAGACAAATGGCCATCTATTCTATCGCATGTGCTCTTGAAGACGCTGCGCTTTTCTCTCAGCATCAGTGACCGATTATATTTCTTGTAGCATCGAAGCACTCTCACTAAAAATTAGTTATGATCAAAAGGATAGAATATAGAATTGGAAAATCTTTGGAAAGTTTTTCAGGCAAGTATTCCGAAGTTTTTCCTTGCTCATTTAATTAATTTCTGAATTAAAATGTCTACAGTTTACTCCTTCGATATCACAAAGTCTAATAGCTCCAGAGTTACATCGTCAGTGGAAAGCTGCATTGGATGCAGCAAAATCACCTATTCATATAGATTTGGACACACTTACTGAATTAATGAAGTGTTGCGTTACATTCGAGCGGGTGGAGCTGAAGAACGATGAGATTATTAACGTGTTTTTGATAGTAAAGTATGTATAAGCGGATTATCCTTTTCTGTTTTCGGAAGATACTACAATTTCTATTGTTTAACACTAGACTCAAAACGAATGTACAATTGCACAATTCTGCTATGCACAATTTTGCTATCAATATAAGCGATGGCAGTCAGCATCTTAAGTTGCGTTCAACTAAGTTCACAACTTTTGGCAATATAAAGGAACTCCGTGAATCACTGCTGCCACAGAATTCGTCAGCAATCCTTTTCCAAAATATCGAAAGCGATTTAAAAATGGACCCCGAAAAATATTATCAGCTGCTCTTTACAACTGAAGCGCAAAAGTTCGTTGAAAATACTCAACTCCATATGACGTGCATTGAAGCGCACATCGGAACCGATAAACTCTCTGCGATGCTTAGGAAATGCGCCACATTTGCACGCAATGCATTTCGTCATTACAATCGTTGCAGAGATCTCGATGATAATATAATAATAAATCCAATGTGCTATATAGCTCCAACGTAAGTTAACCTTGCTCGAAACATTATAATAATCGGCTAAGCGGAAGTAATTTTGTATCATCATTGTATTTTATATTACAGATTCCATGTAAGTATCCCAACCGACCTTGGCAATGAACCTATGCTGATGAATGAGTATCATTTGGTTGTGATGACTGTAAATAATCGATATAATGTGTTTCTTCAAAACGTTGGCATTAACTTAAGTGTTCCCAATTATCTCAAAAATAAAGGTGAGTCGAAGCTAACAAGTAATAAAAACTATAAGGTTCTGAGTATCGACACAAGAATATGACACAATTTTAGTATTGACACAATTTTTCAATTTTTGCATGAAATCATTGATATTAAATATAAAACCAATTGCCATATAAACTGAATTATAGTTTGCTCTAAATGAAGATAAATAACTAAAATATGTTCTACAATTAACACCATTTATATTGAATTTAATTTAGTTTGTGTTTGTATTTTGGACGATTTTTAAAGAAGCATATATTTAGTTAAAAATGGCAATATTAATGGATTGCTTTAAATAGAAATCACACTTTTGTTTTTACATTTAATTTTTAATACAATAACATTAACATGATGTCTAAATTATGCCTGATTTTCGGTTATATGGATGAAATAATCCAACAACAAATAATCCATTCATAGAGACAATTAATATTGAACTAGTTTTGGCGTTTATTATTAATGCTAGTGATTTTAGTGATTTGAACTTATGACGGTTTCCTGTTTTGGACTCTTGATGATGAGTTTTACATTTTGCTAAAGATTCATCATTCATCGTTTAATAATCTGAGCAGTACCGTTATGACTGACGTACATGACTGACCTTTCAATGACAAAATTATTGACAACTAGGTAAACGCGTCTGTATTTATGTATGTATTTAGGTACTAATTATGTGTAATGTTCGCTAATAAATATTTGCTATACGTATACATATATCTATATATATAAAAATGAAAGGCCTGACTGACATCCCATCAACGCACGGACTAAACCCTTGGACCTAGAACGGTGAAATTTTGCACAAAGGTTTCTTTTATGATGTATACGTCAAATAAGAAAGGATTTTTCGAAATGTTACTTTTAAGGACTTCAAAAAGGACATACACAGAATTTTTTCTATGCAAAGGCTAAACCCTTGGATCTAAAAAGGTGAATTTGGTGAGGTTTCTTTTATGATGTATACAAGGGAGAAAAAAGGATTTTTTGAAATTTTACTTCTAAGGACTTCAGAAAGGACAAACACATTTGTTAGCTCTTTGTTAGCCATCACATATGGCCTTTTTTTCACGAAAACATCTCGCGTAGAAATGCCTAAAACCTATTTAATTTAATTCACAAAGCGTTTTTATATTTCTCCGAAAATAATGGTTAGATCAAGATAACTCTTGTTTGCTGATTTTCAAAGCCAAATGTCCGCTTCTTAATATCCTTTTAAAATACGTTCCTAGATCAAACAGTTTTTGAGAAAATTAATGCCAAAGGAGAAATTTGGAATAAAAATTCCGAAAAAATGTTTGGTCGCAATTTGCTTTTAAATACGGTATTCAGTATAAATATTTTTCCGACCATAAAATTCTCTAATCAATTCTAGAGAGAATGCTTCGAACCGGAGGGATCTATGTTTTGTACTTTCCGAGAAAAGTGAAAATTACGAACTAAACTCCTTCCCCAGAGCAGTCTTTTTTTATATTTTTGCACCAGTAATAAAACACAAGTATCAAAAAAAATTGGTATTTGGAAGGAAAGTATGCTTCGTAATTTTCACTTTTCTGGGAAACTACAAAACATACATCCTTCCGGTTTGAAACTTTCCCTCTCTAGAATTGATTAGAGAATTTTATGGTCGGAAAAGAATTTATACTTAACGTATTTTAACGAAAAAATTGCGACGAGAAATTTTTTTTTTGGAATTTTAATTCCAAATTTTAACTTTGGCATTAATTTTCTCAAACACTGTTTGACGTAGGAACCAAATTTACAAAGGATGTTAAGAGGCCGATATTTGGCTTTCAAACCCAATAAGCGAAAGTGATCCAGATATCGTTGTTATATTTTAATATATTTTTTTTCGGGTTTTTAGTCGAGAATAAGATGCGTAAAATTGAATGTCTATAATGTAAAAAACGCAGGTATTAGTTAATTATTATGTTAAAAAAACTATACTGTATCATTAATATTATGAATATTCTTGATCATGAAGAATATTTAACCATTATTAAAAATGTTTGCTTCATTCCTTTTCGTTGATACAAATTTCACATTTTTTGCAAGCTTCATATGAATGTGCCACGCCTTTCTGTTATCCGATCAGAAATTATTTCTTTATATAATGGAACAATTTTAGGGGGCGGCGTGAAAAAATGCTGCAAAAAATTTTCGCCAAGTATAGCTAAGGTTCACCCTAATATGTATATATGCATATGTAGTGAACTCATATGCATATATACGATACGATATACATATATATTTGACTAAATAATATACATATATTTATGAATGATTGCGTGATCTCGGATGATATGCTTTTACCTTAACGATACCTCTTGGATGTATAATTAATTAGTTGCCTTTGCTGTTTCATTTTATTTCTGTTTCTAATTTTACTAAATCAGTATATTAACTAAACTTAATTGTCGGTTCCTTTTCGACTCCCTTTTTTGTTGTTGTTCAATCCGATGGTTGGCTGAGTTTGGAAACTCAACCAACTTCAACCTTTTGCAATCTGCCATTCTACCAATTAACTCTTTTACTTAATATTTCTGATCCTGAATCGTTTACAAATCATCGCCTAATCGATGGATCTCATCGAGCATGAAGTCCACATCTTTTTCGGTAACCGCCGCAGATGATCGATCGATCGGAAGAAGTTTGGTCGACGATCGTCCGGTTGGTAGCCGACCATAAGGCTGCCCTTCTGCATCATGCGTCCCTTGATGATGGGGCACATCTAAACGAAAGTTAAAGTCAAGTCGCATCTAGATATTGCCTGTGTTCTTGTACCTTGCCCAGTTCTTGTTCCTTTCGGCCGTCGTGGGGATCACCTCTCAAGCGCTTCGGTATGTACCAGAAGGAGACGTTGACGCACTCGGGCTCCATTATTAGACCGAAGCGATCCGATTTCTCACGTATGCGACCCACTTGATCACGTGCCAAGTCGATCAGTCGGTCCTGCTGCTTCTCGAAACCCTCGGTGCCCTTGGAGTGCCACTGCAGCCACAGCTTGAAGATGTCGTTGTGACGACCGCACTGAATGACCTTGTCGCCGGTATCACAGCTGATGTCATAGTGTTTGTCCATTGACAAGCACAATCTTTGGAAGGAGGACGAAGAGTACAGCTGCGTGTGGTCGAAGTCCTATTGCCCAAAACACATATCTGTCGGTGCCCATAGTGCGTGCTCTCGCACCATGGCGAAGAGCAGAGCGAGTTCTGTGCAATTGCTCAGAGACGATCAGCTGGCTAAGCTGGTCAAGTGTCACAATATGTCTGTCACAAAGCTGAAGAAGTTCGAACTGAAAGACTTGAATATCGAATGTAGCTTGGAAAATATACAGCTTGGAGACTACAGAGTCTAAAGTGTTCTCTATTGTCATCCAACTCGCAAATGTATGAATTTGGCCGATATTTTGATGAACTTCTTCAGTGATTTTCAATTTGGCGTTCTGTGTAATGGGCGTTAAAATATGAAGCTCAACAGAAGCACTACTGTTCGCAGTCCCCACTCCTACTGTTTCATTTATTTCATTAACGTGGCAACATTTGTCAAAACATTAGAAACATGAAGTAGCTTTTTCAATGTACGTCAAAATATATTTTTCAAAAATACGTCGGTTCGAATAAGAGTTTTTCTAAATTGTTTTTTGCCAATTTTTTGAAAAGAATATTTTTTTTTAACAAATTGAACTCAAAAATTATGGATTGTTCCGGTTGTCCCAACAAAATCAGCCCCAGGACTGCGCCGTTCGGTGGATTCTGCTGTTCCAACGACCACCTACAATGTTATTTGTGCAACCAACGTTGTCGCGGAATTTGCGTGCTGTGCTTCACTTCCACCAGCTTCTTGAAAATGGATTTCTGCGATACTATCTCGCAAGACGATGCCAGTATGGCGTTCTCGGATTGGGGCAGGGCCAGCACTCGTTCCAGCGTAGGGCAATGTGATTCGTGCTCCACGGCAGACTTTGGGAGCATCAGCCTGAGTGAGAACTCCAGCAAAGCGTCAACCGGCCGCTTCGTCAACGATAACAATTGCTGTAAAACAAGAGTGTGTGAAGTGCAAGAAACGCGAATCGTTTGCCAGACGCTGAATGACACTCAACTGCTCCTGGCCAAGATGCTCGGCGCAGTTCCAAAGGCGTGTCATGCCATAATTCTGCGGTCGCCACTAGAGTGCCCAGAGACGCACTGCAACAGCTGGACCTTCGTGTCGGATTTCAACAAGCACATGGCGATTGATCATCCCACTCTTCCGAGGGTGCAGATTTGGCCGCGCCAATACAAGAAATTTTTCCTGGATCCGCGTAAGTCGTGCGTCGGCCTTAACACCAGCAATCTTTTGTTTTTGCTAGGCGGCAAGATCAGCGACCTGGGTAGCAGCGAATACAAGGACTTTCTGCCGGTGGTCCTCATGAGCACCCGTGTGCCGATTAAACTCTGCGACAGTGCAGACGACGACGACAGTACCTTCCTGATGATCTGGCTGACCGGAATCGTGCCCGAGGGGAGGCCGATGTATGCCAGCTTGACAATGCGACTACAATCGGAGCAGGATCCAATTTTCGGCATGGGGCACTCAGTTGAGATATACTCTATCCGCGAATCTCAGGCTGCGATGGATGTGTTCAGGAGCGGGCAGAGGATATTGTTGTCCGAAAAGGACCTAGAACTTCTGACTCCACAGGGAAAAAACACGCTGGAGCTGCAGTTGGTTGTACACTAGGTACACTAGGACGAGGTATGCGGTCCACCTAACGCTCCAAATGCAAGTCACACAACCGGACAATCTAAGGTGAGCGAAAGACCGCGTCAGACACTACAAAATTCGACCATGGAAATATAAATGTATTTGTGATGATTTTATTTTGTACACTATACACAGGTACCCGTATATACAATGTAATATATATTTTTAGAAAAGAATTAAAAAGAGACATTTTATTCGATCAGCATTTTTATTGAGTGGCTTCTGGGGCTGTATAGCATGCCGGGTTCAGACCAAGAGTCCAGTCCACATTCCGGTTATCATGAGCGGGCGGCGCCCATTTCGGAACCGTTCTATCGTACTTATCTCTTTGTTTTACTAAAAAGAATGTACTTGTTCTTCACAGGCGGCTGGATGGTGGGCGATATCATGATTCGGCGAGCGCCGTTTCGACGGCTGCTCTCAACCAGCATTATTCAGGTTATCATCGACGTCCGATAAACAGAGTAAGTGATTGGTTTCAAATCTTATGAATCAAATAGTGTGAAATACGTTTGAAAACGGTTTGCATTGCTTACAGAGTTCGAACCTGCTATCGGCTACGTTGTGTCCAGTTAAAGAACTGGACTACTCCAGTTTAGAGGTGGTGGAACATGCGGTGCGCTGTCGCATCGACGAGCTGTCGTCGAAATAATGACGATGCCACTAAATGGAGGTGGGCATGAAAAAGGAACAGCTGTGTCCTGGATGAGAGCTCATCAAAGTACTACAATAAATCAATGTTCTTTTGTAAATTCAGTTGATTAACAAGAAAATGGAATTCAAATTATTAATTATTAATTATTTTTGTAAAATGTGTGCATGGAATAGGAAAATATATCGAGAGCACAGAAACAACACAAGATGGCTTGTTGATGGCTGAACAACCAGAAGAGAAATAATTAAGATTGAAGTAGAAAAATTAAAAAACTGACCTAAAATATATTGTATTTATAAAAAATAGTCTTCAAGGCGACAGACTAAAAATATTCGCTTTAGCAAATTGAACTAGCCAATGGTTTTTCGCATTCCTTGCTTTGCATTTGCAAGCGATGCCTAACTACTGCATTTTGTATTCTATTATTAACATAACAAAAGACATGAATACTATGTAATTGTAAACTTAACTTATAAAAGCGGCAGCTACTTACATATAACAGCACCGAATAACACGCATAACTAAATGAATTACTAACACTAAGCGAATATATTGACAATTGCATTAATTGACTTTCTATGTGATTTTTTGAGATTTTGTTAAATTGTTAGTGCAAATTGTCTACGATGTTCTTTTTTGCATATACTTAGTTGAGCATTTAGTTTAATTTTATTCTAATTAGATAATAAAATTATGCATTCATTAGCATAATAATTAATTGTTTATATCGAATCAAATGTACTTAAGATAATTATTAATACGAAACGTTGTTTTAGCAGAGAGTTTTCATGCTTTGAGTTTCCCCAGTTTTGAGTGTGTGTTTGAATTTTTCAATCTGCTTGTTTATTTTTAACAAATGATATTATTAACGAAAGCTATTTTTATACCCAGAAAGCCGCACAAATTTGTATTTTTTGATACCATTAAAAAAATTCCACGATATGTCCGAATAATTGAATGTTTACCAAGCAAAATAAGAAAAATATATACATATATACAGAGCAAACTATTTTATTTACAAAATAAATTAAGCATTTATAAAAGTTTTAACTAAATTCAACTTAACTAAATATTTTGTTACAAATAAAAAGTATTTACATTAATACTTATTTACTATAAAATAGTTTTATTCGCTAAAATGATTTTAATTGTGTTATTATAAATACGCCACAACAAAAGGGTTAGAGTCACCCAATGAAAATTTATTATATCTTCGAACTGAACTGTCCATTCTTCAAGATATTCCAAGCAGTTATTACAAAAATTTTTGATATATTTCAGAAAATCATGTCCTTTAATGGACGCCGTTATTCCAACCTGATGATGCCTCCTCGGATAATTAAAGGAATGTAATCGTTATCAATTCTTGTAATTTTAATTTCAAATTATTGATTTCATTTGACACTTTCGTAATTGACATTTTGTCCCCTTCAATCATTTTCACGGCATTGTGAAATAGGGTAGCTTGGTTGTGGATGACCTGCAGCCTAATTTGTGATGTGTCATTTTAAAAAAAGAGCTGCAATAATATATGATAAAAAGTATATGTGATAAAAAGTATGAATTTAATAGTTCGTATATTTTTAAAATATTTTCTACAGCTGGTAAAAGAGCTAGCCATCGTGTTTTGCTGTAACGAAGGATTCTTTTATATTCGATCTCTGCGCTTTCACAAAAATCCTTCAAACTTTCAAGACGCACAGTATATACATAAAAATACGAATAAATTTTTGCAATAATATTTTCAACACCAGCTGGAAGTAAGTCAGATGGCGTTTGAATAGTATTGTATTATGTAGAATGTGCCCTGCACAACCTACACCAATAATTTTTTGGTTCAAATGTTCGTCAAGCTTCATAGAAACGTTATTGATGCCTCTTCTAGCTTTTCCACCAAAATTTGTATTAGTATTATCCGCACAATAGGCAATATATTTATTGTTCAAATTATTCTTTTTTAAAAAATAGTACCACAGAATAAATAGTATAGATTACTCTCTGTTCAATAGAGTGCCAATATTGGAACCCTAGAACAAAATTTGCTTTGTATGAGATGCAACTTCTGTATACTATTTATTCTGTGCTTAGACCTAACAGTAATTAAAATATTTGTGTTTCTGATGGTTTTCTGGTCTCTTATCTCTTGTGTTCTTTCTTCTGTGTTGTTGTTGTTATTATCTCATAACCCTTTCTACACAGTGAGAATACGTAACTCCTCCCCTCTTAGAGATAGCAACGAGTAAACGGTCCACTTGTAGCAAGAGTTTTCGATAAAACAGATTCGCAGTTATGACATGAAGTGTACATCTAGATTTTTGTCTCGTAACTATGTTGTGAAGATTTCAACGTTGATAACCTGGACCTTACGGTTGCCAAGGAGCCTTGTAACTTGTTATAACTTAAAGCACACAACTACTCGAATACAAATATGAAATAAAATTTGGAAACTAAATTCCAGGAAGAAAATGCAGTTATACAGATAAACATAAATTTTGGTCGAGCTGAAAGCCCTAGCAGCTTTGTTTTTCTTAGTTATAAGATTTTAAGATTTCACATTTTATAATTAATAATAAAATAAAAATTAATTTTCTTTCTTTTTTTTTTATATATATGCATACATATACATATACTATTGTACATAATGTGAAGAATGAATTGAAATAAAATAATAAAATTAAAAAATTCTTGGTCACTTTGTGATACCAGTAAGTGTAGATTACATGAAATCATTACTCCTTTTTTTTCTACTTATGTATATTTAATAATATGTGTAACATTTCTAACATATGTAAATATATTATGTGCTTGAATTTTACTTATACAGTGACACATATTCGTATAAACGCACTCTTAATTTTCATTTTGTTACCTTCTCTCTCTTTTATCAATGCATTACTCAAAACAAATTTCAACTCATATTGTTTACTAAACTAATAGAAATTGGTATTGAGTGCAAAAAACTATTTTCGTAGTTGTTGTTATATATAAATCATTGAAGTTTAAATATTTTACTAAAAACAAGTACATATTCGTTTAAACGCACCTGAACAAGGAGGTCGAAAACATATTAGTGGTTTAAAGAAATAAGTATTTGCTTGCATTTAATTGACAATTGGTAAGTTTTCTTCAATTTAAATGTAAAATTATTTATAATTATAAAGTATATTTATATATAATTATATATATAACAACAACAACGAAAATAGTTTTTTGCACTCAATACCAATTTCTATTAGTTTAGTAAACAATATGAGTTGGAATTTTTTTTGAGTAATGCATTGATAAAAGAGAGAGAAGGTAGAAAATGAAAATTCAGAGTGCGTTTATACGAATATGTGTCACTGTAGATTGGAGTAATGTTTTTTTTTTCTCTAGTTTTGATTTGTGCAATTTTTGATTCCGATTCGTTATTATGGTGGAATTATTGTTTTTGATAACTTTCTATTTGGAAAATCTGGGGCTAATCTTGTTTCTCTTAGCTTCTTTCCTAAAAGCGGTTTCGTTCTCTTTATGGTCCGCCGGATTGGATCTGTTTTCGTTAAGTTTGTCTATTCTCAGATTTCTTATGTTTAATTTTAGGGTAAAGTGTTGTTTGGAATTCATTTAATTTTCTCAAGTAGTCATGGGTGTCTGTGAATGTTACCGTCTTGTTAAATTTATAAGTTCGTCCAAAGAATGATTCGTATGGGGTGTGATTTATCGTTGAGTATACGGAGTTGTTATAGGTTATAAGGGTTTCAGTGAAAATTTCATCATGATCCTGACTAAGTTTCTGTTCTTTTCGTGTTGTTAATATTATATATTTCAGTAAGCGTTGAATGTAGTCGTACAACTGGTGCATTGCTACTTGATTGTTGGAATGAGGTAAAATATAAGTGAATTTGAAATTTCTGACAAAAATCTTTGAATAAATTCGATGTGAATTCTGATCCTTGATCTGCAATGATTTTCCTTGGTATGCCGTAAAGGCTTATGAAGTGCTTTAAAGACTTTAATATACAGACATGCTATACAGGCTATATACATACATATATCAATGTATATCAATGTGTAGTATGTTTAGAGGTTTTTTAGATGGCTCTGGTTTTTGAAATTTTATTTTCGGTGGGTTTCTGTCCTATTTTAAGGTATTGCAGGTGTCGCAAGAGTTTATTATGTCAGCTATTTTATTTTTCATGAAAGAGAAGAAGAATTCTCGTTTAAGATGTAGATAAGTTTCTTAATACCGCGGTGATTATTATTTCGGTGGTAATACTTAATAATTTGTTCTTGTGTCTCATTATCGGTAATGCCTTTTAATAATTCTGTTCACCTAATTAGACGAAATAGTGTCTTGTATTTTGAATATACTGAATAATTTTAAAAGTCTCGTCGTCGGTAAAGATGGCTGATAAAGTATTTCGAGAGAAATATTGCTTTAGAATATCTGCAACTGCTTGTTCTGTAAATTCGGCTCGTCTAATGAATCTACGTTGCTTATTCCTAAAAAGAATTTGCAATGACATTTCGGGTGTGTCTCCAAGTTTTTCAAAACTAATTTAAAGGCTAAATTCGTTTAAATGTTTTTCAGAAACTGAAATATTGATTTCTGAGATCTCATCAGCAGAAAGGGTAATACGACCTGAATGTTCGTCATTTGACTTTACCTCGTTTAGATTTACATCAGGAATTTGATTTTCCGGAGTATTCTTTACTCGACTCAAAGCGTCAGCATTTGTGTTCAGTTTGACTTTTTTATAAATAATTTCGTAATCGTACTCTTCCAGTCTTAAACGCCACCTAATCAATTTTGAATTTGGCTCTTTTAGGTTGATGAGCCAAGTTAGTGGTCTATGGTCTGTTATTATGTAAAATTTTCGACCGAAAATATACGGTCGAAAATATTTTGTGGCCCATATTATAGCCAGAAGCTCTTTCTCAATGGTCGAATAGTTTGTTTCGTTATCTGAAAGTATTCGGCTTGCATAGCAAATGGGTTTATTATACCCTACACCTTAAGGTAAGGGTATATTCATCATTTCCATTTATTTTCGCTGGATTAGGCTTAATGGCAAACTTTTCCAACCAGGTCTTTTAAAACATTATCCATGACTCTGTGAAAAGTTGATGGTGCATTTTTAAGGCCAAAAGGCGTTCTCACGAATTCATAGTGGCCACCCTCCAGTGTAAAGGCAGTTTTTGGAATATCTTTTGGATTCATTTCAATTTGATGAAATTCACTTGCTAAGTCAAGGGTCGTGAAATACATGCATCTTCCTAATTTATCTAAAATTTCATTAATATTGAGAAGGGGGTATTTATCTGAAATCGTTTTCTCGTTAAGTTTCCTGTAGTCTATTAACAAGCGCCATTTTTGTTTACCGCTGGCATCTACCTTTTTTGGAACAATCCATACAGGAGAACTCCATGCAGAGTAACTAGGACGAATAATGCCTTGGCTAAGCATTTCTGAAACTTGTCTTTGAACCTCGACTTTATGAATGTAAGGATATCTGTATGATTTTGTATGTATAGGCATATCATCTGTTGTGCAAATTTTGTGCTTTATAATATTTGTAAAACTTAGTGGTTTTCCTGCCTTAAAAAATATATCGCTAAAGGATCTACATAGTTTCTTCTTCTTTACTTAAATGGTTTGTTCGAAATAAGTCACAAATATTTCCTTCAGAATATTGTGGCGAACTTGTTTCAAAGTTATATATTTCTATGTATTCTTGGTTAATATAAGGTGTGACTGTAATTGGTTGTTCTATAAAAAGTAATTGTTCCCTTTCTGAAGTGTTTGTTACTTCAGCAATGCTATACCAGTTTTTTGCCTTATATATCCCTTCTGCAATATAAAGGGTTGTATTGAGTTCTGTGTGTGGTATTAATATGTCACCATCTTTAGTGTCCACAGGAATTTTTATAATAATTTTACATTTAGAGGGAATTAAATGCTTACCTGACGTTAAATTTGGCTTGAATTTTAAAGGTAGTGATGCATTTTTTGTGTATAGGAATTTGTTCAACAAATCCACTTTGGCTTCTATTTCTGTAAGAATATCATGCCCAAGGAGACCATCAAAGTATTTGTGAAATTCGAAAGTGAGGAATTTAAAGGTGTCTTTTTGGTTAAATTCAATAAATATGGGAAGAATTGTTTAGTTCATATTTATTTAAAACAGTTGTAATGGTTGTTTTCTTACACTCTGTTTGATCGGCGGGGTTAATGTATTTAGGGCTAATAAAAGAACAAGAAGAACCTGTATCTACCAAAAATTTTAAAGGTCTATTAAAAGGAGGAAAGGAGGAGGTCTATTAAAAGGAAGGAAATATTTATATAAGTTAGTTCAATGCCATGCTTATTAACGTCTGAGTAACCTGTTGGCTTTTCGAGGCAAATTGGTAAAAATTTTGTTTGTCGTCCATATTTACATTCTCGGTTCATTATTTTGATATCAATCAAGGCTCTGATATGATTTGTTTGGTGGCACTGCTCTGAAAGTGTTTGGTTCGTTGATATTAAATAATTCTTCGTCTTTATAGTTGGTTCTGTTAGCGGGAGTATTCATCTTATTGAATTTTTTTGAGGCTGCTGTTGAGGCTGAGTTTGCCTATTATCTGGAATTATGTTTGTAGAACCGAAACGCAATGATCTGGGATCGATGCTTTTCTGCCCGGAAGTTATCATCTCAGTAAAAGCGGTTTGAGGATGAACTTGGTTGTGGTAAATAGTAAGCCGATTAGAAGAATACTCTGGATGATATATTAATGAATTTTCTTCATTTAGTGGGGCGTGAATACATTTCTGGAAAAACCCTATTTTTAAAGTACGGTGAAAATTGCTGCATATTTGATTTTTTATGCCATTTGGAAGAATAGCTACTAAGACTGGGACTTGACCGCATATAGTATATGTTGTGCTCTTTAATACATAAGATAATTGCGGTTGGGAGAGTATCAGGCTTGGATGCTCGGATGATTGAGCCTTAAGGTTCTCTTAATCCAACTAAAAAACTAATATATTAAGACACATTTCTGAGAAAAGAGTTTTCTTCGCCTCAGTAACTTTACTATCATGTTCGTGTAGTTGAATATTATTAAAAAGTGCAGATTGTATTTCAATGATTTCACTATAAAATTTTTCTCTAGTTTTAAACCCTTGTCGAGAATTGTGGAGATCTCTTATTAAGCTTATTATGCTTTCCCAATCGAGAGCTGTTCCGTACATATTAAGAACTTCATTCGCTTTTCCTGTTATTTTGTTGCGAATGGCTCGCAATAGAATTTGTATGTGTGCTTTATTATTGTATTCTTTAATAAAGAAAAGGATTTCCTCGACATCTTATAAATTCGTAGAATAACCGCGGGTTTCCCTCAAAATGCAGCAAATCTTTAATAGCATCAGGGATGCGTAAAGATTCGAAAAGATTTTGGTTTTCCGAATTTTGCTTCTCTAGGTTTGAGTTCATTTTGTTTTTTATTTATTTAAATATAATAATTTTTTTTTTGTTTTTAATAAATGAAAAAAAAAAAATCTGACAAATCACCTTGATATTCATTTAGTGTGATTGCCTTACAAACTTAATGTTTGCTTAATAATGTTTAATTAATTACTCGTATATTGTATGTTTTTATTATTTTGTTTGTTTTTTTTTTTTTTTTTTTCCTCTTTAAAAAAAATGCGACAAATCACCTTGATATTCATTCAGTGTGATTTGGTTAACAAACTTTATGTTTCTTTATGTTAAAGCTGTTACTGAGAGATCACCTCGAGATATGCATTCGAGTATGTGATCCGTCACTAATGCCGATAACTTACTCTAATGGTTCATCAGTTGAGTTCACTGCTTTTGATAAATGTTGGGTGGAATATTTTATTTATAAATTTTTATATTAATATATTAATTAGTTATTAGTTTTTCATTAACAACTGAACACAAAAACTTGCACTGCAATATTTGATGACCGTTTACCAGGCTGTCCGACTGCGCCAGTTAAGTAATAATAAGATGTTTATTCTCGTTTGTTGTACAAAATCGATCTAACTTTATTTTTAAGTTTCACACTCTTTTAAAGCTTATTATTTCATTGCATATTCCATTTTCTGTAAATTTCTTCATGCGAAAGTTCATGTAGGAAATTTTATCCGAATATAACAGAAGTTGAGAGGTAATTTATTTCATATTTTCCAAAATCCAATTTGATTTATTTCATTGTGTTTACCATGGAAATGGCTGTTGTATTTGCTAAAATCCCGCAGTGAAACTGGGAGAGTTGAGGTATGTCCTTTTTTATCCATGTGCTTTAAGCTTTTGCAAAGAAAGCAAAAGCTCGTAGCTCGTAGTTGGAAGTGTAACGGCGAGGTGCTTGACCTCTCTCTAAAAGCACTCTTGTTAAAATGGATTGCGTATTGCTTGGATATTAAGAAAGCTATACATAAAGGATTACCCTGGACATTGTATGGATCAAGGGCCTCATTTATCGTCTAGTTGCTTTCAGTTTCCCTGAATATTGCATATATGAAACCAGTTTCAGATAATTTTTTATTCAAGTAGAAATGGATAAATCTCCTACAAAGAAAGATTGCAGATGGACTGTACAACAAAAAAACAAATAAAACTCGGCTCGGTGAGTCAGCCAACATCGTTCCTCTTAGCACCTACATGCCGGATGTAGTAAATCGCCTTTGGCGCAACCTCTCGAACAGAATCCCAAAAATCCCATTCAGCCCATCAATTCTTCGTCCGGATCTCGCGTGGAAATAATTGACGCCTGTTTGAAAAGCGGATCGCTCGTATAATAAATGGACGAAGTTTCGTTATTCTAGCATTATTTTTACGGATTTCCATTTTGCCGTTAGAGTCGTTTCATGTTTCCAATATTACAAAATCGAATCGAATGTACTTCAATGTACAGTCATACATCATTGGTGGTTATGTTGCGAGCGGGTGCATCGCTGGAGGATGTTGTGTCGGAAGAGGGTGGAAGGAAGAAGGGGGACATCTAGAACTTGTATTACTCTAAGCTAGATCAAAACAAAACTTGGTAAATTAGTTACGTAGTAAATTAGTATCCACGATGAATTTTATGTTCACAACAACAGTGATAGCAACAAAAAGAAAATATAAAGCTCAACACCAACAGAGGCACTACTGTTCGCAGTCCCCACTCCTAGTGTTTACTTAGTGTTACTATATTTCATAACGTGGCAACATTTGTCAAAACATCAGAAACATGAAGTAGCTTTTTCAGTGTACGTCAAAATACATTTTTCAAATATATGTACGTCTGTTCGAAAAAGATTTGTTTGAAATTGTTTTTTGCCACTTTTTGCCAATTTTTTTAATTGAAAAAAATTATTTATTAACAAATTGAACTAAAAAATTATGGATTGTTCCGGTTGTTCCAACAAAATCAGCCCCAGGACTGCGCCGTTCGGTGGATTCTGCTGTTCCAACGACCACCTACAATGTTATTTGTGCAACCAACGTTGTCGCGGAATTTGCGTGCTGTGCTTCACTTCCACCAGCTTCTTGAAAATGGATTTCTGCGATACTATCTCGCAAGACGATGCCAGTATGGCGTTCTCGGATTGGGGCAGGGCCAGCACTCGTTCCAGCGTAGGGGAAATTGATTCGTGCTCCACGGCAGACTTTGGGAGCATCAGCCTGAGTGAGAACTCCAGCAAAGCGTCAACCGGCCGCTTCGTCAACGATAACAATTGCTGTAAAACAAGAGTGTGTGAAGTGCAAGAAACGCGAATCGTTTGCCAGACGCTGAATGACACTCAACTGCTCCTGGCCAAGATGCTCGGCGCAGTTCCAAAGGCGTGTCATGCCATAATTCTGCGGTCGCCACTAGAGTGCCCAGAGACGCACTGCACCAGCTGGACGTTCGTGTCGGATTTCAACAAGCACATGGCGATTGATCATCCCACTCTTCCGAGGGTGCAGATTTGGCCGCGCCAATACAAGAAATTTTTCCTGGATCCGCGTAAGTCGTGCGTCGGCCTTAACACCAGCAATCTTTTGTTTTTGCTAGGCGGCAAGATCAGCGACCTGGGTAGCAGCGAATACAAGGACTTTCTGCCGGTGGTCCTCATGAGCACCCGTGTGCCGATTAAACTCTGCGACAGTGCAGACGACGACGACAGTACCTTCCTGATGATCTGGCTGACCGGAATCGTGCCCGAGGGGAGGCCGATGTATGCCAGCTTGACAATGCGACTACAATCGGAGCAGGATCCAATTTTCGGCATGGGGCACTCAGTTGAGATATACTCTATCCGCGAATCTCAGGCTGCGATGGATGTGTTCAGGAGCGGGCAGAGGTTGTTGCTGTCCGAAAAGGACCTAGAACTTCTGACTCCACAGGGAAAAAACACGCTGGAGCTGCAGTTGGTTGTACACTAGGTACACTAGGACGAGGTATGCGGTCCAACTAACGCTCCAAATGCAAGTCACACAACCGGACAATCTAAGGTGAGCGAAAGACCGCGATAGACCCTACAAAATTCGACCATGGAAATATAAATGTATTTGTGATGATTTTATTTTGTGCACTATACACATGTACCCGTATATACAATGTAATATATATTTTTAGAAAAGAATTAAAAAGAGACATTTTATTCGATCAGCATTTTTATTGAGTGGATTCTGGGGCTGTATAGCATGTCATTCGCATTATGTGCGAGCTCGAGAAGATTGGTCCGAAGGTGGCTCTAGCCAAAAACCCGCCTCAAGTAGTATTGATTCGAAGGTAAGTTTGTTTCTTGTATTATATTTTAATATAGAGCATGTTCTCATGTGATTTTTACAATTTTTATTAATAATATACATAGTATGTTTATTGTATATATATGAATACATATACTATATTATACTGATTTAGTATAGTCACTAAATGCGATTGTTTTCAGCTCTGTTCTTATTTAAGCATAAGTGCAATATTTTTTATACACCCATACCTCGCTTTACGGCCTAGATATGTTCCAAGAAACTTAGTCGCAAAGCGAAAAGCCGTATAAGGAATCAATTATTCTAATACAAATTCAATGGGATCGGTTCCAAATTTGTTAAAAATGTAACATGGTTCATATTTTAAAATGCATTTTATCTTTTTACTTCATTTAAATAAATAATACCACAGAAAAAATAGTATACAGAAGTTGCATCTCGGCCTGCGATACCTTTTCGCCTTATGTTGCGGTCGGAACAATTGAGCGGAGATCAAACATGTGTTCAGGAGCGGGCAGAGGATATTGCTGTCCGAAAAGGACCGAGAACTTCTGAAGTGCGTGAAGTTAAATTCGTAGCGAACTTAGCACGGACATGAACCACAAAAAACTCACCACTAAATTTTTTCAAATCCACCACAGTTCGCTACGTAGCGAACTTTTTATTTTCTTAAAATCTCTGTAATAATCACTGAAAATATATTTTTATTAAATTATTATTCACAGAAATAGTAATTAGAAATATTTTTAATGAACTCTGATTAATTTTTTTGAGTTTTTAAAAATTCACTATTTCAGAGCTGAGTATGTGGTCAGGATGAAGTGGCAAATGGCTACCTTGGAGGAGGAGTGCATCGATCGGACCTGAACTATTGGAAAGGAAATGGAATCTCGTTTCCAGAAATGTAACTGCCATGCTCCTGTGGATTCTCTGAATATTTTTTTTGAATTTTTGAAAATTCAATATTTTAGTAGTGAGTAAGTGGTCAGGATGAAGTGGCGAATGGCTACCTTGGAGGAGGAGTGCATCGATCGGACCTGAAGTATTGGATAGGAAATGGAATCATGTTTCAAGAAATATAATTGCCATGCTCCTATGGATTCTCTGAATATTTTTCCAGATTTTTTGAAAATTCACTATTTTAGTAGTGAGTAAGTGGTCAGGATGAAGTGGCAAATGGCTACCTTGGAGGAGAAATGCATCGATCGGATCTAAACTGTTGGAAAGGAAATGAAATCGCGGTTTAAGAAATTCAAAAAACATATTCGGAGAATCCACAGGAGCATTGCGGTTACATTCCTTAAAACACGATTCCATTTCCTATCCAATAGTTCAGGTTCAATCGATGCACTCACATGTACCCATATATACAATGTAATATATATTCTTAGAAAAGAATTATAAAGATATATTATATTTGATCAGCATTTTTATTGAGTGGCTTCTGGGGCTGTATAGCATGTCATTCGCATCATGTGCGAGCTCGAGAAGATTGGTTCGAAAGTGACTCTATTCAAAAACCCGCACCAAACAGTAGTGATACGAAAGTAAGTTTGTTTCTTGTATTATATTTTAATATAGAGCATGTTCTCATGTTTTTTTTGCAATTTTGTTTTAATATATGAATATATTATACTGATTTAGTATAGTAACTAAATGCGTTTGTTTTGAGCTCTGTTCTTATTTAAGCATAAGTTCAATATTTTTCAAAATTCAATATTTTTAACAGAACACATTAAGTAATACCATTCATTTAAGCTTTTATCATTATTTTAGTATATAGTATGATAATCGGTGTTTTTGTTTCTTTCTTTTTATATCTTCGATTTTGTTGATTGTTTCATAATTAAATTAATCACTAATTTATAAAGAAAAGAAACTAAAGGGTGGGCCATCGCATGGTGTCTTTTTGAATTATTTAATTCAGTTTAAATTAATTATTTAATTATTTTAAAATTAGTTAATTAATTCAAAAAGAAACAATGCGATGGCCCAGCGTAATTATGTGTATGTATGTATATATACAAGGTGTTTCGCATAAGAGGGGACAGAGGACTAGGACGTATAGGTTGGGTCGAGACAAGAAAAAAATCGCATGGGAGGAGGGTCAATTTCCCCCCGTTTAGACGGGAGGGACCATTTTATAAAAATCCGACTTAACATCGAAAAAAATAATATAAAAAAAAAATGGTTAAACCTAGATAACTTTTGCTTGATGATTTTCAAAGCCAAATATCCGCTTCTTAATATCCTTTTTAAATTAGGTTCCTATGCCAAACAGTTTTTGAGTAAATTAATGTCAAAGTGAAGGTTTGGAAAAAAAATCGAAAAAAAGTATTTGGTCGCATTTTTTTTTTAAAATTACGGTAGTAAGTACAAATTTTTTTCCGACCATAAAATTCTTTAATCAATTCTAGAGAGAATGCTTCAAGCAGGAAGGATTTACGAACTAAACTCCTTCCCCAGAGCAGTCTTTTTTCATATTTTTGCACAAGTAATAAAACACAAGTAGCCAAAAAATTGGTATTTGAAAGAAAAGTATGCTTTTCTTGCCCCCCCCCCCATCCCATACGATTTTTTTCTTGTCTCGACCCAACCTACACGTCCTAGTCTTCTGTTCCCTCTTATGCGAAACACCCTATATAGTATGATAATCGGTGTTTTTGTTTCTTTCTTTTTATATCTTCGATTTTGTTGACTGTTTCATAATTAAATTAATGACTAATTTATATCGAAAAGAAACTAAAGGGTGGGCCATCGCATGGTTTCTTTTTGAATTATTTAATTTAGTTTAATTAATTATTTAATTATTTTAAAATTAGTTAATTAATTCAAAAAGAAACAATTCGATGGCCCAGCGTAATTATGTGTATGTATGTATAAATAATCGCAAGTGTGTGTATGTGTAAATTACTTCAATTCTAATTGACACAATTTTTCAATTTTTTCCATGAAATCATTGATATTAAATGTACCAATCGTGATAATAACTGAATTATAGTTTTTCCTATACATAATCGCAACTATAAAATTCCTATAAAATTAAGCAACTAAATTGGAAGTTAAGAATTGATTTGAAAAACTTTCTGCATACGAATTAATATCTGAATCAATTTCAATTGACTGAATGATTACTTAATAAAATTATGCTGGATATTGTTTTATATACATATATGTATATAGTATGAAACAATTCGTCCTCTTGATTTAAAACGAGTTAACAAGCGTAGGTATTTTCTTTTAGGTACATTTGTAAGCATGCAAGAGTTAAACATTCGTATGATTTTCTTTAATACCCTTCGTGAAGCATGAGTAAAGATAATGGAAAGAGACTCCCAAGAAACAACTGATAAAAACCCGATAGGTCACTCGGGTCATTAAGCCACTTTCGATGTAGTCACTTTTTGTCATGACCCTTTCTATGAAGCTGTTGAATATTTCTATCATATTACAAGTGAACTAGACTACAAAAGTTATACGTTTATGAAGCTTCTGTAAAATAATTGCTCTAAATGATTAAAAATAATATACCCAGAACATCAACATTTAAGAATACTCTTATGTTGTATGTATATTAAATGAGAATTTGTTAATAAATAGTAAATTCTAGGAAATTAATTTTGCATCATATAAGAATTTTAATCTTGTTCATCAAATACGAATTTTTAACAAGTTTTCTCAACAGTTTTGGTGATTTTTTTAGTATGCTTCATTGTAAAGTGCAAGTATTCATATTGTGTGTGTTGATGTGTTCTGTGTTTACAGTGGAGGCGTTTACAATTGGAACATTTAATTTGTTTTTACATTTGATCTCTTTAATCAAAACACACATAATTTTAATACAGCTTTTGAATTTCATACTTACACATTGACAAGTATTTTTGAAAAATTGTTTTTGTATCTCTTTCATTTAATTTCTCTTACTAATAATAGCAATTTTCTCTTTAAGTACATTTCTTTTAATAACTCGTAGTAAACATATTACAGAAATATGATAACAAAATATTAAAATAAGTTTGAATTACACAATAAAAGAACAATATTATTTTAAAATTATAATTAATTAACAATGGACATAAGCTACATTTAAAATAAGGGGAAATTCTTTAATTAAAATTATAAAATACAAGTATTAGATAACTAAAATATGTTCTACAATTAACACCATTTAAATTGAATTTAATTTAGTTTGGTTATTTTGGATGATTTTTAAAGAAGGAGAATATATTTGTTAAAAATTTCAATATTAAAGATTGCTTTAAATAGAAATCACACTTCTATTTCTATATTTAAACTTTAATACATTAAACATTTTAAACATTAACATGATATCTAAATTATGCCTGATATTCGGTTATATAGATGAAATAATAATCCATTTATAAAGACAATTAATATTGAACTAGTTTTGGCGTTTATTATTAATGCTAGTGATTTTAGTGATTTGAACTTACGACGGTTTCCTGTTTTGGACTCTTGGTGATGAGTTTTATATTTTGCTAAAGATTCATCATTCATCGTTTAATAATCTGAGCAGTACCGTTATGACTGACGTACATGACTGACCTTTCAATGACAACATAATTGACAACTAGGTAAACGTGTCTGTATTTATGTATGTATTTAGGTACTAATTATGTGTAATATTCGCTAATAAATATTTGCTATACGTATATATACTATATAAATTGTTAGAATCCAACAAAAAACATAGAATTCAAAACAACAGCATCGTAAACTATATATAGAATGCAGTAAACAAAGGTACATTATATATATGTATATATGCATATGTAATGAACTCATATGCATATATACGATACGATATACATATATATTTAACTATATAATATACATATATTTATGAATGATTGCGTGATTGTGTGATCTGGGATGATATGCTTTTACTTAACGATATTTCTTGGTTGTATAATTAATTAGTTGCTTTTGCTGTTTCATTTTATTTCTGTCTCTAATTTTACTAAATCAGTATATTAACTAAACTTAATCATCGACTCCCTTTTTTTTTGTTGTTCAATCCGATGGGTGGAGCTGGAGCTGAGTTTGGAAACTCAACCAACTTCAACCTTCTGCTATCTGCCATTCTACCAATTAATACTCTTTTACTTAATGTTTCTGATCCTGAATCGTTTACAAATCATCGCCTAATCGATGGATCTCATCGAGCATGAAGTCCACATCTTTTTCGGTAACCGCCGCAGATGAGATGATCGATCGGAAGAAGTTTGGTCGACGATCGTCCGGTTGGTAGCCGACCATAAGGCTGCCCTTCTGCATCATGCGTCCCTTGATGATGGGGCACATCTAAACGAAAGTTAAAGTCAAGTCACATCTAGATATTGCCTGTGTTCTTGTACCTTGCCCAGTTCTTGTTCCTTTCGGCCGTCGTGGGGAACACCTCTCAAGCGCTTTGGTATGTACCAGAAGGAGACGTTGACGCACTCGGGTTCCATTATTAGATAGAAGCGATCCGATTGCTCACGTATGCGACGCACTTGATAACGTGCCAAGTCCATCAGTCGGTCCTGCTGCTTCTCGAAACCCTCGGTGCCCTTGGAGCGCCACTGCAGCCACAGCTTGAAGATGTCATTGTGACGACCGCACTGAATGACCTTGTCGCCGGTATCATAGCTGATGTCATACTGTTTGTCCGTCATGAATAAATACTCGGCGGACATCTGATTGCAACTGATCAACAAACCCTGCGTTAGAGGAAAAAGAAGAGATTAAAGAAGGTGAGAAAAACAACGGAGATAAAACAAAAGTGGTTGTGAAGAAGAGATGCGGGTGGATGGTGAATGTTGAGTGGATGGTTGGAGAGCATGTTATCGTTTGCCTTGGATAGATTTTATGCTGCTAGGGGCCATGGTGTGGGGGAGGCCAGCAGCTTGTCTGGTTTCACACGCTCGATGCGATTTTCATGTTGACAAAAATAAGGTTGTTGATTCTTGTTGATATCGTTTCGCCCCAAGAATTACACCATTTTTAATGTTAAAAGCTTGTCTGCTTTAAAAACTTTAAACTTTTTACTATATTGGTTGATAATATTTGAATGAAACTTTAAAAACTCCTAAAATCTCCCTTCCGCAAAGAAGAACAGAACTTTTTCTTTCCCCCAGATGATCTCCGACCAGGGGTGGTTGGTCTTGGAAGAGCAATAAGTCAGTCGGAATTTTAATTAAAATTCTTTAAGCTACATACAAGTGAGTACAAAAACACTGCAACAACTGTGACCAATGATGATGGCAACATATTGCAGAATACGTCGAGTCAGTCAAGGTTTTAAAGGTTGGCATCCGAAGAACAGCCGTTTTCAGGGGGTAGAAAAATATTTGAAATATATACAGACAGAATGATGTGGATATTGAGTACGAGAACTCTTTAAAAATAGGGTTGCCAAGTTTTTATCCATTCTGTACTCCATACTGTACTCTATACTCCTTTCGTAACCTTTTACCTCTAGATGCTTGAACTAAGAGATACGAGTATACAAAGAATATCATTTATAGAGCATAGAGCGTTCTTCACCTTTTATGTTAAAGTGGGCGTATCGGCTCGATCGATTAGACCTCATGGAAATTTCAAGGGGCGCTTAATTCCATTCTAAATCGAATTCAGAAAGATCTGTATTATATGCAGATATGCCTAAGAAAGATTTCGACCAGATGTCGACTGTGAAGAAGATTTCGCTGTACATGTAGTAAATTGTATGATACATGGCAACTCTGCACAGCTTTCATGTTCATCTGAATTTAATTTTTTTTCTTTGTAGATTCATTGTCAGCAATGCCTGGTACATATGTATATATAATATATAAAATAACATTGAACTCAACAATGAAATTCCAGTAACAAAAGAATTTCAGCTATTGTTGTGTTTGTTGTTGTTGTGCGTTGAATGAATTTCGAACGTGGGCGGAGTTGAAGTGATGTAGGTGGTTTTTTTTTGTTGTGTTAAATTGAAAAAAGAGCAAACCTTAAATTAAAATTTTACCATTAAAAAATACATAGATTTGAATCACCTGGTGATTCAGACGGAAACGGAAAAAACGAAACGAAAAAAACGGAAAAAACTTTTAAAACGGAAAAAACGAACTTCTGGCAACCCGGAAATTAAATTTCAATGCAGATACATATGTTAGTTTTAACTTCGAACTTACGTCTTCTTTAAAGTGTATCGTGGAGCACTGCAACAGGGCGCCCATCAATTTATGTGGATTCCAGGTGACTGAATCAGCGCTGAAAGCAGGGCAAATACAAGAAAATTGATTAAAGTAATTAGAATAAATATCAAAATTGTGCGTATTAATAAAAATCATAGAATTTCTGGATGCGCCTTTCAAGCAAAACAAAGAATATTGCGTGCAATTGGGCTTGAAACTAATACATATATCGGAATATGGCTTCCATAAAAGATGCGCAGCTGCTGGATCAACCTGTGTGATTGATAACCGTTAGTCGCTTGGTACACTCATGGTTCGAAAACAGATGAAGGAACAGGCTCCGGTGCATTTGTGGCCACCAACCGGGCAGGTTATATTGTGAGTAGGTCCAAGAAAACGTCTGGTTTGAGGGCTCTTTCGAGGGTCTAGTAATTCCCTTTCTATGTGGGGAGGATGCTGCTGATCAAATACTGATTAGCATAACATATTTAATATCGTATATCTAAAGAATCAATATGATTAGTCACTTTGGCGAATAGCAGACTAAGATTCAATTTAATTGAATACGAAAACAATAACAAATTAAAAACAATTAACACTAACTCAAATGCGTGCCATCCAATCGTGGTAAAAAAGGCCGCAAACATTTAATTGAATTCAAAACAGCTACGAGCGGCGGAGGGTTGTTCGGAGTGTAGCAGGAGTGCGATAGTTTGGAGGGTGTAGCTGTTAAACATCCCTGCGGGAGCTATTTATGGTTTTACTGTCACAAGGACGCATTGAAAACAAGGGGTGGAAGCGTTGGCATGTTGCTTCGATGTTATCTTGTTTGTTCAGCGAGACAAGAACGTAGGAATGACATATTCTGGACTTAAAATGCATTGACATCCCATTGGAAGGAATTTTGGGTGACTGAAGGAAGGACGATCTAAGTACTAACGTTGTCCTCGTCATTCTCATCCGCATCAATATAATCATAATCGTCATCTTAATCTGTAGTTAAATATAGAAGTTAAGTAGAGCAAAAGAATACTATGAAGAAGCTAGAAAACAAACTCCTCAGCTTTAATAAATCGGCGTAAACAGCCAGGGTTGGAGTCAACATGCTGATTGTTTTTGAGTGTACTTGTTTACAATAATTTGTCTTCCTCAACCCGGCTCAGGTGTTCATTGGCAGCACTTCGTGTCGAAAGGATTAAGTTTCGAAAATATTCTTAAACGCACTTTATACGAGTATGCAAAGAAGTGCATTTGAAAGCGATTACAAAGTGAAACGTAAACACAAATAAACTGGGAGTCAAAAGTGCCTTCTGTAGACCACCTCCGCCTGCTACAGACTACTCACCCCTTGGACTCAGTCTATAGGGATGATGGTCGCTTAAAAACTGAGGGTTGTGACACTTGCGAGTTGAGCGAATTCGAGGAATTTTCATATTAAAGACATGCAAAGTTTTGAAATGAAACTTTTTCGAGAAATAACAACCGGCGCTGTGGAAATCATTGTAAAATGCAATCGCCAAATACTTTTAAAAGCTTCTGCATTTCTGAAGAACCGAATCGTACTGGAGACTTAGTTGGGATTAAGCTAAAACCACTTTGTACAGAGACAGACAGTCCGACGAGCATTTATTGACAGCTTGTGGTCTTGCCTCTGACATAAAGTTGAGGTCCTGTAAAGAGCCGTATTTGCTTTAAGCACTTCGCAATTGATTACCATATCCATCATGGAGTTGGCGACAAGTAAGTACATTGAACTGAAGGTTATAAATGTGTCGCTTTCGCAGGACTCACGCTAATCTTGTGTCATTTGTTTCACTTACTTTAATACAATGCAAATGAAAATCTTCGATATGCACAAGAGAGCTGACAACAGCAGCTGAACCGAGTGCTGCTTTTGTGGTTTAGCGATGGGAGGATGAAGTTTTGCTTTTAATTGATTCCTCCACTTCGACGTCTTTCGTTATTGGCATCAAGTGAATAATTAATTGAGTATTTGACAGTCTAGAGTTTTAAGAAGCACACTTGATTAATGGCTTTACTTTTTTAATTTAAAGAGAAGCTTCTTTCATAAAAAGCATATGAAGTGAAAGTTTATGGTGGCGAAAAATGAAATTGAATGACGTGCGAGTTATTTTGGCTACGAAAGAAGAAAGTTAAACGTTCAGCTAAGTTTTAAGTACATTTCTTTAATCTTTACAGTGAGCTCCACAAAAAAGAACCTTCGACGAACTACTCTTATTGACGCTCTCCATCTACCCTCCCCCTCCTTCCTCGCCAAGAATTCCGGGAACAATTACTTGCAGCTGCGACATAATTTATGAAGCTGCAAATTATTTTGTACAGCGCACTGTTGACGCATATTAAAAACATACCCAGAGGCCACAACAGGGTGGTTACTTCCACATAAAACAAATCTTAGTACTTACACACAATATTTATGTAATAGAAATAAGTACGACTACAATAGGAAAGCCAAAAAAAATTAACTTACCGCTCAACTCCTGTGAATCTAGGATGTCTATATTTGCGGGACAACAGCAATCCACCACCCCAAGCAGCCTGAAAATATGCAGCAAGTATAATTTTCAATAACATTTCCTTATTTAATTCTTAATTGTAAGCATTTGAATGAGTTTTAAATTAAAGCTTAGTGTATATCTTCGCAGGAAATATATTGTGCGATTATTTGTAAATTTCAGACAACAATAATGAACTGAAAGTAAATTCATTGCTAAACATAACAGAACATTCTGAAATGCATCTCTGGGTTGTTGCACTGCTTTCAGTGCCTTGCGACAAAGCGAACTGTTAAAATAAATGAATGGAATTTTAAACTCACATCGATGTGCATCCAGCAGTTGTACTTCTGGCAGATGTCCGCCACCTCATTCAGATCATCGAACGCGCCCAACACCGTAGTGCCTGCGGTGGCATTCACGAAGAAGGGGACATGACCCTTGGCCTTGCGTTCCACTATAAGACGCTCCAACTCAGAGGTGATCATTTTGCCGTGCTCATCGGAGGCCACCATCACGCAGTTGTCAGTGCCCAGGCCGCACACCGAAGCACAGGACTTCACCGAGTAGTGGCACTGGTCGGAGGTGAACATCACCAGTTGGCCGGGCAGAGCGGCGATTCCGCGTTCCTTGTAGTCGGGGAACATTTTGTGCCGCGCCGCCAGGAATGCATACAAATTGGAGATGGAGCCGCCTGGGGCCAAAATGGAATCGCCACCATGCCATCCGATGATCTCTCGCATCTTGGTGAGCACAACGTTCTCCATGAGAATGAAGACGGGCGCGATCTCGTATGTGAACATGTTGGTGTTGGCGGTTGCAGTCAACCATTCGCCGGCCATGGAGATGAGGTCCAGTCCGTTCGAGAGCTGATTGAAGAAGTGAGGATGTCCTGTGGAGAGGAAAGTGTGCTTAATGAAATACGGAAACAATTTCACGTCCCAGAAGATGAGACGACCACGAAAGCCTGCATCATGTGCATATTTCCGGTCCAGCATCAAACGATAACTTTATTGAAAAAATGAAATGGTGCGTAATAATTTGGGCCAAGGATTTTCTTATCCATCATAGTTGATTGAAATAAAAAATGTTTTTGCTGTTGGTTTTTTGTTTTTCGCTTTTCCTCATTCTCTGGTTGCTCGATGCTGTTTTAGGGATGAACCGAATGGAAGGGATCAGGCGGTGATGGGCGATTACTTGCGCCTGTCTATCACAGCAGCGGAATTGCAAGGCAGAGTGGCTGTAATTATTTTGAGCACCGAAGAAGGATAAGAGACAGGTTCTAAGCTGACAGCAGATGTGCGCATTCCAATCCAAGGCACATTCTCCATATTACAGCTCTCAGTAGCTGCCTAAAAGCAGGCTACAATTTATGTCAAGTGCTGCTGTGAATTCGTCCGTCCGAGGAGGGCAAAGAGTAGAAGTAATTTGAATGAACTGAAACAAAGAGTTCCTCCAGACGCAGCATGAGCGACGCAATACGCGTGCACGCATCAGTGGAGCTGTTGTTGGTGGCTACAATGCAAGCGCAGGAGACGGACAGCCTGGTGCTCAGAAGGATGCACATGTTACATCCGCTCTTGGCGATTTATTTACAAATAAAATACTACAGATTACTGGACTTTAAGGACATCTTAAGGATGTTTTTCTCAATAACTTTAGAACAAATTATGACCAGTCTTTGGACGATTGGTCGGCCTTTCCGCCTCACCCCCAATCCTGATTAAGGTGGACATAAATTGCTCCATTATTGAAGCTAATTGCTGTTGCTTCACTTGTTGTGCTGCTTCAACAAACGAAAAATCACGTGACTGCCAAACAATGTGTCTGCTGTAAATAACAAATAAATTCGCAAACAAACAAAAACACAGGGGAGCATTTTGAGCACTCAACACAGGATGACAACAATAACAATAACAACGAACAACAAACATAACTGAGCCAAGTCCAACTAAGCAACCAACCCTTCTGCTGCCGCGCCTGCTGTCAGCTCGCATCTTGGGTGCTATAAGTCGTGTGATTAAAAACCCATCGCTGCGAGCCATGAGCCCGATGACTCGACTGCACACAGCCGGTCCGCCACAAAAGGAAATCCTCTGGAAGCGCAGGGAATTCCCAGAGTCGGCGAGGCATTTATTTCCATTTGTCTTGGCGGGATTTAAACACTCGCAAATTGAAATGTTGCTGTGCGCTCGCTGCTGGCATTTGACAGTAGCATAGATGAGCATTCGAGAGTGTAGATAAGTAAGTGTATGTGTGTGTGTTCTGGCCACCATCCCTGCCATCCTCCTCTTCTATTTACACGTACATTGGTATGTCGCTGGGTTGGCGCGGCCCTTATTATTGTCTGAGCATTGAATCATTTCATTCGCATCAAAGGATCAGTGAGCAGCGAGTCAGAAAATAACAACGGATTTTCATTAAAGCTCCCTTTTTATGGAGTCATCTGTAAGTGCGTGTGTGTGTGTGTGAGTGTCTATAAGTGTGCCTATAAGTGTGGGTAGGTTGCTTGAAATATAAGTTTGCCAATATGTGGACTTGTGAGAGATTATAGATTATAAATGAGACTTTTATAGTCTTTGCGAAATAAGAAATTGCAAGCTCAGGTTTTATGTCACTGCTTAAAATGATGAGGTGCCCTGAGATTACATAAAATTTTGTCAGTTTATAAGGGTTTATCAATTTATAAACTGATTATAAGAGCGATAAGAATGAGTGAGTGAAAAAGAAACATTTTCCAACGAAACCAACATCGAGTTTGTATAAGTTTGCATTGGAGAACATTTGCTCTGAAGCTTTCTTGATTTTATGGCAAGGATCATGTTGTACTAGATTCTTTATTCTTGACGCCTTAAGTTCCGATCAATGGTCGGAGAATATCTAAAATTAAAACTGAACACCAGCAGAGAGAAAAGGATCACAAGTTGAACATAAATGCGCAGCGGGAGTCGAACTCACATGCTCAAAAATAGTATAATAGTAAAAGTAGACGAACACGCTACCGAACATGGAGGGCCGCTTGAAAGTGCTAACTTAAAACCAATCACCACATTCAGGAATATTGAATCATCCAATCAACACGATTTCAGCCATGTACAATTTGTGCACTAAAAGATTTTGATGAGGAATTTATTTAATTTAATGTAAGGATATGCCTGTGGAATTATCCAGTATAATTTAAGGATATGCCTGTGGAACGTATGTGGTCAAAACGATGTGGAATGTAGACCAGCGATAGATGACTTCTTTTTCTCAAGTTTTTCTATAGAATTACTAAGCATTGTTTGTATAAATCTAGTGTAATCAGTTCACTCACTGGATTTAAGCACACTTGAGGAACTTCTTATCACCGGTTTGAATGTTTAACCAGGCACATCAACTCTGTCGTTATGTCGCGACGGCGCGTGATTCATAATCCGCAAAATTCACAACTCAACAGCAGAAATCAAATTTGTTTTTGCATATATTTGAATAAAATTACGAGCACCAGGCAGCAGCAGCAGCATATGTTCGACGACACTTAAAACGTGCTTAAATATTCTGCGGTCGCATTAGGGTTGTCATCGCTGGGCAACAATGGGCGCCCACCGCGCTCACAGCGATTCCCAGCTACTCAAACCAAAGAAACACAAACAAGCTGTGCATCTAAGAAGATAACCGCATTAGTCGATGCTATTTTATGGACCATTGAATCCGGTGACACCTTTCAGTTGCAGGCGCCCACAACAACGGAACAACAGAAGAGCTACACAAACTATGCTAACGAAAGAAAGACTCTGATTTCGATTGGAAGGAATGGCGAAAGGGTGAAGATTGGGTGAATTTTAAAAAGCAGACTTAGCTTCAGCTTTATGTACCTTTATGAGATCTCTGATCAATCATAACCGATGAGGGTTGCTTGCGACAGAGTCAAAAGTCAGCGCCAACCTACGACATTAGTTAAGAGTGCGGAGAAAAAAGGACACGCGACGAACAGGACTGAAACTTTGAGTCTATTGAAAATTAAGCGCATCGCTTCTTCACTCCGCCCCCGTCTACGTGGTGGACGTAATCTAATAAAGCACGTGACCGCAATTGTACTGGAGTATCGATAATAAGCGTGTTTATTTATTTTCGTACTCTGCTGGAGGAAGAGGCTCGAGTGAGCAGCGCGCGACGGAAGGCGGAAGCGTACGTTGTAACGGAACTTGCCGCACTTCCGATCGTCCTATCTGCGGGGAGTTTGTCGTGGCGGAAATAACACTGCGGATGGATTCGAGGGGTGAGCGAAACTTTTAATGAAATCAATTGTGTTCTCTGCACTCTTGTGTGCTCCATTCAAGTCGAATTAAGAGTTTGGATGTTCGCAGATTTCGCACAGAGTGTTTTGACAGGCAGCTTTGATTGATGGGAGTGAAGTAACTGGAATTTGGCTAAAAATAATTCACTAAAAAAGCGCTTCGGTTATGTGAAAAGAGAAACAGTGAATGATGGGAAGCCGCAGGACTTTAAAAGGAAGGAGAAGTCTTTTCACTCACCAGTTTTCACTTGATACTTTAGCGTTGTAGCGCAATCTTCAATCAGCTGCTGCAGAGTAACCGCCCGATCCGGTATTTCCAGGTCTAGAAGACGTTTCATTTCCTCCGGATGATGGAACTCCAGAACCTTCTCATTGCGATCGTTGGTTGCTTTGACAAAATCCAGTAGGACATCGATGATTTTCAGCAGGAACTCTCTGGTCTCGGCACCAGCGGTCACTGTCATCGGCAGCAGATCTGCAGGGGGAGATAAAAGGAATCCAAACAATATTTAGTGGCTGCCCGAAAAACGGTTACACAAATCATCATTATCAAGGGAACGTATAACAGGATTCCATATTTACACGTATCGTATTCTTTATCTGAGAAACCGTAGAGACCATAAAAAATAGCCAGATAATATGGAGTGTTGACAGGCAAACGACTTTGTATCATGATAAATTGTCGGTCCACAAAAACTAGTAGCAAGGACGGAACAACGGAAGAGGCCAGAAGAAAAGGCGGCCTTTTTAAGTACTCTGAATGGTAGAGAAAGCTTTTTCTAAGCTCGTACTTGGCTTTGTGTAAAAATGAATTTAAATTTTTAAATACGTTTTTTATGTATTATTTTATAGGATTTTTTAAAGTTCCGAAAGCATGCTTTGGTTGAAAATCACCCTCATTTCTTAGTAGAAGTAGCAGATTTGTTCCAAGTGAGTCCTTATTTCATTCCGTAATCTCTCAGTCATTCCTCCATCATGTCCTTACCCATCCTGCAATATAGCCTGCATTTTATTATCCAGACAACTTGTGTCGAACTGTGTAAGAAATCATTTTATATCACTTTCGTTCCCCCTCCTCGGCCCACCTTTCGCCCTGTATTCACCACAAGACCGCTCAAAAGGTCACATTAAAAGCACCCTTAAGCTGTACTTGAATAGTGTTCAAGCTACGGGCACGCGTTCTTTCTTTCTCCCTCCCCTCCCCTCTCCTCTTCGGCACTGCCATTCTTTCTCTTTTCCTTTTGCTCTCCGAAATTATTGCTAATTGAGGATTTTAGCTAATGCCCGCAGTAGGATTAAATTGTCCCACTTAACGGTGCTTTTGAGAGAAAATACTACTGCAGAGAAATCTGACGATGCGAGTTCTAGAGTGAGTTCTAAAAGTGAACAGAGTGCTTTATGTTTAAGGATATTGGGAACATTTTTCAAAAATCATACAATTAAAAGTGTAAGTCAAACATTTTAAATACTCATATAAATACAACTCAGGAACTTTTTTTAACAGTACATTTCGTTCTCTAACTGTTTTTAATGTCTCGAAACGTGTGTCATTTTCAGGGATGGAAGCGACACCAGCGAAGCGTGAAATTGTTGTTTAATTTCGCGTATAATCAAGTGTAAAGTGTAGAAAATCAGTTTAGGTAACTTTAATGTTTTAATAGTTAAAAGTAAATAAAAATAAAAGAAAGGCATGGACCCAGAAAGCCCCTTTTCCACGCAGTGCAGCCCCGGCACTACCATGGAACGTTCACGTGCAACGATTTCTTGTAATGTGACATGTATTGAAATTCCTGAGATTCTTTAGTTTAACTTATGAGATCCGCATTAGAAAGCGTTAAGGAGGAGGGTGTTTGTCGCGTATTCCTGAAAGAATACACAGATAGAAACAAATGTATATGTTTATACGGACGGACGGACGGACGGAGGAAAGACATCTTCTACAGCATCTTCTAGTCCTTGTCCGCCCTCTCTACGTGACACCCCTTTTTGTGGCCTTGCCACAATATCTGAATAAACGTTTCAGAGCCTGACTTGTGAGCGAACGTAATATCCTGTGACTAAACGGTTTATGTTTGTTGGATTCAATTTCAGGCACGCGGCACCAACTTCTTACATACAGTCGGAGAAACACACAGACACAAACGCGGGCACAGACACACACACACACGTCACGTCCATACGAGGTGTTTCCGTAGGGTGACTGTGTGCCCTTCATTGGGCAAATCGTGCATCGGCTGCTGCTAAATCTGTTACAACTCATGGACGTAACTGACAGCAACACAATTTATCATCGCTCCAAAGAGTGCTTTTGACATCTGGTGCTTGAGCTATGTATACATGCACGTATGTGAGTATGGGTGACTGTTTAAGAACTAGTATTCCCTTGAATGCCATCGTCTGAACCGGGTCTGAAGTGGGTCAAGCTTAGTTGAGTAAATAATCTGTTACTTTTTTCCAAAATACTGTTTTGCGGAATTCGTTGAGCCGTTTTGCGAATTGTGTTTTGTCTTGTTTACTGTACGTTTTCCTTTGTCCACAAATAGTGTGGGAATCAAGGGAGAAAGAAAGATTAGAGACCAAAGAATGAGTCTTCAGATTAGATAATGGATATGTTTAGTATAGAAGATTGTCCAAGAAAGATCGAATCGGTCTATAAAAATGAATGCGAATATTTTTACTAGAACTTATGCTTTGTATTAAACTTGTTATGTAACAATATTTCATACATCTTCTAATTGTTATTTACTCGTATGTTTATCCTTTTCAGAAGTATTAATTCTTTATATATTTTGCAACATGGGTCGATTCGATGATCCTGATCGAATGAAACTGGGTCCACTATACACCAACTAATCCACAAAGATTCTGATTCACTTCAGTAGCTTCTACTATAATTTTGTAATTTTGCAAACAACAACTACCAATCTATACGTCAAGGCGGGACAGTAGAGGTGGGGCCCCATCTCGTAGATGCTTAGTGGACCTTTTAGACTATTGTCACATTTGTCCATAACAGGCTTGCCAAACAGGCTAAAAACCATAGAAGTTCAGGGCTTATGTCCTTCAAAGGAGTATTTTTGTAATCCGCATTCATGACCTTGCTTGTTCTTAATTGCTTTTCCTCTTCTTGTTTCTGTTACTGCTTTCTTTTCCTATATCTATTTTCCATCTATGTCGAGACTTATTTCTTCATTTCTCATTCTATTCTTATTATGTATTTAAACAGTTTTAATATTTATATTATAAAAATTTCAATTTTAAAATCTATTATTGTATAGATTTAATAGTTCTCAGTTTTGTTATCTATTGTTTGCTGGCAAAGAACTTGCTTCTACCTGCAATCTGTTAAATCAAAATACAAATTCTTAATATATATGGTATATATGATTAGATTTATTTCATTGAAGGGATTTAACTCACTTATTATTCATTTAACCTTACCTTGAGCCGTAAGTTTGCTAGTCCGCTCCGATAGTTTGTAGCTATTCGGATTGAGTGACATTTTCTCCTCTGAAAGAATAAAAAAGTCATATTTTACACTTGTACTTCTTTAACGGTATAAATTTATAGAAATGTTTAGAAAAAGCTATCCATAAAATGTCTACTCTAAATTGAGAGTATATAGAAACAAATCTCTGATATAAATGAATCCCTTAGAAAGGCAAATATACTATATATTGTACAGGTACATATACAAATGTATATAATTTTAAACTCATATATGTACATATATTGTGGTATTTGTAGATATAATCTTCGATATACTCATAGACTGTGTACATAAGTATTTTTGGAAAACAAAAACTGTCCAATATTCATGTCAAATACTCGTACAATACACGTATATAATATGGATTTCTATACAGGTACTGTCTATATATGTATGAACAATAAAGACCTACTTATAGAAAATTAAGTTGAAGAATGAATTCGGTGTTGGGTAAACGTAAATGAAGGAGATTAGTGTTGGTGAAGGACACACAACACAATAAGTATGTGAAATTCGTAGGAGTGGAATATTTTAAAGTATACATACTATATACCATATGTGCTCACTTATATGCGCGTATGAGTGTGCGAGAGAGAGAGATAGAGAGAGGGAGTAAAGGAAGGAGAGAGTATATACGGGATGTGTATATGTTTAGTGGAGGCATTATAATGCAATCTTGCCTCTCACGTCATCTAAAAAACAATCGACTTTCATCACATTAAAGCGTGATGAAGAAAGAGGGAGCGGAAGAGGAATTGTGTCCTCCGTACGAAGGACATCTAAAGGGCAAAGTGGACGTGGCAAGCTTGCAAATGCGCACTAAACGGAAGCGCGTTAGTGTGACTTGTTTCTTTGAGTGTATTCTTTGCATACTAGATACATACTAATGAAGGTTTTTTCTATTTTTCGTTGTTTTTTGTGTTTTTTTTTTTGCTGCCTCCCCCAACAAAATGTCTCCGAAAAAATGAATAATGAAATAGTGAACAAGATGGCGATGATTTGCCTAGCAGCCATTTTGTGATCTGCTTTTATGTGTGTGCTTGTGTGTATTACGTCCTTTTAATCTAACAACCGATTAAATGGAAAACTGAAGTGCGACTGAAGTGCGTTTCTTACCAATAATTTTGCGGAGATCTTCGATGTATTGCTTTAGGAAAATCACTTTGACGCTTTTGCTAATGACAGTGGAGAAGAAGAAGATGACGTAATGACAAGCAAACGAAGAAGAACAAGTGCTTTCTTCGTTCGGTTCTTCGTGTTCGTTGGTTGGCTTGTAAACTGAGCGTGAACGTTAAATGATTTGATCTACTGATGAATCAACACTTTAAAACACTACGTTAACTAATAGAAATGTTCGTAAATAACGAGTTTGTTGAGAGCTTGCGCAACTGATTGACTGACTGTTTGATGGTAATGATGAAATCTGGATGATTTTGGTGTGAAGCTTGCTTACTCTGGATTATTTTTTCACTAAAAAGGACTTTATTTATATTCACACTTGTTTGGTTACTGGGCAATAGTTAGCAACAATTTTAATTAATAAATCGCCAGAAATTATTTTCGCACGGAACTTGATATTCGTTGACTTGAAATTGAACTTTTTTGCATTGATTTCAAAACAAAGAGTTGATTTAAATTAAGTTTAACTGATTTTATTATTCTAACTCCAGCAGCTGGCCTGGCAGAGGTCGGGGATTAATAATGAAAGCAGCTTCACTGTTCGACGATCTGCGGAGCTCTGTGAATCAGCATCCGCTGGAGTCCCTACGAAGGCATCCACCAGCAGCAGCTTGTTTCTTGCTGGTGCCATTCGAGGACGCACACACGTTAGCTGCGCACCAATACACAAACAACCCACCTGACCGCCCACTGCTGATACAAGGGTAACAACAACAATAACAACAACAACAACAACAAGAACACTGAATACAAGAATACTTTTTGGGGCTGCGTGACGTCATCGATTGACGAAATACAGTATTTTCGCAGCCATATTTTGAGAAAGTAGGTGGAGCCGTTACCGTTAGTTGGGGAAAAGAACGAACTGGACACTCCTCTTGCTTGTATTCGGGGGTAGATTTCGGAGCTGTTGTATTTAGTCCGCTGTTGTTGTTGTTATGATTCTGTGTTTGTATTTGTGAAGGGAGGTTTTGACTTATAAGTGAGTAGGCGGGTGATATGAGCGGTGTGGGTGGGGTAGGGAGGCGGGTAAGGGGGGTGCTTGGTAGGGACAGAGGGTTGTTCATGTGTGGGGCAGCACTTCATCTGCATTTCTGTTTTGCATAAAGTAAAACTTGCCCATAGTCTAATCGCTTGAAATTAAGTCTATTTTAGTCTTGGCATTTTTAATAATATTCATTTACTTCTTTTAGAAAAATCCTTCCTTCCTTCCATTTTCGTGTAAAATCTAGTATAAAAACAAATGATCTTTTGATTATTTCAAAACCGAAATCGGATTCCCTAATTTTATATTCAAATTTTCTGAAAATATTATTTTCTCTATATTATATACTCTACGTTTCTATATACAATCGTTTTGCTTGAAAATATTTTAAAATAGTTGATATATTTGAATACAGAAATCAATTTCACAAACATTACGTCTATAAAACACAGAAAATCTACTCAAGGATATGAATTCTTTTAAGAAAATGTAACGAGTACGAAGGTGTTTATATTTGTACGGTATGTTACATACATATGTATATGTGTATATATGTACTATATATATAATGTACTACGAAATTATTTGAGAACTTAAGAGAAAAACTGGGTTTCATACAAGTTCTTACATCATAAATACGCATATAACACATTATTTCACACATCTTCATACATATGCATAGATATACAATATATACTCCATAGTATTTATTCACTGTGTACCGTCCAGCCTCCGCATCACGTTAGAAGAGCTTATAATGGGTTTTTTTGCCACATTTTGTGTAAAATTTAAAGTTCGTTTCTTGTACTGGAAGAGCAGAGTTCATTCGTGACGTGACGTGTGACTTTCTTCTTCCTCCTCATTGCAATTATATAAGTATTCTCTCTTTTATAATGAAGCTATTATAATTATGAAGGATTTTAAGCTTCCTTTATTTTTACAGAAGGTATCGAAATCCTTTAGAAATGTTACTAAATCTAAAAAACCTAAGTAATATGTACATAAGCAACAGGAGATAATATAATGTGTTGCAGTCAAGAGTGTGGGTAGTGTACATACTATATACTCTTTTTTTTATTACTTCTCTGATTGGTTTTAATTAATTGAATTTCATAAAGAAATAATCTTACATTCTGTGGAAATTTTTTATATTTTTATTTTTTTTTTTGTATTTTTATAGAAAATGTTGTGTATTTATTTTATTTTTTACATTTTTATTTATTTTATCGTACATTTTTTACCCTCATTACGCATTTTTTACGTTCTTATTTACAAAGCGATAAGACGTGCAAAAACCTCACGTTTACAGGGTGTTATGTATGATGCCTTAGATCTAAAAGCCATACAGAAACTAAATTTACTAGCAATGAAATGAAGTCTTATTTTAGTGTTCTGTAGTTCTGTGTTCTGGAACTATTAATAAATCGTGTTTACATTACTTTATAATTATAGAAACTGAATTGAAAAGAATGAATAAATGATTCAATAATAGAATTGCGTGAATATTGAAGCACCCTCTAAACAATCACAAATCGTGACGCAACTGAGCACAAGTGGATGGAATAGACAAGTGGGAAAAGTGGACAGAATCAGAGGCTTCGGATTGGTGACTCTAATCAGTAGTCATCAATAATTATTTCAATTACTAATATCAGTATTCAATCAATACGAATTTTGGAGTGCTGTTATCGTCCACAGACACTTTGACAGCAATCTTTGACAGTCCAACGAAATCAAAGAATTGCTTATCGCATATGAAAACGCAAAGAAAGATGATACCATTTTGAAGTCACAAAATAACTCCATAGATGTTTAGTACACACAAATGTACAATAATTAGCAGAAAATATACATTTTCGAGTTTTTATTGTTGACAACTCAAAGTGTTTTCAGAAAAACTAATTGAATCATACTTCGATTAGTTAATAAAGGTCTTTGGTTCGCTCTGGACGCTTGTGTAAGTTTGTTTATTGACGTAAGAATACTCGTAAATTACATTAACAAAAAATAGCGCGACAGTGATTTGATTTTCGCCATTTTCGATATCAAAAAGTTGCCCCACATGAGGGAAAACATTCGTGCCGGACGAATTTCAGGACGATGCCTCTACTCGTTGTCCTGAAATCGCGATTCCCTCAGAAAGACAGACGGACAGACGAACGAAAGGACTAAATCGACTACGGAGGTGATAAATGGACTTCTAATTGCTCTTTTCCGGAACAGTGAAACCTCGCACTTACCTTCTTTGTATCTATTGTAGACTCTGTACAGCAAATAAGCGAAAATATTTAATTTGGGTATTGAAAAACTTATGCAACACAATAGCAATTCGAGTGGCAACTGCTTCGTACACGTCCACAGCAAACAGGACAATTTTCGTAATTTTACCAAAAACAGCTCCACCAGGGAGGGGACGAGGCGCCGAAGGGGAGACTTTTAGCAAATCTCTTCACTTTATATACGGTTCGCTGCTGACGGAGCAGCAACAAGAACTGAATTCAATTTCGTTCGTGTGAAAGTCACTTAAACTTTCACAGACACACACACAGACGAAGTATATGCATGTATTATTTACTATATACTGGGAGATATACGAGAATATATGAAAGAGTGCATGTTTTGGGTAAAAAGCAAATGGCGGCTGTCGTGTTGTTGTAGGAAATGACGTGGAGTTGGCTGAAGTGAAGATTCATTTAAGATGTCGCAGTAGATATTGATATTGTATTTGATTTATTAAAACTAAAAGTTAGGCTAGAAATAAATATACTACAGAACAGTTTTAAACGATTTTATTTACAATTTTAGGTATAAACTTAAAGTAGTTAAGTTTTGCACAATATCGTGAACAAATTTGCTGCGATTTAAAGTAGAGAAACAAGAAAAAATAATTAATATTATCAATTATTATCAAAAAAAATTAATATTATCAAAAACTAATACACTTAACTTATTATTATTCATTCCCGACAAGTGCTACGCCTTGTTTTCATAGCGAATATGAATGCATCCCTGTTTATACCTCAATTTCTCAGCCTGTAGAGTGAACTCGAAGCTCAAATTTTATTCCCGAGTCCTCCATCTCAAACTAAAATATACATATATACACCCAAAAATGGGCGTGATTCGCCCACTTGTGCCACAACAGCCACAATGACAGGAGAACGACTAGAAGCAGAAGAAAGTCGGAACTAATGTGAGAAATTCTATAATTGAATTTATATTAGAATATAATACTTTAAATTTAAATGAATGTCAAATTAATTTAGCAATTTAATTATTCAATAATTTTTATTTAATCTTATTTTCACATTTAAAATGTTCCTTTAAATCATTTGAATATTAAAAACCGTTTTCAATGAAACATTAAGTGAAAAATGCATCCCGCTCTGCAGAACCCATGCGAGTTCCAACCTATTCAAAGCATGTGTACCGTAATAATTACGCGAAGCAGCGCTGGAGTTCCTCGTAGATCTGGGACAAAAGAAGGAATGCTCACAAATCGATTTCCATTCACTAGGAATTTCGTTAAAAGTTATTCTCGCTTTCACACAGAAAAGTTAGTTGCTATAATAAATGAATTTTCCGTCGATTTGTGTTCAATCCTATACTCGAATCATTGGCCAGTATAGAATCCACATTCGCATTCCTCCACCCACACTCTATCACCACCCATTGCCACCCACTTCCGGTGGTGGCCATGAACGGAAGCAAGCGAAATGCCATCTACACCTCATAGAATATAATAGCGCACCTAATATTGCACATATACACCCACACGGCATACACTCATACACATGCATACTCATTTGTACATATATGTATATACACCCACATATGTACTACATACACACACAAGAGCACACCAACTGACGGTAGGTGAATTTTAATTAAATTATATTTCTGTTTCCTTCTGTCTTCGAACAGGAACAACAACCAGACGAAGATACACAGACACACACCAACACACACACACATACACGCACCCACATGTACGTATTCACAGACAGTATATGATGACGATACCCTTCTGTGATGTCTTCTTATTGGCTGTTCTCGCTAGTGCTGGTATCGCGCATGTCTCCGTTCTGGTACTCAGCCAGCAGGAGGTCGCCTTTGCTGTGACGTCATCGTTAGCGCACGTCAACGAGACGCGTGGCGCGCGCAGGGACGACAAGCCTTCGAGTGGAAATCTGTTGAGCCTTGAAGGTGATGCAGTCGCAGGCCGTGGAACAGCGAGCGTAGTTCAGGATTGGAGTTTGCGGTGCCAACAGCTCTACGGGTAAGTCGTTGGACATCTCGTCGAGCGCGGCGGTCGCTGCTGCTGCTGGCGGCCGCTTCTTTGGGCTCTCATTCAGTGATCAAGGTAAAGTGACTTTGGATTTTTTCTTTTCCTTTAAAGAAAGAAATTCAAGGATCTTTTATGTTGTATAGAAGGTCCTTTTGTTAACGCAGCAGTGAAGATTTTTTGAAGAAAAAAAGTAGTTAAAAGATGTGTATAGGTAAAAAAATGGATTGAGTTATACATATAAGCAATAGATTCAAGTAATCATTATTATTCAAATTATTCAAAGATTCAAGGATGATTACTTTTATTAGAGATGAAAAGTACTCAAAGCAGGGAAATCAAATTAAGAGAGAAACAATTATGTAATAATCAAGTTTTAAGTTTCAAAAAAGGGCTTTAAGAAGGTTATATAAAAAAGAACTAACATACACTACAATTAATTCAAATAAAACTAAGTTCTCAAAAATTAATATTAAGGAATACTTAAAATAACTAGTTTAGAAACTTGCTTAGAATTCAATTATTTTTTTTTTATTGAATTACATAATCCAAAAAGAAACCAGTCGATGGCCCACCCTTTACTATTATAACATTTCGTCTATAATTTGCTTCTCTGTAATATTTTATTTTTCTCATTGCTGTTAATTGAATTGAAATTTAAAAATTCCTCATTTCAGAGCTGGTTTGGGCACAAAACTCGGTGCTCCTCACTACCCGGCCGTCGATGAGTCGCAAAGTCTGCAGCAAATCGGCACTGATTCTGGTCTGAATCTTTCCAGAGACAAGATTTGCAAAAATCTGTGTAGACTACAACTCGGTAAGTTTTGCAAAACAAGAAATAAAAAAAAACAGAAGTCTTTAAATTGTGTGTGTTTCGAAATAAGTACATCAGGAGTTCGGTTATATTGATCCTATGAATTCTTTTTACTATCACTGTTATTATAAATGATTTCAGTATGCGATAAGAACTCGCAGATTCAGAAAACAATTCAATTAAATACGAAAATGAAACAGTGAACATTTGAGTGGAAGTCTTTCAAACACTTCACGAAATCATCCGAAATCATTCTCATTTCAGGAGGAGTTGCGTGCCGCTGTCGCCCAGCAGCTTCCCATTCAACAGATCGCACAGTGAGCATCACGCCCGCGGCAGCAGCATTAGCAGCACATCGCAATGCAGCTTGCGGCACGTTTTGCACTCACACGGATGGAGCTCCTCCAATCGCTTGTACACTGTGTGCTCTGAAGCGGACAGAAGCTGCAGATGATGTTGACGATGACGCCTCCACGACGCCCGACTGGAACGCGCTGTGTGCGTCGCTGTGTAGAACCGGAGATGGCGGGTCCTTGTGCAATTGTGATTTGCCTCCATTCTTCCGGAAGGTTTAGCAGAGGCGTGGTGAGTTGTGTTGAGGTGATCGACAGAGCAGATCGACGCACAGCACTGCAGCAGATCACGGATCGCGGGATGAACTGCTGCCTGGTCGGTGACCACAACAGAATCCTCATAAAGTGAATGTGAAAGTGACACAAAGTTGACGAAATCTTTGAAACACGAATCGTTTGTTTGTCGTGTTCTTGCGTCGTGTTTTCTGCAATCGCGTCTCGCACAATTCGAGGCGCCCCTGCTAGGATCTTCCTCACGTGTGGCGAGTCAACAACAACCTATGGTATAAATTTAATTACTACAATAATTTAGTTAAAACCTGCGTTGTTAAACATACCTCATTAATAGTTGTTCGCGTTGCCGATATGTTTGGCAAATAAAACATAGAAACTATGCACGATTTGTTGATTGCAACAGACAACACTTAGTTGTTTACTTACACTTAACTTACTACTTAATTACTCACACGACGAGGAGCCAGAAGAAGTGATGAGATGGTGAACTGAGGTGAAATATTAAAGTTAAAATTCCCTATGCGATTCAATTAGTTTACGATTAATTTGAAAGTGTGTAAAGAAACGAAAGCAAGAAGAATGACGAAAGTTGCGACGTAGTTGTAGCAGTAAAATGTGTTTCAGTGTATCGTATAGTGAATATAATAATATAGAAAAATTATACAGCATAAAGCATTCACCAAAAAAAGCTGCTTGTTTCGGTTAATTTTTCGGTTCATTCGATTCGTTCGTTATGGCTTTTCGATGAATGAACTGTTACTTTGAATGAACTGTTTCTTTAAATGAAGTGTTTTTTTAAATGAACTGATTCTTTAAATGAATTCATGAACTGAATGAATGAATGAACTGTTACTTTAAATGAACAGTTTCTTTAAATGAATTGTTTCCTTAAATGAACTGTTACTTTAAATGAACTGTTACCTTGAATGAACTGTTACTTTGAATGAACTGTTTCTTTGAATGAATTATTTCCTTAAATGAACTGTTACTTCAAATGAACTGTTACATTACTATAAATGAACTGTTTTCTTTAAATGAATTATTACTTTGAATGAACTATTTTTTAAATGAACGTTTAAGGATAATCTAAATTCTAACGGCAACAAAATCACAAAAGGGCTTCCACACGTGTTCAGAGGTGATGTCGGACGTCTGATCTGGACGTCGCTTCATCCCCTTTGAGCACAAAATCTAACCATTAAGTGAGCAAAAACTACGAAAATCCAAGAAGATCATCTATATAGAAAAACATATCTGAATTTCAAAAAAGTTCGCATTTCCCACTCGTTTCCACATCATTTCAGTGTTCCGTTTGGTTTTCTGTTGTGTTTTAGTTCGTGATGGAATCAGCATATCAATTAATCACACAAAATATTGCATTCAAAAACATTTCGACTAAAATTAATTACAAAATACAAAACACAAAATGAAATGGAGTTTAATAGCGAAATGTTGTTATTCATTGAAAAGAGAAACGAAAATCAAGCAAAAAAAAAAGAAAAAAACACATAGAGTTCTGTTCGTATATTTGAATTTATATAAATATATAAATAATTAATCGCTGCATTATAAATAGCGTATATAATGTACATTAATTGATTAAATACTTAAATATATATAATACTTATTTGATTTATTGCGTTATATACACAAACAATAATCGTATAAATATAAATAATAATTAAAGAAAACTTGGAAGACATCAATAAAATAATTAATAGATAACAAGTACTTATAAATACATAATCAAAATCTTGTTGGAAGACATTTCTTTTAACAACAACAACAACATCAACAATGAAACAAACGTTTTGGAAGACATACTTACATATACTATATACTATATCTACATACGTGTTAAAATTACTATATATAAAGCACCCTACTGGACAACTAGTAAGTCCAACCAACAAACAGTCAATAAATATATTATAATAGTATGAATATTAGTTTTGAAGGAATCACCGTATTCTTGTATGTATTATTAGGTGGTATTTATAGTGGACATCACTATGTGTGTAGCGTCACTACTACATGGAAGTGTTTCAACTTCGCTGTGACAGACAATAAAAAGCAGAAATTCAGCTCCCAACTAACGACGGTTCGGGCCGTATTAATGCAAGCCATTTCCAGTTCCGATTGGAATCCATTAAACTATGTTATATGTGTGTACTATGAAAATGTATAAAACTATCGATTTCTTAAAAAAGCACTTTCGCAACATTTCATTTAAGCGTTTTAAGCGATTAGTTGAATGCACCAAGAAAAGAAAAAAGAAAAACAAATTATTATATAATAGAAAATGCACTCACAAAGAAAAAGATACCATTTATTTAAAGTTGTTTCGCACTAAAAACAAAAAAACAAAACAAAAGACACCAGTAAATGTATTAACTGCACTTAATTAGTTCTGCACTATCGTAGAAATATATCTATATATAGTATATACGTTTTCAGCCATTTATTATGCACTTGAAAGACAAAAAAATGAAAAAAAAATATCTCCCTCATCTCTGTGGGTGTGTGTAGAGTTTCCTCTGGCAACGGAAATGTTGGCAGAGAGGAATCCATCGCAACACCGCAAAATGGCACAGAAACCAGAAAAAGTTTAAATGTGTCAATAATTTGTGTTGAATTCACGAGGCCAAAACAACAGAAAATGTATGAAATGTTTGCAGGATTTATATATCCATTCAGTGTCTAGATAGCACAACACAAACATATACGATTATAATGGAATCATGTGTAAGAACAAACCAATTAACAACTAAATAAATAAATATTAATAAATGTGTTAAATGTTGAAAAACCTCTGAAATTTAAAAGTGTTCTTCTTTCAAAAAAGCATAAAGAAAAGTTAGTTGAAAGTTTTGATACGCAATTTCGATTACAGTTAAAAGACAGTTTAATTCAGTTCAATACAAGTCAGTTCAATTCAAGTCAAATTTTAAGTACAAAATTTAAACGTTTACCAACACTGCTCACACAAACGTTGGACCGTTTGTTCGAGTTCGAAGAAACCCTGTAGGAAAATTATGAATACGTTGCCCTGCAGGAAAACTCCGAACTTGACATGGACATAAAACAAAAATAAAATAAAAAAGATAAAAACAGCATAAAATCAAATATTGGATAATTGAGGGCGATTAATTAATTCCGATTTCTGAATTTCTGATTCGATTTTTCGGTTCTTTTTATGGGCGTTTCTTTTTATTAAAAATATCTCCAAATCTCAAGTCTAAAATCGAAATCAAAACTTTAATCAATTAAAATTTACATAATAGTTTATAATAAATTATGCATGAAAATACATTTCATTTGTGTTTAGGACTAAATAGATACTAGTTTACAAATGAATGAGAATGATAAGAAAAGAATTGTACAAGAATTATTATAACTGCACAGTGGAGCAAAATTACAAACTGATTACTTGAAATACTTAATACATTTCAGTATCTTGTAGATAAATGCCTATGGAGTATATAGAGTTCGTATGTTTAAATAATTCTGACGTAACGAAGATGGGAAGAGAAATTATTGGAAACTTCATTTAGTGACGTTTCTTTATAATTTCCAAATCACTCCGCCAAAGGAGTACATTTCAGGGAGAGAGTGGCCACTGTGCCTTTGGGTTTAATCGCATTAGCCGAGATCTGTAGGCACCGGAGAATATATTATGTACACTAAATGATGAGTTTTGCCCATTGTTTGGTAGAAGACTCTCTTTGCGAGTTAACAGAGCAGAAAAGAGTAGAATCAAACCGGTTCCGAAGGTGGTTGTGGTCTCTGCTCAACTGACTGAGTGATAAGGCTGTAAAGAATTTGAGAAAAACAATAAAACAGCAGTTAGTGGAGTGTTTAAGACAAGTTGTAGTGTTTAGTTAGCGACCAACTGGTGCCTGGACGTGTTCTCATTTTGCTGGTCTTAGTGATATACTTCTGTTCGTTTCAACTTGTCAACTTAGCTCCAATATTGTACAGAGTCCAAAGACAGCGAAATGTCGAGCAGCTTCGTGCATATTCCTGAGGGCAGCGATTTCCCACTGGAGAACCTACCGTATGGTATCTTCTCCACGAAGACGAATGTAAGTATGATTATAAAGCATATTTTCTTAATGAAGTATTATTTAATTTAGTATTTGAAAGTAGTTAGGAAGAGAGTAGTTAAGAGATGAGAGACTTCGGTAGAGACTGAGTCGGAATTCGGGATAAAGAATTTATGAAGAAGTTGTAGGATCAGCGGAATGATTTCACACGTTTGGTAAAATGGTCGTTCGAAGTGGTCATCTTCACCATCGCAGGATGAAGAGTTTGAAGTCAATATAACTCAGATGTTAAAGTTTATCTCTTGACATCCCGTCAGTAGCGATGAGAAGAAATGAAATACGATAACAAAGAGATTTCAGAAGAAGAAACATCAGAAGGTCTTTTCTCAGTCTAAAGAAATTTTGTGAATTATTAAAAAATAAGCAAAACCTGTTTATTTATATATGCATATCACATTTATATTTCTTTAGTTTTTTGAATTTTTTGATATTTATGAAATTCCAATTAAATGAGATTTGAATAAAGTAAAATAATCTAGAACACAGCTTAGACGAGGAGAACAGAAAACTGGTTCGGAGACAAGAATTTGAATATACCAACAATTCTAACACAAACTTGTTGACTGATAACGAATAATAAAAATAAAAATAATAATAATTTCAGTCTAATGATGAAACTGAAATCCAGTTTTTGGTTAAATGCTTGAATTCACTGCTTTTAAACTTTTATCACAGCCCCGCAAACGTGTTGGTGTTGCTGTCGGAGAGAGTGTTCTGGATTTATCCGGCGTGGTGCAGTTTTATCCCCCGGAAGTTCAGGTAAGCTTAAAATATCCTGTAAAGCTCCCAGCTAACGGTTGATGTGCCCGTTTCCACGCAGGATGCCCTCAACTCACATTCGTTGAATTTGCTCATGAGCCTCGGCTATTCAGCCTGGAATGTAGTCCGTACCAGAACCCGTGAACTGCTGCGCAAAAACTCACCACTTGAACAGAATGCGGTTCTAGCGAAAACGTAAGCTTTCCAAATTTCTAATACTAGGTTTACACTGCAGTTTAACTAAGCGAGATGAAAGTGGTCTCTTAATGTAATCAATACTATTTACAGCATTTAACTTTTGCGCGTCCATTTTAATCTTTATGACGTTTGTGTCTTTTTCAATTCATTTCGTACTCACTAAAATACAAATAAATACATCCCAGAGATGTATGGTAAACCAATTGCTTGAGATTACCGATGAGATTATATCTAATCAGTAGGTCAGAGATCTACTGTCCATGCCTAATATTCAAGGTTAACTGCGATAATCTCGTGGATTGTATTAAGCTCGCGCTGTAAACCTAACATAACTGTTAATTGTCCTCTCCGAACTATTCCAATTCCGATCTCTTTCAACTTCTTGCAGCGCCATCATTCCTCAGAGCGAGTGCGAAATGCATCTGCCCGCTGAAATTGGCGACTACACCGACTTCTACTCTTCCATTCATCATGCCACCAACGTGGGCATCATGTTCCGCGGCAAAGAGAACGCTCTCATGCCGAATTGGCGACACCTGCCTGTGGGTTATCATGGTCGCGCCAGTTCGGTAGTGGTCTCGGGAACGCCCATACGTCGCCCACTCGGCCAAACCCAACCTGTGGACGGACAGCCGCCCGTGTTTGGACCTTGCAAGTTGCTTGATTTCGAACTCGAGATGGCTTTCTTCATCGGAGGACCCAGCAATCAACTGGGCGAACGTATTCCAGTCGACGAGGCCTGGCAGCACGTGTTCGGGTTCACTCTCATGAATGATTGGAGTGCGCGTGACATACAAAAGTGGGAGTACGTTCCGCTGGGTCCATTTACTGCTAAGAATCTAGGGACCACCATTTCACCTTGGGTCGTGCCCGTGGCAGCACTGGAACCATTTCTAATTGAAAACTTCCCACAGGAGCCCGAAGTGTTGCCCTATTTAAAGCATGAACAACCATTTAATTTCGACATCAACTTGGAAGTGTCACTCAGACGTAAGTGCATATGTACTCGTAGCTCCCGATACGCGTATTGCGGACAAAATTTTTTTATCTCGGGTCCAAAGCTTCTGAGGCTCTCTCTCTTTATCTTTATTTGACATACAGCTGAAAACACTGGCGAGACTCTCATCAGCAAATCCAACTTCAAGTACATGTATTGGACCGTTCTGCAGCAAATCGCTCATCATACGGTCACCGGCTGCAACTTGCGTCCTGGCGATTTAATGGCATCGGGCACCATCAGCGGAGAAACTGAGGACTCTTATGGATCAATGCTTGAACTCAGCTGGCGTGGATCGAAGACAATCAACTTGAATAACGGTAGCACACGCAAATTCTTGCAAGATGGCGATGAGGTCATTATTCGGGGTCACTGTGAACGTAATGGCTTACGTATCGGTTTCGGTGAATGCGTGGGAAAGGTGCTGCCAGCGAACTCTTTCTAATGAAATAACGACGTTATAAGTAAATAAAAGAGCTTTTCGAGAAAACAGAAAGTACAGCTTCTTTTATTCAGATGATAGTTTAGATGATGATAGATAGCATGATGTTAGTTTAAATTCTTCGAAGAGATTTCAAAAAGTTTTCTTTAAAAAGTCTTCGTTGTAGAAAGTCTCTGTTGTGAAAAGAGGACTGTCGATTGAAGAAAAGTGGAGTGTGCCTAGTGCTTTTAATTGAAAATACGAATACCTCTTTCGTTCAGCTGTTTAAAGTGGCCGGCCCTCTCCTGGCTACACTGACTGTCAAATAATGGAACGTGTTTCTTCTACGCATGTCTATTTTTTTCTACTTGGCTAACTGAGTCTCAATTCTCTACTCAATCGTGGTGTAAATTAAATTCTTCTCGCAGTAAAGTTGCTTATTTTCTTGAGCTCTTTCTTACGTTTAAAAAATGTGCGAAGAGAAACAAGTAATTTCGATAGAGTACAATAAAAAAATATGCATGCAAATACAACGTTGTTTATATACATACTTAGCTACATACATGAATCGTATGTATAAAAATAATGACCATTTTGGAATCTGATAAAAGACACTTAAAAATATTAGATTTTTCATTCGTTTCAGTTGAAAATATTTTATTTATTCTACTTCTACTTAACGCTTATTTTAGTTGACTCTACTAGGCATCGATTTAAGAAACTCAGACGTATACTTTTTAACACTCTTTCTTGCTTTGGAGACTTATTTTATCTACTTATTTTAGGCACATTGCTATTGTATTCTACTATACTGTACTTTACTCTAATCTACTCAACTGTACTCTACTCTTCTCTACTCTATTCTATTCTACTCTACTCAACTGTACTCTACTCTTCTTTCCTCTATTCTACTCTACTCTACTCTCCTCTGCTCTGCTCTACTCTACACTGCTGTACTCTACACTGCTCTACTCCACTCTACTCTACTCTACTCCACTCTACTCTGGTCTATTCTACTCAACTTTACTGTCCAGTTTTTTACTTTTTGTTTTACTGTATTCAATAATATAGAAATATTTAATTCTAGAAATATGTTCTATCAATTTTTTTGGAATTTTGGAGTCCTATCAAAATCAGTAGTAGATCTACTGCATTTGGAGTAAAGTGAAAACCCTGACGCCTGTTTGTCTGTCTCCGTTGAGCGCGGTTAAAATAACACGAGCCGCGAACTTCGCCGAACAGCAAAAACTCACAATATAATGGCCAAAACTTGGGCGGCCGCCGAGTGATTACTTTGTTTTTGGTTTTTCTGATTGTTTTGTTCTGCACGGAATATTTGTATAACCTGAAAATGTTTTTTGTTCGGCCGCTAAAACAAGCGCCACTTGTTTAAAAACGGAGCTACACTGCACAGCTGAGATGTGTTTCAACTTTAAAGCAATCAAATTTTAATTTAAATTAAAAACTTTGGAGCTGTTTTTTAAAGATTGAAAATTTTAAATATTTTTTTTGTTTAATTGTTACAATTTGTGATCTGTTTTTTATTTAGTTTTTTAATATGATCAAAAAGAAAACATTTATTTTATTAATCTATTGTAAATTAATAAATAAGCAAAGGATATAAAAATTTTTAAATTAAAAAACCTCATCCAAATTCTAAAATAAAACCCACAAGTGGATTCTGTCGTATTTCTGCTGATTAAAAACTTGAACCTCACAAACTCGACGAAGCAACAACGCGAATATGTAATTAAAGAGCAAAAGCAGCAGACAACAAAAATAAAGTAAAAACCAAAAGACGAAACAAAACAAAACGAAAGCAAAAACAGCACGAAATGAAGAAAAAACGAAAACCAACAAAATTAAGTACAGGAGAGCCTCAGAGAGATGCGAGAAATAATACGCGGAGGCGGATGTCAGACTGCGCCTCTTGAGGCCGGCTCAAGAAAGCTTCTAAAGTTGCTCACACTTCAAAGATCGTGTATCTTTAATGCATTCTTTATAATTCTAAAAAATGTATTCTTTCTTCTATATTTTCCAGAATATTCTCTGGGTATTGATGAATATTTTGGATTTCTTTGTTTTTTTAATAGGAATGCAGACTATTTTTTTTTTCAGAAATAAATTGCTAGAGCTACAATAGAAAATATTAAAAACAAATTACATAATACAAAATTTTCGCATCAACGTCGAGGCCCATGTGGATCGAAAGTTGTTCGACTGTTTGCAATCATCCAGAGCTCTGGCCTCAAGAGGTTTAGTCTGACATCGGCCGAACGGAATAAATTGGATCCACTGGATCCCAAGGGTACCGAAGTACTCTCGCAGAGAGAGTATTCGATGTCCGAAGCCTCACGAACTCTCTAAGTTCACTCCCCCCTCAAACGTAAAGGGGAAACGCTGTTTAATATCTCACATTGATTCTTCTGCCACTTCTTCGCTCCCGCCGCTCCGTGCAAGGATGTCGCAGCAGCGAAGTATTTATTTCTCGTTCGAACAGTTTGATTCGAATGCGGACGACGGACGGACGCATTTTAAACGCTGGCGCCGGTTCCACTCAAAGCACATTAGTTTTATTATTGGCCAAAACACACAAACAACAACGAAACTGCACCGAAAACTGGATGTGCAAACTAAATGAAGAAATCAACTAAATAAATAAATAAATATTTAATCGATTCGAAGTGAAACATCTGAAAGTGAGTGTACCAAATTTTGTATGCAATCGATTCCAAAAAAATAGAACAAAAACAAAATGAAACAAAACTAAAATATCTACGGATTTAAAAACAAAACTAAACGTAGCAGAATATTCAGTAAATTTTGAATTTGCGATACTTGTTTTTTGTTGGTGCATGATTTTTTGTGTATTTTTTCAAAAAGTGTGCTCGCACATTATTAAAGAAATCGTGACCGAAACGGCTGGAAAAATCAATTCTTTTTGCTTATTCTTTGCGCTGTCGACGACAGACGGCACTCAACCAACCCTCCAACAACGGCTACAAGAACAAAAATGCAACAACAACAAAACACCCCAAAGCCGATTCAATACGACCGACCCACAAGCAAGTTTGTCTCGATGGCACGACGGAAACTGAAGACTCCCCAGCAGCGACGTCGTCTGTCTGCTTTGCTGTTTTGTTTGGAAACGAAGGACGCGCCGACGGACGGACGGATGGACAAACAAACGGATGTCTTTAGCCGAGTGTAGCTGCTGTGCTGCGCAGCGAGGGGTGTTGTAATTATGCCCTGCGTGGTAACTGCAGCGACTCAAAATTTATACAGCGGCAAAAACGGAGCTGCAAAAAAACCATACAATAGGCAAAAACAAACAGAAAATGTGAACGTTGCATTCGTAAGATATGCAGATAAGCTTCTGCAGACTACTAATGTTCTGATTGTTGTTGATGTTGTTGTTGCTCTGGCTGCACTTGTACTTGTATTTATTTATGAACTCATCATTGCTATAATAATAATAATAATAACAATAAAAAAAGGTACAGAAAATAGCAACAAAAAGCGCAGCTAATAAAATAATCACATAGCGCCGCGCATCACTGATGCTGCAGCTGATGCTTCTTCGTCTTCTTCCTCCACTCTACACACATTCCACTGAATGCCAGTGAGATGCTAATAGTTTTGGTTCAGTCTATTTACTGTTACTGTGACTCTTATCGCGGCTGTTATCCCATTTTTGTTGCTGTTCGCTCGACAGTGTTTTAAGTTTAAAAAAAATCCCAATTCAAATAATTAATCAGCACAATTTATAGTGAGTCAGCTGAAACAATGGAACTCTTTATTCGTCAGACTGTCAATAGCAGTTCCAGATTAGGCGCAGTCAGTTGAAAGAGATTTTCTTGTAGATTTTCTGTTTGTCCAAAAGACCGAAAAGAGAGACGAAACAGGAGACTAGTGAATTATTTCCTCGGCTCAGAATCAATAAAACTCGTCAGCGAGACTCGATAGACGTTTATTCATTATTTACTTTAATGCAAACCTAGTTCTGATCATAAAAACTCACATCGGATAGGTCCTCACAGTGCTAAATAACTGTTGACCCAAGATTTATTGAAGGGGCCTCAATAGATCTCTCTTCTAAGGTCGGCTAAGGTTAGGGTGACCCCCTCTGATTGATCCTAGCTAGCCGTCAAACTGTACTCTTTAGAGACGTTCTCAGAAACGTTAGAAATATTACTCGAATGACACTAGCTACCTATCAAGATACGTAAAATGACATGATTCTATACTAAATACACGATACTGGAGATACATTAATTGATTTTCAACAATAGACGTCGAACGGAAGTCAGAAGCTACTTTCGACAGATGTCAATCGACACTCCCTCGATTGACATCCAATGAAAACCCCGTTGAAATCAACGTCGGCCGACACTCGATAGAGACATCCTGCCAAGTCGAATAACATCAACAGTAAACGTCACTAGTCTCCAGTCTAATAGTTGTATCAACAGATTGACTTTTGACGGGAAACGTGGAAGACGTTAAGTGGCAATCAAATGTCTTCAGTATTGATTCGCAATGAATGTGAAAGCTTACACTAATCTCACACACTCGTATATGATAATGAAAAAAGGATGTCGGCTCTGAAAAGAGTGGATCGTCAAGAATCTTAAAATTGTCCCCTCGTGTCCCCTGACCTGGTTTTAACCAAATCAAGTTTTATGGGGGAAAAAATCCCAAACAAATATTACCTTAAAACTTCAAATCACAAGCCGAAAAGAGCCCACTAAAGTTTCACTAAAATTAATAATTTATGCTCATTTCATTGTCTACATGCATAAATTGTATTTTAATGGATTTGCTTTACATACAACGAAAAGCAAATCATGAATAAAATCATCAGCGAAAATAGTCTCATACTTCATACATTCTTATTGTACAATACAATGAGTAAAAAGCTGCGAAAGTGATTAAAACTTGTGACGGGTTTAAAGTCGAAAACGTTGAGTGTGAAAATCGTGTAAAAAATTTAAATAACAAACAATTTATTCGTCTTGTTGGCTTGCTTAGTCTGGTGCTGTTATCGGAATTAAAATAAATCATTCTGAGTGCCAAACAAATAAAAGAGTGCTTCTTCCTTTCTTGCACCCAAAACCGTTTTTATATTTGTATTTATGTAGATCGACCCAGTCACGAAAGCGATTCTTTTGCAAGTCATTACTATGAAATTCCGAGGTAATTTCATTTTGTTCCTTCTCCGTCTGTAAAACGTTGTGCATCTTTAAAAATATACATATCATTCATAAATGTTATTTTGATGATAAAATATTAATGGGTTTACTTAGTAGTGTGATTCAAAAGAAGAAAGCTTAAAAGAGATTATAAATCAACCTCAAATTTTAACATCACTACTATAGAAGCTTTCAATTGAGGTAATAATAAAGTATTCGCCAGTAAACTAAAAAAGTGATTAGGGCCTTTAGTAAATAAATCATGTGAAAAGTAACAATTATTATAGTAATCAATCAATAGCTGCGCTTTAAGATTTCGTCACTTTTCTCAAAGAAAACAGGAAGCAAAAACAGTCCCACCCAATAAACTAAACTCATATTTCACAATAATATAATAATATTATATTATTGTTTAAAATTAGTTACTAATATTAGAGAAATTCTGATATCAAAAACAGAAATAATACGTATTAAATTTCTGTACGTTTTGAATGTTGGATTTCTTAGCAATATAAAGATATACCGAAGCCTCGAACGTACATATGTATATGAAGATATAAGCAAAAATATTTTTGTAAAAGAAGGTAGTTATTTAAACCTCTTGGCCCAAAAAATATTTGTATTACGTGTGAATAAATTACAACCAGAGTCCACACGTTTTGCATATAATTTTTGTATTATTTCTTTTTTTGTGTTCACACTCGATGATAAAATATCATCGCTTCGGAATTGACAAACGATGACTTTGATGAGCGAATATACATACAAGAACTATAAATTGCTTATAATGAAGATTCGGTCACAAACTAAACGAAGGCAACATACCCATACATAGTTATGTACATACATACATATATGAGAAAAACAAATAAATGTGTTCATACTTCATAAACGTCTGCTTGGCTTCATTGCAGTTTGGCTCAAGAAATAATTATGGAATCGCTGTTATTCGCCAAGCTGCAAGTGCATAGCTTGCAAATTAATGAAGCCAGGAATGAACTCGAGTAGCTGCTAGATGCATACATAATATCCAGCCAGGAACGTCAACGGGGCCCCGCCATCGACGGGCTCCGGGCCTGATTTCAGTTAGTTTCATTGCTTTTAAAACGGTCCTAATCCTATCCAGATATCTCTAATAGTTTGGGAGATATATTGATATATTGATAAGAATTTCACATGTTGATGGGCTATAGCACGATAACTATACGAGAGCAGAAGTTGTTGTTGTTATCAGCGCCAAAAACTACAAGAATAACAACAACATTAGAGGGAGTCAACTCATGTATTCTACACACTCGTAGTTGAACTCGGTGGGCGGATCCGACTCCTACTCCAATATTTTGGGGCCGATTTGTGTATAAAAGAAACCAAATGCAATTAGATTAGATCCATGCGGGGAGCGGGGGCAGGGGGCTTCAGGTCAAGACTCATGACTGGAAGAGACCGCAATACGACGCTGACTACTTAGCAGCTATGTGCACATACATACATATGTATACATGTGTTTATTTATATCGACATATTTATACATGTAATTGCTCACAGTGACTACAAATTTCAATATAGTAGATTTGAATTGCATAATCATGAAAGTTTACACACCCTGGTAAAAAGGATGGGCTGTCATTTGAAACTGATGCTTATTTTTAAGGCTCAAAACCTGTCAAAATATCACACGTCTTTAAAAACATGACTGTTAAAACGTGACCATCAAATTATGACTGCCAAAGTATGTCTTTTAGAGGATGACTTTTAAACTAAATCTAATCTGGTGCCCACCGCACAATTCTATGGAAATGGGACTATACCTTCAAAATCCAAAGAATATTGCAATCCAAATCAAGGGGTGTAACTCCCACATGTGGCCCGGTTGGCATCAGTGTTCGCTACGACACTGCTTGCGCCTCCCCACAGCAAAGCCCTCGCTATGCCGGCGTGCATTGTACATGTAGGGTAAACACGCCTTCTTCCTGGCTATAGTTATGTGGTAAGCGGCTAATCGGCGCTACTCAGTCCTGGCTTACAGTTTATGGCTTGGGCGCCCTCCAAACTAACTCACTCACATTCTATATAACTGCAAATTTATGATTGATATCTGATTTTTAATCTTTTACCTGGTTTCTTCTTTCGCCGTAGCTTCCAATGAATGGATCCAGAAACTGATGCACTATTTCCAATAGACGCCCACTACGTTTAGTAATCCTCCGGCAAGGCATACGACGAAATAAAAATGCTACAATCAACACAAACAACTGTTTGCTTGTTGACTTTGGTTGCTATGGTGAGAGGAGCTGGTAAGAGTTCAAGCAAACTTGGAATCATCAAATTTGGCATCACTGTACAAAATGTAATAGCTTAACTTTTTTTGTCCATTAAATCCACCGCCAGCTCAAAAGCCGTTGTTGTGCATGCGATACAAATTCGATGACAGCAGTATGTTGGATGAAGATGATTTCGATGAGTATTCGTCGTCTGGTTACTCGGAATCAAGCACCGTGCAGGTGGCTGTTAATACTACGCAAGGAACCAACTTGGACTCCGTCCCGCGACCCATGAAATGTGCTCCAGATTTCAACTTTTGCTTTACGCTATGGACTCAGCTTGCGAATGGCACGAATCAAAACATAAGCTCGCAAGGTACACAAACTTTTTGTTTATGGGGTGTGTATGAAGAGAGAGTTTGAGAGAGAGAGATGGAGGTAGGCAGTTATATAATATGTCTTATTCTTTCAAAAACATGTCAAATAATTTTCTACGATGAAAACAAGCATATGCTCCTTAAATAGTAACTGCCCGGATAGCTCAGTCGGTAGAGCATTGGACTTTTAATCCAAGGGTCCAGGGTTCAAGTCCCTGTTCGGGCGAGCAAATTTTTTTTTTATTTTTTTTCATAAATCATATTTTTTAATATATAAGTTCTATTTTTTTTTTATTGTGATAGGTTGCTGGAAAGAAAGTACCGACCACAACGTTACCTGTGTACAAACCGAATGCGTGGCCAGCAACCGCAATGATTCGCTGCTTTATTGTTGTTGCTCGGGTGATCTGTGCAACAAAAATATGTCCGTCGCAAGGCCAGTTATCTTAACAGTTAGTATTTATGATTATAATTCAGGAAGCTCGCAACCCATTTCTATTATTTTATTCGAAATGCGTTAATTACTTTACGTCCTTTTAGGGGAACAGCAAGGAAGCTGCTGCTGCTGCCGCCGCCATCAGTCGCATGCACCGAAAATCCGAGCAGAGCACCAGCGTTATTTTGTACATCGTCATCAGCTCAATCTTTGCACTGGCTTTCGTGCTCAGCGTTCTTTACGCCACTTCATCCTACATGCGCAAACGCGATAAACCGCAACCGGAGGAAGCCCCACTGGCGCCCTCGGGTCCTCGTTACAGCTCCAACTTAAGAAACGTTGATAATCTCAAGTGTCTGGACATGATCGGCCAGGGCAAGTATGGCGTCGTCTATAAAGGCATGATTCACGAGCAGATGGTCGCTATTAAGAACTTTCCGGAGGTCCACAAGCAGTATTATCTCAATGAGCGCGAGATCTACTCACTTCCGCTAATGGACAGCCCTTCGCTGTTGACTTACTTCGGTTCGTAGTTAACGCGATTATAAGTGTTATGGGTGTACAACTCTGAATCGTTTTTCATTGTACAGGTTACGACGAACGACCTACCATCGACGGCAAGCCGCAGTTCCTCCTCTTGCTGTCATTGGCGCCTTTGGGCTGTCTGCAGGACTGGCTCATCGGTAACACGTTCAATTTCGACATCTTCTGCACCATGGTGAAGTCCATCACTCGTGGGGTGTCTCACTTGCACACCGAGCTGCAGCGTGGTGAGTTGTATAAGCCTTGCATCGTTCACCGCGATCTCAACACGCGGAACATCCTCGTGAATCGCGATCTTAGCTGCTGCATCGGGGACTTCGGCTTCGCGCTCAAAGTCTTCGGCTCCAAGTACGAGTACAAGGGCGATCTGGCTCTAGCCGAGACGAAGAGCATCAACGAGGTGGGCACCATACGCTACATGGCGCCCGAGTTGCTGGAAGGAGCAGTCAATCTGCGCGACTGTGAGACCTCGCTGAAGCAAATGGACGTCTATGCACTGGGCCTGGTGCTGTGGGAGGTGGCTACCCGTTGCACGGACTTTTATGCACCCTCCCAAGTAACACCCTCGTACAAGGCGCCCTATGAACTTGAGGTTGGTTCGCGGCCGTCTTTCGAACAGATGCAGGTGCTGGTAGCTCGGCATAAGGCTCGTCCGCTATTTCCCGTCGGTTGGGGCGGTGGTGCAGCCGAGAAGTTAGTGAAAGACACCTGCGAAGATTGCTGGGATCATGACGCCGAAGCACGTTTGACTTCGTTGTGCGCCGAGGAACGCATGCAGGAGGTGGAGCACTTGCGGCCGCGCGCATTTCTTCTCAGCCAGGGCACGAGTCCCCGTCTCAATACCAACAACTTGGCGCTTGACCAGCAAGTGATGCTGCATCAACCACAACATCATCAACAGCAGGCGCAAAATGGACGGAACATCTCGCCAACTGCTTCCAGCTTCGAGGCGCCTTCGACGACCGTCATTCCGCCGCCAAATCAACAAATTTTGCCTTCCATGAGTCCCTACGGCAACGCCTTAGGGCTGAATTCCAATTCCAGCGGACCGCAACCGGAAAAGAACCATCTTATGCATCCGCAGCAACAGCTGCAACCATATCAGGGGCGAAACCCGTGCCAGGAACGGAATCTGGCGCCTTTGAGCACACGTCCTCCACAGGTGCTCGTGGAGAAAAGTAAAAAACACAGCTTCCAGAGTGGGCAGGAGAACAGCTTGTCGTGCTTAGAGGACGATGTTTCGGTGGAGGAACTGATTGCGGGCAACTCGAAGAAATTCATCGCCTTGACCCAAAATGGGGGCTCCAATATGGGCCAGGGATTCCCCAAGCAGCAGAACACCGAGAAGAAGCTGCGCGGATGGCATGGAGTTCGTGCTTTGATCCAGAAGAAGCTCTTCCGCAAGGACGGCACCAGTGACACCGCATACGGCGATGAGAAGTCGAATCTGGTAGACAATCGCTACGCGAACGTGGCGAAGGGAATGAATCACAGTGCGATCTCTCCCACGAAAGACACAACAGTTAACTTTATTGGCGACAGGCAACGAAGTCATCAACGCAGCTGCTCGGTGACGACAACTGGCACTGCAACAACGACAGCGACACCAACGCCAACGCCAACATCGACAGTGTCAACGCCGGTGACAACGCCAACCGATGGTATGGTCCTCAACAAACGCCCAAATAATTTAGAGCTGATTGGTTCTGCGACCTCTCGAGAGGTGTCGCTACCAGTCTCCCCCGATTTAAGCAGACCCAATGTTGTACGCAAAACTTTTGAAAGTGTGACCAGTGATACTTCCGAATATCGTCCACCAGCAGCGCAGAGCATCAACATGCGCATAAGCACCCCCTCCCGCGTCGTACCTCGCTCCCTCTCTAACAGTCTGAGCAAGGGAAGCAGCAGCAACAACAACAACAACAACAACAACGGAAGTATACCGGAGGCGCCCTTCAAGAATCTGTCGGCAATGCGAACGCTGAAAACCGCCGCTAGGCCCATCAGTGCCGAAAAGCACTTCCGCCGCCAACGCAGTCTGGAAGTTTTCAACGAGGTCTTCAGTGGGCGGGGCAGCACCGACAAATTACGCAACCCCAGCCAACGCGTCAAGACACCGGGTGACGTTCCGCCGTCGGTGCGAAAGGTACGCGCCTCCAAAACTCTGAGCTTGTACGATGACCGCATGATGGATCCGACGACGATGAACATACTCTAGCACGAGGAGGTTCTGCTCTTGGAGTTGTAAGCACGCAACCGGAGAACAGAACGTCACCCTGAACGTCGCACCTGACAAGCGCACTCATCCACATTCATTCACAGTAGACGGCATCGCCACTAAAATTCCATTGTGAAGTACAGTGTAAAATAAAGCACAATCTCGCGTAAATGTTATATGGTAGCTTAATGGATCGGTCTTAGATTAGGAAATGTGGAGAGGTGTATGGAAGCAACCAAAGTCCTTATGTAGCATTAACTTCTGTAGGTATTTTTTGTGTTTGTGTGTGTGTTGTGTTGTGTGTTAAAATTAAGAGTGGCATAAGTAAATCCAGAAGAATGACTGCTAGGTTTGTTAAGTAATGGCGGGGTGTACGGGACCTACGAGGGTTATGCTCGTAGGTGACCGGTTATGACTTCGGATGTCAAGCGTAACAAATGATCCCCAAGTGAGTAAAACAAGTGTTTCCCCATTAAATTTAAGCTAACTTCCAAGTCATTTCTATCTATTTCATAGTCGATTTCTTCTTAGAGTTCACTTTGCTATGTTTTCTTTCGTTACTTTTCGAAAAAAAACCTCGATGCATATTAAAATTTAGAGAGTCTTTAATAATTCCTTGTAGAATAGATGCTGAAAGAGTGCTTCCTCTCAGAGTGAAGTCATTCAGCCGCTCTTCAGTCACATTCAACGTGATCCTTTGACTGCTTTCTTCTACATACATACATATACAATTTGAGCTTGTAATTAAATTAGAATATACTTAAATATGTATTCAAATATTAGAGTTACATGCAAGTATAATCATAGGAATCTTTAGCGCAATCGATGCACTCTATCAAGATTCCGCCAAGAGCGGAATAAAATTTAGTATAATTAAAAATGTATTATTAAGCATTCAGAGTGAAGATTCGAAAGCATCACTTGGCTGAGCTGGCCAATTCAAGTAAAGCTTTATATACTCCATTCGAGAATGAGCAGTTTCTGTCGCAGTCGATATCCTAATCCTCCGAAAAGATTCTAGTTTTATGGTGCCATAAACAGAGTATAGGAACCTATAAAGATGTAGAGCATCATCTTATAATTAACACTTTAAAGAAATGCCTTCTCCTAAAATGTAACGATAAAATGTAGAGAAAATATTAAAATGTACATTTAGTTTAATAACAATAATTATATTCTATTAAAGTTAAACTGAATTAAAATAAATTGAAATGAATTTGTTATCCAATTAAGTTAATTAAGTTATAGTAATTGAAATTTTGCGAATTTAATGTAAGCCTAAACTAAATTTTATATCAAGTATATAGTGATAATTTCCAGTGGCGGATTTAAGGTGCCCTTATATATACAAATACGATATATTCTCAAGGCCACAGAAGTGAAATTTTGAAATTATTTACGCTACGGTTTTTTAGTATTAAAATCTTTTATCTACAGATATTATAATTCGGTGTAAATTTTATGAAATGTAACATTATAAGCATGAAAAAAGAATTGTTATACTTTTATTATAAATTCTAACCATTTATCATTAATTTAACTTACGTAATGCAAATGTTTAGTATTAAAATATTGACTTAGAATACAAAATCAAATGAAACATACATATACAATATACTACACAGACATGCATACATATATACCGTTCAGTTGTGTTTTAAGACTCATATATGTATCTTAGATGTAACTGCAATCATCAAATAAAAATTCAGAAGTATATCGTAAGAATACATAAAATGGTCCAATAATTTTTATTTTAATTGTAGGAAAAAGAAAATAAGTAAGTTCGTGTCTTATAATTAAAAGTAGGGATTTCGTACATTCTTACTTTTAGTTTGAATGCTTTCATTTATCGAAATATTTCTCAATAAAATCTGGTTTACTTCACATTATTTCACTGGCCTGAAGTGTTAAATTGAAATGCTGAATTAATTGAAGAGTCCGAAATCCACCATTTAAAATAAAAACCAGAACACACGAAATACAGATTTTCAATAGACAACAAAATAATTTCATTATAAATGACGTATATAGAGAACTACGAGAATACGAAAGTGAAAATGAATAAAACATGTTCTTCTTTAAGAATAAAGCTATTCTTTAAAGCGTTGATTCCTTTGTTTAGAATGTCGTATTCTTTTATTATTCTATGACGATGATTTGTACAGAATTTTAATTTGAATCTCATCTAAAATCAATTTCAAAATTCCAAATTCATCTAAAAGTTCAAATGCGTATTTTTAATTCGTTTCTCGTCTGCTTAGGATCAAGTTGACGGGTTCGCTGGGTTTATTTATCAGCAACGTTTTCACATCCAGATCATCACTGAAGCCGTTCCAAGAAATGCTGTACGTCCGTATGAGCTGACAAAAATAATAATAGTATTAATAGTATTGTAATTCAATCGTTATAAGAAAAGAACACGCAACGTCATCGATTAACAATCAGAACGAATGCTATTTTCGTCACTAGTGGGCGTCAATTTTTGCCAGGATAGATAATTTTACTATACTAACTATTAAATATATAGTAGCTCACTTCGATCTGTTCAGGAAATGAGTAAAATTGGGGGACAAATTGATAGATCCTTTAACACAGATATTAAAAGTATATATAATACTATATTATAGCTTGTACTTCTAGTACAAATTGTACAAAGGACAGATAATGTAAAAGTTGGTGGATTCTGTACAAATATTGAATGTTATAGAAGCTTCGTTACAAAACTATTCACGTACCTTAAGGAGCAGAACCATTATATTCTGCTCAGCCAATCGTCTGGCAATGCAAGCACGCATTCCATGACCGAAAGGCAGAACCAGGTAAGGGTTAAAGGAATTGTTACGTTGTAGCCAGCGATCCGGATTGAATTTCAGAGGATCCGTGAAGTATTTGGTCTGTCGACAGGCCACCATGTTCTGTGTAACGACGACGGTCTAATGCAGAATATAGTAATGCAGAAACAACAACTGAAATGGGTTTAATTGTTCATACCCCTTTTGGCACTTGATAGCCACTGAACACTAGATCTTTGTTGAGTATTCTGCCCACGCCAATGGACACGGGATTCAAGCGGAAGACTTCTTTGAGCACGGCTCGTGTGTAGGGTATCTGAGTGCGTAAGCATTCGCCAGTCACCGGAGCTGCCTCGTCGCTTAGCACCCGCAAAGACTCCTCGTACATCTGTTGCTGTACCTGCTGATGCTTTGCTATGTGAAACAAGGCGAACGCTGTTGTATACGAGGTGGTATCGATGCCCGCCAGCACCAAGTCTGCCGCCATGCCGACAACGTCGCTGAGATCTAGTTTCGGATTCTTGAGGTATTCCTCGATTAAGGAACTACGCCCCAGATTCTGGAAACGAGTCTTGTGGGTTGTGTGTTGCTCCACCTGCTGATGCTGATGCTGATGCTGCTGGTGTTGTACTTCCTTGAAGAAGGAGATCTTTTGTGCTACCAGATCAACGACAACACTTTGCATGTACTCCTGAGCCTTGCGTAGCTTGCGGTAAGCGGGTGTTTCGAAGAGACGCCACAGCTGCAGACCCTGATCAGTGGGTAGTATCTGGCTGTTGGTAGTGCAGGCTGCCCGCACGAGCCGTGAACTACGTGAGTCGTCTGCTTGTTCTTCCGGGGAGAAGGCGTTCAAGCGCTCATCGAAAGTGAGCAAGCAGGTCACTAAAGCAAACGAAAGATTAATGCGAATCTCAAGTACTCCGGCGATGAGACAGGCGAACGAAACCTACACTCTAGATTAAGTCTGGATAACTTGGGCAGAATGTCGAAGCTCTCATTGCTGGGTAGGTGCTGAACGAACTCCAGGGTAACCGCATCCACGTCCGCCAGGAAGGTGCGTACACTTTTCGGGGCACTGATTTCTTTCTGCAGCTCCGAGCGAAGGCGCCACCAGTCAGCTCCATTTCTGTAAACACAAAAAACACTTCATGAAGTTGACCCAATTGACGGCTCGAGGACCGAACCACTGACGTTGGCAGCAAGCCGGCCGACCGGTAGATGTGCGGTCTGTCTTTCCGAAACTTCTCCAGGGCCAAGTGACTGCGTCGCTGTGGGTAATCGCGTTCGTTCAAAAGCAGCGCAATGTCACTGGGATCGTACAGCCACACCACATCCTGTCCCGGCGCCATCGTCTCACGCACGATCGCTCCATAGCGTTGGTACTTGTCTTGTCCGGCTTTGTGCAGCTGCAACCACGAGTAGCTGCCCACGAGAGGCAGATACTTGTACAAATTACCAAAGCCGAAGGGTCCACGCGGACCCGGTATGTCAGCGAAGGGTTTAGCCGCGGCAAAGTCGGTTGAAACACTCTTTGGAGGCGCCGCCGCTGCACTGGAAAAACATTTGGAGCAGATCAGCTTAAGATTTGTCTTCATTGTGGACTACTTCGGACGCAATAAAACCGGCAGCTCGACGAAACCATGTGGATCAACAGACTTTATTCAGTGTCACCGTCACAACTCACTGGATACAACTGCTCAGAAAAATTCGTCTAAAGAAGAAAGACGAAAGATAAAAAGATATACCCAATCAACAGTTTTTCGTGCTTACAGAGCGAGCTTTAGTTCGTTTCTTTCAAACTCTGCATTAAGAATACATAGCTTGATAAAAGATCTGTTCAGTCTTACGGATTCACTGGCATGTGTTAAAGCTGCACTCCACACCGAATACTTAAACTCAAGTCGGCCAATGAAGTTGTTTGTGGAGAGCTTTTATTTAAATGAAGCGCCCTTTTAGGCGCAGCTAAGAGTAGCTGTTACTCGAGCGATCGTCGGAACTAAAGTGAGCCGTCAGAAGGAAGCCAACTACAGATTAACTGTTGCAAGGACACTTTAAAAGGACACTTCAAAGTGACCTGCTTCCGAATCGAACAGGTACACGTGAGTCTGAACTGAAACATGAGTGTAATTCACTTCTATATTTGGTCAGTAAAGAAGCCAACAAAGACATGGATTTGAGGAAATTCCCAGAATTATCTACGGTTTTAAACATGAAATGCACAGATGCATGTATTTGTCATTACCTGCTTTCCAATTAAAAGTACCTCTTCTCGTCACTGAAATTTATTTCGTATGTGGATGATGAGAGACGTTCTTCTCTCCGCATATTTAAGGTTCAATACAGGATTACGGTGGTTCCATCACTGCGCGTACACAAGAGCCGAGTGTCCAGGTAGATCAAATATTCAGTGTCTAAAATGTGTAACAAACTAAGAGTAAATACGTTGAAATAGTAGTTAAAACTTATCTCTTCCGAATGAGTGCGGAAGAGGAAGCAAACGTTATCAGTTTTTCCAGTCGATGAAAACATGAAATTCAGAAATCAGTCGAACCGTTTGAGTTACTACTGTGTGCATTATGCTAGCACGCCTCTGACTTGGAAGTGTTACTCTATATACATACATATATATATAGAGTAAATATTGTACACGAAGGGGACTCGAAGCGGCTTCAAGTCAACCTCATTAAGTCTCTTGTAATCATGTACGCTTGGTGTGATATACAGCAGCGGGACCTCAGCAGTCCCGAATGACTTCGGGGTCTGATTACTTTATAACTGTTTCCTTCTCCGCTCCTTTTCAACAGATGTTCGATGTCGTCAGCACTCGTTTGATGGTTGATGAATAAGGTTACACTTAACAATGAGTAGTGACATCGATTGCAGTTGTATTTTTTGCATAATGCACTTGTTACGCAAGTCGTTTGCGAGGTTCGAGGGTGTAGAAAGTTCTCTAGTTATCTCAAATAAATACTCTAAGTACAGACGTGTTTCGTGTTTATAAACACTTATCAGTCAAAGCTGTCATTCCCTCATTCAGATGCATTCAGATGCTGTAACTTTAGTTATTATATATTAGTCGGTGCCGCATTGTGATCGACCAGTTGTTGTCTCGATGCAGTCGCGTGCACTCTTAACGCTTTCGCTAGTACTCGCTTTGTGCACAGATGGAGTTGTACACTCTGCCAATATTCTGGCTTTGATGGGGATCGTTTCTCCAAGTCATCACATCTGGTGATTTCGCTTCAAACACCATTGATCATTTCTAATTAAAGACCTTTTGATGTGTTGCAGGAATGGCGTGTTACTCCACACGCTCGCCCAGCGCGGTCACAACCTGACCATTTTGTCCGTGGATCTGCCGCGGGCACATGAAAAGGTTCCTCCGAACGCGCACTACATACATCTGGAGAAAGCATACGACATATATAAAGTAGAGGACGCGGATACGAAACTGGACATTACGGAGTACATTGGTCTCAGTCCCTTTGCGTCCATACCGAAGTTCTACGACTTCGGTCTTAAAACCGTCCAATTAATTTACGAATCTCAGGGAATTCAGCAGTTGTTGGCGTATCCGCGGGATTTCCGCTTCGACTTGATCATCTACGACTCCACGCTGGGCGGCTTTCTGTTGGCCTTCGCACACCACTTCAACTATCCGACCATAGCTGCCATCAGTGCCTTCCACAATCCACCGGCGACCATCGACTTTATGTCGAATCACTACTTCCCCGCCTACACGCCGTACCACTCGACGACGTACAGCCCACGCATGAGCTTCTGGGAGCGGTTTCACAACACGGCGGTGTTCGCAGCAGATACACTGTGAGTGAGTGAGTGCATTCTCGCAGATTTCACTGGTGACACTTATGACTCTTAAACAGATACCGTCGTCTATACTACAATCCACGCGTTGAAGCAATGGTGCGTCCGCATTTCGGTGGCGACATGCCGCCAGTTACTGATCTGGCGAAACTCACCTCGATTGCGATGGTCAATTCGCATCCGGCAATCGACTATGTGGAAGCGCTGCCACCGAATGTCATTGAAATTGGCGGCATGCAGATACAGGAGCCGAAACCTTTGCCAGCGGAGTTGGATACTTTTATGAGAGGCGGTCGCAAGGGCGTTATTTTCTTTTCGCTGGGCACCAATATGAAGAGTGGCGACATGAGTCCGGATAGAATGCAAATCATCCTGCAAGCTTTCGGCAACCTTACGGACTACAATTTCCTCTGGAAGTTTGACCAGGAATATTTGAGGGGCGAGACACTGCCGCCAAACGTGCTGATCAAACCCTTCTTTCCGCAAAGAGATATCCTGGGTTCGTGAGAGGCTTAGATGTATTAAGAGGCATTAATTTAAAACTCTTCAAATAGCGTATCCCAAGATGAGAGCTTTTGTAACACACTGTGGAGGTATGAGTTCTCAGGAGGCGACGTGGCGCGGCGTGCCCATGGTTGGTATTCCACTATTTTTCGATCAACATCGGGTGAGTGGTTGCTGTGTAGGAAACTAGCAATGATTGATACTATTTTCCGTGGCTGTGGTTTAGAATTTACGTCAATCCTTATTAGCGGGTTGTGCTAAAAAAGTGGACTACTTGACGATGACAGCGAAGCTGCTAGCTTCAAGTATAAAACACGTTGCTGCAGATCCTCAGATGGTGGCCAATGCTAAGCGGCGCTCACGGTACTTTCGCGACAATCCATTGAAGCCGCTGGACAAAGCGGTCTGGTGGATCGAGTATTTGATGCGCGAACCGAATCCGAGTCATTTAAAATCACACGCAGCTGAGCTCAACTTCTTTCAAGCACATTCGCTAGACGTGCTTCTAGTGTGGGTCCTTGCAATTATCCTCTCCGTGATGTTGGTGGGAAAAATACTCATTTCAGTTGTCCAACGGAGTGATATTCAAATGCCTCATCACAGCAGCAGACACAGAAAGAGTGATTGATAGCAATATGTGCATAAATTTAATATTAGTTTTCAATATTGACGGGTTGTTTAGGAAAATTGGTGAAACATGTACAAGAGGAGGTTCAAAGTAATAAAAACCATAAATTTAAAAAATCAAATAAAGTTTTAAAGATTAAGTTGTGTAAAGAAGAGCTACTTTTTTGGAAATCCGGGTAGTTTTGAAATTAGAATATGTAGGTAACACTTCGGCGAAATAATGCTGAATAATAACGAGGAGGTCGGGTGGATCCAATCTTTGGGAACTGGATAACTTTTGTTAAGAATCGTTTAAGGATTTAAGATCAGTTGAAGTTTGTTGAAAACTTATTAACTTTTGTCATGTGCAAGAATTTTTGGATTAGAAAATCGACTTAAATCGCTATATAGTATATAAATCTTATACCTAAATCGCAGAAGAAAAACTAACGGCGTTTATTTAGTATCTGTTGTTTTTGTTTTTATTTCATTCATTCTTATCCACTTCGGATATTTATTCCTCGCAACGGATATTCATTATATATGCTTAAAATCTCGTGCATTTATCTCGTGCATTTCGTAAATTTATATTCTTTCTAACAATCTTCAAGGGAAGCATTAAGAATGTAAAAAAAATAAAAGGAAAATTAAACTAAAGATTATAGAATGATAGCGACGCCTGCAAACAATGAACATCTATTGGCGAAGAAAATCGTCGTCTGTGGACTTCTAAACATAATGATTTTCATTTATAAGTTAACGATAATCTGACTGTAAACATGCAATGCTTCAACGAATTCAGCACCACTTTTATTATTAGTACGAGTACTTAATATACGAGTACTTAAATATCTATTCAGCATCTCGTGCCGACATGTGTAATGAAGCAGAGTTGCCACAAGGCATTCCTCGAAATTGTGGCTTCTGTGGATATTGAATTGCAACTCCGAGTACGCCTCCGAGGAACCCAGACCCAGAAGTCAGAGAGCCAGAAGCTTCGCTTGCGTGTAGCTTCAATATTTTGTAAATTGTACTAACAATTTTGTAATTAGATGTGTTTGTTGTCGTTTTGTTGTTAATATGGCAAGATTAATACATGAATTGCTATACGTGTAAACATAAATTAATTACATTACTAAAATATTGTTGTTAATTATAAGTAACATTGTTAATGTTGAATCTTTTAACGAGTTATCTATCGTTTTTTTATGTCCTTATTTAAGATCATCTTTCAATAATATTAGATTTAATCTACTGACTAAAATTAAATTAATTAACACAGATGGAAATTTAAATAAATACAAAGTGTTAGCAGAATGATCCTTTTGATGTACAATACAAGCCCGGATGGGTTGATCGGGGAAGAGAAGGTTTCGCACAACTCCATCTTTGGCTAGTGTTGGCTCCTCATGCTGTTGTTATTCAAGGTTAGTCAAGGTTAATCGGACGTCCTTGGGCGGGTTAAGTTGAAGCCGTTGTTACTGATGCTTATGCTGCCGATGAATGACGATGCGTGATGGATGGAGCGCCATCGCGTATGCGGTGCGTCTAGTAGCGTCTGGGATCGTAGGGCGGATCGTAGGGTGTCGCATTAAATCCCACGTAACGGTTGTTCTTCCGATGCACGAAGCCCTTCTCGGGTGATGCATTGTAATAGATCACTCGCCGTATGCCGAAGGGATCGACGTAGCCAAAGCTTCCGGCGCGCTTCTCGTCGTCCACTTGTTCTTCTTCGTGGTACTGATGCGGCAAAAAGTAGCGGAAGCCATTTCGCGTCACGGCCACGCCGTCGAAGTCGCCATCTTGCGCTGGCTGGTAGTCCGAGTCGAGCGTATTGCTCTGTACCTGTGGAGGCGGTGGCCGCGGTCGGCGGTAGCGAGTTGGTGGATGTGGTGGCTGCAGCACTCCCAGGCTGTTGACATCCAGCGGCAGGGAAGCAGACTGCGATCTACTGTCACTGTCACCACCGCGCGTGTGGGAGGCTCCATCGTGTTCATCGCCGTCGTGTGCGGGTTGGCGTCGATAATAATAGCCGCCGCCTGTCGCGGAACCGAACGGCGCTGGTGCGGGGTAGTCGTGGGTGGGCGAGGCCTCATAAGCTGCAATAGGCGCCGGAGTAGAGGACACAACCGCGATGGGACGCACACGGCGATGGTTGGCTGGAAAAGGCGGCTCCATGGTGAGTGAAGGCAGCGAGGGGAGCGGACGTGGTGCGGACGTATGGACATCGTTTTCGTGGTAGTTCTCGATGGATTCGGAGTGCGGACGAATGTGCACTGATGGCTGCGCTGGCTGCGCGTCATGTGCCAGTTCATCAGGGTAGTGATCGTAGCCGAGGTGGGGCGAGGGTTCCAGTCTGGCTGCCTCGGCTGGCGAGAGGTAGCCAAAGGAACGTGCTGGAGGCGTCGGTGTCGTACTGGGTGCTGGTCTGACATCCGTTGGGGGAATCGGTGTGGTGGAGTAAATATAACCAGCGTCGTGCTTTTGTTGCGTCGAGTGGGCTATACTGTTGGGCACAATGCTGCCGGACACCAGGACACCTGATTGGGCGGGAGTTGTCTTGGCGGATTTTAAGGCTTCCTGTAACAGAGTTGGAAAAGATTAATTAGTCAGTGCCAGAAGGAGCTAAGAGGGCAGAGTTTAGTTCAAAGCCAGAAGTTCACCAACCTCAATGGGTCTCCCTTGACCCACGAAAACGGTTTTCGACTTGAGTATGCGGTATCCTTTGGTATCGGCAATGTAGTCCTTCTGCCGCAGGTAACCGGCAGCATCTATCCAAGCTTCTGTACCTACAAGCAGAAGAAACAAAGAGGCAACATTCAAACTCCTTCCTTTGCGGCGGCTACCGTGGCGCATGCACCATACATACCTATGACGGTGCCATCTTTCAGGCGCTTCTCCTTGCGAAACTGCCCGTTATCGGTTTGGAAGCGAAAGTAACGCTCGGGGCCTTCATCTGTCTGAATGTGATATTGACCAGTGGCAGGGATGTCCCAGGAACCTTCAACGAATGTCGATATGGATAACTGAAAAAGCAGTACATACTCTTAAATCAAATACACTCCTCAGGTTCAGGTTCTACGTATGTGTATGTTACAGTTAGCATATAATGTCCTATTTAGTTATCCTTCCCGCTTTTGAAATGATCTCTTACGTTAACGCAAAACTATACTACTCGCATATAAAAAACAACGGTTACTTGGCAACCGCTTCAAATTAAATCGAAATCACAGAGTCGACAGATCCGTATAAAAATATTATACTGTCAGAATATTTATTCTACCAGTCAGAAAAAACCCTCAGCAGGAAATAATATTAAAGAGCAAATTTAACGTTACCACAGAATGGCTACGAAGGTGAAAATACAATCAAATGTAGTGAGGAATATGCATCGAGGCAACAGGTACGCGCGCTACTCGCGAAACGTAAATCAAATCTACTTCCGCGAAGACGAGTTCAAGCTACGGAAGTCTTTGCGGGACTACGCGTCCAAAGAGCTGGACAAACAGAACAAGCAACTCTACTTCCAGCGCGTTACACTACTGGGCAGGAACTTCATGAAGCAGTCCTCCTCTGAAAGCGATACAGAATCGGAAGAACAAGAAGAGGAAGAGGAACAAGAACAGGAACTAGAACAAGAACTAGGACTAGAACAAGGAGAAGAATACGAACAAGAAGAAGGAGAAGAAGAAGAAGAGGAAGAAGAAGAAGAAGAAGAAGAAGAGGAAGAAGAAGAAGAAGAAGACGAAGTAGAAGTAGAATTAGCACCAGAACAAGCACAAGGACAAGAACAAGGACAAGGACAAGAAGAAGAACAAGGACAAGAACAAGGACAAGAACAAGGACAAGAAGAAGGACAAGAACAAGGACAAGAACAAGGACAAGGACAAGAACAAGGACAAGAACAAGGACAAGAAATAGATAAAGAAGAAGAAAAAGAAAGAAAAAGACTAGAAAAAGAAAGAAGAAGACAAGAAAGAGAAGAAGAAAGAGAAAGAAAAAAACAAGAAAGAGAAAGAAGAGAAAACGAAAGAAGAGAAAGAAGAGAAAGAAGAGAAAGAGAAAGAAAAGAAAGAGAAGAAGAAATGGAAGAAGAAATAGAAAGCCCTGAAGAGGAGTTCAGGGACCTTATCCATAATCAGCTACTGGAAATAATCCCGTTCTGCGAGCAGGAGTCATTCATAGCCGACAGCGTCAATGGCGTATTCATCTGTATGGGTGACTACATGGTAATGGTGGTAGAGGCCATCGAGGATTTGGTGGGCTTGTTCATGAGGGAGTTCGCTAAGCAACAGGACAATATTTTCGATGAGCTTCGTGTGTTTCTGGTGGAGGATAACGTAGAAGAGGTGAGTCCACGAATATTTGTCGCCGCTTAGTCCCAGGACCATCTCCTTCTTCTTCTTCTTCTTTCTCCTCCCCTTCTGCTAGACTTACTTTAAATTCTTCGAAAGCCGACGGGCCGCTCCTATCCATTTCAATGAGCGATTTCCCATGGCAACGCCTAACGACCCGGTATTGATGGCCGAGCAACACTTGAATATAACGGAAAAACTGCATGTTCTCTTCGATGCTCTGAAACCCCATTTGAAGGATGCGAAGAAGAGGGGTAAGAAAAGAATTGCTTTCGCTATCATTTCGACTGTACCCACTTTTGCACACATGCCCGCAGGTAACTGGCGACAGAGAATGGAAGAGGACCTCTATCTGCCCCCCGAGGTGTTCAACAAACTCGTTCTGGAGGTGGAGCGCATCGAACTGGTGCTGAATTCACGTTTCTACAGGGACCTGAAGTTCTATGCCAAAACCTATTACACTATACCGCTGCAGCCGGATGCAGTGTCCGTGCTTTGGCCCACGCCGTTCAACTACGTGCCGATGAGTATATTCGAACGCTCGCAATTCGATGTTAACATTACCTTCATTGGATCGGCTGAAGATGGGCTGCGACTGCCACTGGATTCGGATGAAGAAGAGCAGCCGGAGGAGGAGAAAGAAGAGGAGAAGACGCCCGAGGAGAAGGAGAAGGAGCGGCGGGAGAAGGAGAAGGAAATGGAGAAGGAGAAGGAGCGGCAGAGAAGGAGGCGCCAGAGGGAGGAAGAGGAAGAGGAGGCCAAGGAGAGGGAGAGGGAGAGGGAGATGGAGAAACAACAGGAGGACGACGTATTTCCTCCGATGTGAAGCTGAACTGCATTCGAATTTCGTATACTTTATTATTAAAGCTGTTTTTCTGGATAATAACGCCAACTGATGGAGCATATATGAAAAAATTATGAAATCACATTAAATTAAAAGTGGGTCTATGGTGGGGTTTATGTTATATACAATATTTGCTATTATGTGCATTCTATTTATTTGATATATTGATCGCATTAAATCAAACCTGTTATTTTATCGGCAAAAGTATGGCAATGAATTCAATCATGACAATTCCCTCCCCACCCCACCCCCCCCCCACCCACCATCCCTCTTTCCCGAGGAATTCTTTTTCGAAGTGATAAAAAAACTTAGACTTCAGTTGGCAACACTGGCACTTCAACGGTAACAGCGTTCATTTCGTTAAATTTTCTTATTTTTTGCTTTATTTTTAGCAGAAAGCAAAAATAGTTCACAGCATCAATTTGCATGTTTATTGATGTTGCAAAAGTCACTCGAGTCATCGAGAATTTCAAGGTCAAGTGCGCTGGATCGGGTTAATACACAAGTCTAGCAATATACACAATATCTAGATCGGATAGTTGAGAAGGAAAACTGGTTGGTTGGGAAGGAGATTGAAGCAGAATGAAACGAGACCCACTGCCAATTATTGAGATGCTTTGTTTGCTTTGTACTGAATTCGAAGGCGCTTCAAGCAGCGTCTGATTCTGGATTTAATGCGTAAATACGGCTCTAAGTTTAGAGCAGCAATGCTCGAGAACGGGAATAAAGCAATCACAGCAACAACAACAGCCTGCTCTGTTTCGATCCTTTTAATCTCATGTGGACAACAACGAAAAATTGCATCCATTGTGGATGCATGTAAATTGCCATAATTTTGACTGCGCAAAACTGCATTCTTTGGAACTCACCGTCGACTTCTATTAATAGTAAACCTTAAGGAACTTTAATTGTGCATCGCAATTTCTTGATGTTGAGTTTACTCAATCAAACAGCCGGAATGTCAGTTTTTGCCCACTCTTTTCTGATTCGGATCATTTTTAATTAATATTTAGTAAATGTTTGCAAATAAACGCATTGAACTTACTTCGTTTGTTTATTCGGTTTCTGTAAACTATCACAAAGTGACAGCAGCTGTTAATGCAGCGTTGCACTTTTTGAGGTCGCCATCGATTAGTTTCTATGTTCAAAACACGATTTGCTTGAATTTTGCTTGAATGCTTTTCATTTGAGCAACACTTAAAATGAGGTAAATGAATGTTTAAGTTTTTTAAGTAAATTCTTAAGAACCCCACTTAATTGATTCATGTTGCTGTCGCTGTTGCTATTAATTGCTGTAATGAACCAGTTGCAAAAGTTTGTCACTATAAACAGCTACAGACAGAAACCGATATTTTTAATCTACTTAAATAAGAAAAGCAAAAAGTAGGAAAAATAATCGCCTTATTAAAGCGGCTGGTTTAAGAAACGATCTGCAGCAGTTGCTCGTAAAAAAGGTATGCAGCAAGAGTAGTAAAGAAAATGTCCAAATAATAATTTCTTGTCCAACAACAAATGCAGTAGCAATTGCTGCATCAACAACAGTTGCTAATAATCATCAATCTTTTCAATGCTTAAAGATTTTGTTTTCTAGCGCAGTGCGAGTGTTCGGACTCGCGATTTCATCGTCGTTGTTTTTCTTGTTGTTGTTGTTGTTGTATTGGTTTTTCTTGCCTCTGATTTGTTGTCGGTTGTTTATTGTTATTGCTTTCATGCATGTTGCCATAGCGAATGAAATGCGCAACATCTGCTGCTGCTGTCCAACCTGATTGCTGTATAGTGTATATTTTTGCTTGCAGTATCAGTTGTTTTTTTTTCTTTATGGTCGATTGTCGCTCATAACGGTCGCTTTTTTTGCATCTCCACAATTTCTTTGTGACATTTCCTGCCTTTAATGGCATAAATAATAAACAACCGAAAAAGGTATTTGATTTATAACAGTTACACAACAACAACCACGTTAATATAAATATGTACATATATGCTATGTTCAACACTATATGTTTAATCCGGTCGAAATCGAATCGATCATACGTCTCGAAGTACTCGACACTTTATCAGGATCAAAAGCCTCATCAGAAATCAAGTTCAGCAACTTCGGCAAAACTGAAGCCACAAACCAGTAAAGAAACAAAAAGTAGAAAATCATTTGATAAACATTTTATTAAAAAAACTAATCGTTCATCCTTTCTTTAGTTTGAATGTGAAATCATTGCAAGCGGTTTGACTTGTTTCGCGGTTACGTTAAACGAGTGACTCTTCAAAAGCGCCTCAAACGGCTTTCAGTAAAACATTTCGATAGCGACAACAACAACAACAACAACAACAACAACAATGACAGGGAAAACGGCAACAGAAGCAGTGAGTGGCACCACTTCAATAAAGTCAAAGCAGCTAAATAAATGAATGGCAGAAAATTCACAGTCAAGGTGAAGTCAAATCAAGACAAACATGCAGCGGACAACAGCTCGTAAACAACAACAACAACAACAACAAAAACAGCAACAATAGCAACAACAACAACATTAATAGAAGCAACACGAAACCAACGCGATTATTGAAAATGCTGATGATGCGAAATGGAAGATGCATCCAACCATCGTTGAGCCGCAGCAAAGCGAAGTAATGCAGCCGGAAAAATCGGCCAACGAAAAAAAATTACGTAACTTCGTCGCTCACGTAAAGCAGTTTACGAAAACGTAATCGATTTTCAGGTGGTTGAAAAACGTTCATGCATCACCGAACTCAGCAACAGTCGAGGTTGCAAACTTGACACTAGAAAAATAGTTGTTTCCTCTCTAACATCAAAACTTTTATTGATACTTCCGATGCGTCTTCTTTTCAATCACTTTTATCACTTTTTCAGAGCTGTACTTAGTTTTAGCAGATCCGCATTTAAGCATAAAACTGAATTAATCTCAGTTCGAGTAGAATTTAAGGTTGATTAATGATGTTCTTGCAGAAGATTCAGTGTTCCATTCGAATCAGGATTACTTTAGGTAAATAAGGTCATGATTTTAGCTAACTTCTTTACTATACAAGAGCAATTTCAAAAGACTTCCTGCCATTTTATCTATTTTCATAGCTTTTCATGCCGTTTTAATGAAATTCGTAGAAGCAGAAATAAAAGTAGAAAAAGAAGTACAGGAAATACATTTTCTTAGACTGATTGCAGTTTCTTTTTTGATGGTACGCTTCAACAACACGCTCAGGACATTCGATAGTTCACAATAAAGGTTCTTCCATTGTACAGCGCATAGTTTTTGCTATCGATTATTATTGATCTCCACAGCGTTTGCTTTGCTATGCTAATTTAAGTGCCTCTTCACTGATCGGACGTTCTTGAAGGGGTGAGGAGCTACAGGTGCGTAGGCGCCACTGCCACACACACACTCAAATGCACGTGTACAGACACTCTTAAATACTCACACTTACTCGCATCACTCGCAAATACTTTCAAACGCTTTCTTGGCAACTGTTTTATTTATACTCCGAACGTAAGAAATGCTAAAACAAAAGAAAGAAATGATCTTGAATTGCAACAGCTTGTTGAGCATAAACGGAACGTGTTGCGCATAAATTAAGTCGACTCATTATGAGTGCTTTTCATCCATTTCAGCACTCGGCACACACTTAATGCACCACGCCCCTTTCTAAACGGAAATTCTTCAGTACCACGAGAAGGAAAGGAAAACAAAGAAGAATACACAAGAAATACGCTTCTAAACGTTTCTAAAATAAGGCAAAAATAGAATTGAAGCTATTCAATAAGTAAATGAATGGTAATAAACAATACTATTAATTAAGTACTTATTAATACTCGCACATGCTTCGCTGTAATTCTTTCAAATCATGCAAAAAGTTCTCCAATATTAAAAATTATTGAATGATTGCATTATTTGTAATTCTTTATAATTCTATTTTACGATATATTTTGTATTATTTGACTGTTGACAGCTGTACATCAGCCTCAGATCATTCAATTACACTGAACAGTCATGGATTCACTATTAATTATTATTATTACATCGTTTGCTATATCAGTATTGATATTTATCATGATAACAACACCGACCACAGGCAACAACAACACCATTTGTATACATCTATTATATGTTTTTGCAGATTTCGTGCATGAATTCGACAAAAGAAAACAGCGTCAAGTTCGTATCTTAAGTCTATTGTTCTGCTTTACGAGCCTATCAATCATGGTGTATATGCACCTACTTGTACAAACCATGATGCGGCCGTATCGACCCGATGAAATCGCCACACAGCCCACATCCAGAGCATGAAATCAGAGCATTTTTGCTGCTTGGACTTACGACGAATTCGAATAGATTTCCTTTTACTGGGTTATCAGCATTTCACAGCGAACGTGAGTGCTAAAAAACCAAGTCCCATAGTGGGCAAAAAGCAGCTGCACCCGACTGTTTTGGTTCACATTAAATCGACGTCGCTTGGCTTCGGCTGTTCGTAAGGCAATCTTTTTGCTGCCTTCAGTGTGCTGCTGCTAATGGTGATGATGACGATGATGACGATGATGGTGCTGGTCATGTTGGCGGCGGTGGTGATGGCGGTGTCGGTGTCGGTGTCGCTGTCGGTGCTGCGTGTTTCGATTCACAGACCTGCAGCTATGAAACGAATGAGAGTGAAAGTTTTCGCTGGTTGCGTTGTTGTAATTTTATTATATATTTTTTTTCGAATTTCGTTTCTTTGCTTCTTTGTTCGTTGTTCGTTATTCGGGTTTGTTTTAGTTTTTGTGGGGTTTTTTCTTGGTTTTAATAAATTCTGCGGACGCCTTCCCGATTTCTTGAGTTTACTTGAATTTGGTTTCGTTGTTGGTGTTGTGATTGTTACTGTTGCTGTGGCTGTTGTTGTTGTCATTCAGTCATTGTTTCGGTATGTGCGAGGTTTGCACTGCGCCCGGAGAGAGGCACGGAAATAAGTAGCTAATAAATTGTAACTAACAAACAAATGTTGTGTTAAAAATATGACAAAATAGATGATTTCTTTTCCTCGTGTGCGGGTAATTAAAATGCCGAAATGTGCTACTTCACTGCTGCTACATTTCGGCCACGTTTAAAATCACATAAACCACATGGAACGACAGCAGCACTGAAGTGCTTTTCCACTGTTTTACGACCTCAATTCAGATGGTTTTTTCCCAGCCTAGATTTGATTTAATGACCAAGTTATGTGCAGTAAATTGGCTGCCATGAATCGGAGGCTTATTGAAATCGCCAAGCAACTTCCTCGACTTAACATTAAAATTAGAGCTTTTTTTGTTGCTTCGCTTTTTTGGGTGTTTTTCGCAACTGTCGGAAATCAGCTCTTAAATCCGCAGCTCATCCGCGTTGATTCAGTGTTTGTTTCGGTGTAAAAACAACAAGTTTCTTATCTTTTTTTTGGTTTTGGTTTTTGTTTTCGTTTTGCGTATTTTTACACATAATCAACACATTTTGTTTAAGTGTACAAATATTAATCATCTTTTAATGCTGTTTCATGCATTTTGTTGCTGTTGCTCTTTAATGAGTAAACATTTCCACTTAAAATTTGATGGATTGTTGTTTGTTGCGAAGTTTTTTTCACATAATTTTATGCAATGAGCAGCCAAACTGGTAACCGGTAAGAAACCACGCATCAGCGAGCGCTGCACTTGCACTTGAGCGCCGCCGCTCGTGAGCACGCCCGAGCGCATCATCAGTATGCAGGGTCTGGAGTCATGCTGATTTTCGAATCTGGGTAGGAAATAAATAAAAGCAGACCGAAAGCAAGGCACGAATCAAACTGCTGTGCTTGGCAATCGCCGCAGTCGCTCCGTCGAGGGGGAAAGCAGAATGAATGTGAATTTGTTATACTTTCTTATCGCTGCTCGTGGAGGTGGGCGTCCAAAGAAGCCGAGAAACCGATTTTCGAAGCGAAGACGGAGCCGGGGAAGAGGAGGTGATTGTTTTCGCACATCGACTGAAGTCAAGAAATGCCCGAGTGCACATTTAGTTAAAATTTTAATTTATTTCGTAGATTTTAAAGTAGATTTCATTGCAATGGTGAAGGTCGAAGTTACACGAAGCGTATACATTGCAATCCACGGAAGGGGAGCGGAAGTCTTCAACACTTCTCGAGTTTTGTTTTTCTCGTATGTATATTTTTGCATTTAATTTCTATTTTATGATTTATACGATAATTGTGTGTGATGTGAGTCGTTAGGTTTGTGCAAGTGACGAAATCTGGCATTAATTAAAGCTGACAAGCAGAATTTTTGTCTTTAAACAACAACAACATCGTCATTATTACGTCGAAAGCGCGGAAAAGAGTGTTGAGAATTATATAAACATTTCTTCGTGGCATTTCGTATCGTTAAGAGGATTTTTTAATAATTTTTTTTTATACATTGACTGATGACAGATCAAAAAAGTTTTTCTTCAATCTTTCTTTTAATAAATCTCTTGCAACAGGTTCGTTTCTTAAGTCTTTTTTGCTTAACAAAATCTGCTGTCACGAGTTCGTTTCTTAAGTCTTTTGCTCTTCACAAAATCTGCTGTGACGAGTTCGTTTCTTAAGTCTTTTGACACATCTGCTGGGACGAGTTAACTTCTTTCTCTTTTAACAGATCAACTGTTTCCTTTAATAGATATTCATCAATTGGAAAATAAGCAATAATTTGCATTGCATTAAAAAATGACTTATTATTGCACGATTGATTTATAGTACGTGTGAATAACACACAAACTGAACTTCCTTCCATCGCAATATCATCATCATCTGCTTGATATGGATTCACCTCGCTCAATCATCACGATGCAGTATATCGCCGTAGATTAAATTACGATTTTTCAGAACAAGGGCACCAAATCAATGTCCAGATTCTAAGGATTTCACAAGATTTCGCCGACGATGCGATTATATTTCATTAGCATCTAAACTAACTAGCGGCTTAATCGGTGTTGTCAACATATATTTTTGCTCTAACCGAAAGCGCACATTAAAGAGAACAAAAAAAGGATTCCTCATCAAGCGAGAAAAAATGCAAGAAAGGGTCATTTCGGGTGAGTAACTTGAGCTTATTTGTTGTCTTTGCTGTTGTTGTTTTTCGTGTTTATCGTGCTATCGCAACTCCATGATTTATTTGGAGCTGCGTTGGTTGTAGCTGTCAGCTGATAGTCTATTTATTGCCACTGAGCTGATTGTGGGCTGAGTTGTTGTCGTTGTTATTGAAGGAGTAAGAATAGTTTGCTTGTTATTCAGACGAGTGCAATAATCGGTGTAAATAATCATTACCGTACTTTAAGAAGAAGAAAGAGGGAGAACTACGCAGGGTCGACTAAGACATCATTTAACTTAAGTTCAAAGTCTCAAGTCAAATGTGACAACTCAGTTCGATGTTATTGTGGATTTTATGAACATTCTTCACATTCATTTCTGTGAAATACTTGAAATATGAGAAGCAATAAAAGAGTTTTTGCATTTAACGGGCAGAACCGAGAATGATTGATTCAGCATACGCGTAGTTCTTTAAATACGTTGAAAAACATCATATTACGAGTGCCTTCTGTTGCTTCTTCTTCTCATAAGTTGTTGCTGTTGCATTCAAACCCATTTAATAGAATGCTTTAATGAATAACTAATGCTAAAGAATTATTTATGATTTTACAAAAAATAATTCATTACCACAGAAATTGCTTATTAATTAACCACCAGAAGATGTTCAATGTGAAGTATTTGTTAGTGATTGTGAAGTTCTCTACGAAAAAGTTCTCTGAGCTGTGTTTCTACCAGAAGAATTTTCATCTGCGACTTCAGCAACAGAACGTAACAACAACCACGACGATTCGAATGAATTCAACCTACTTGCAATCTATTTCGAATCGTATGGCGTCATTTTTGAAACTTATACACACTATAAATTGCACTTAACTGAAACTAGTTTAAAACGTGGCGCGTTCCCCCGCAAAATAAAAGCTAATAGAAAGAAAACAGACATATTTTATTCAATTTAAACAACGAAGAAAACTGTTTTAGTTTTTGTAAACACCAAAAAAGAACATAAACAAATAAATAGCACAATATTGAGAATGAAAATTGAGACAAAACAACAACAATACTGCTATTTGGCATGTAAAAAGATAATTGATACTCTTCTCTTCAGTGTTAATCGAGTCTCAGATGAAAGTTGAGACAATTTTTCTATTTATAACTCCGAAAAATGTTGAAGCGACAAAAAGAAAAGAAAAGAAATACTATAAATTTTATATAACATCGTAAAAATCGCACAATTTGTTGTACATGATATAATATACAATATTAAAATGTTTGGTTTCCTTTTTCGGTGATGTCAGTGAAGTTTTGTTCATGTAATTTATTCGCTGTATCGATTGAGCGAATCGATCGTGTTACTTAAGTTTTTTAATGCGTTTAAACTCATCATCATCATTTAGCAAATAATTCCCACGCCTCATCGTTGACTTCAAAATCAAATCTTAAAATTCAGCGGAAATTATTATCACAACGAAAGACTCAAGAAACAAACTCGGTTGTACATTTATCCCCCTAAAAAAGAGGGGCTAAAAATTGATTAAATAATTTAATGAAAATTAAAAAATTCCTTATACTTTTTGGATTACATTTTAATATTTAGTTCTTTGAAGTTAAAACTTGAAGTTAAAAATTAAAATAATTGCTGCAGCAGTAAATATTTTGCAACAAATATAAAGGAAAAACAACCATATTTCATCACAGATTTAATACCCATTTTAGTTATAGTAACTTTTAAATGAATTGATTAATTGCATCAACCTAAACGAATAAAATGGGAGCTTCACATACGATTTAAATACGAAGAACAACAACAAGAAAACTATACTAAATGAGCAATAACTTGTATTGTTGTTGTACAGTTGTTGTTTCTCGTTTGATGCGAACACCATAAAAAAAGAAACACTATTTATGCATCATTCATTTGCAAGTGTTATTAAAGTCATCGATAAAAAAAGCTAGAAGATTGATTAGTTAGAGCAAACTTGGCATCGCCATGCATGTCATCTGCCAAGAAGATAGCCAGGCAGTCTGTCAGTCAGTCAGCCAGCCAGTCAGTCAGTCTGTCTGTCTGTCAGCCAGTCTGTCATTCAGTTAGTCAGTCATTCTTTACTCAACTCTTTAGAATTCAATCAACTTTAGAGACATTAAGTGCATTTATAATCATGATGATTATATGGATAATGATACCGATGATGCTGCTACTGATAATGATGATGATGGTACTGCCGATGATGATGCTGATGATGAGAAAAACTGTAGTGGGCTGTGGCCTGGCCTGCAGTCGCTTAAACATGAGAAAATAAAGTCAAAGCAAAGCAAATTAAATGGGTCGCTTGCGGGTTGGTTAACCTTCAAGCGTATTGAGTTACGCCACTTCTCCACCGCCCCCCTCCCGTTCTCCCTGCCGCTATAAAAGACGCTATAAAATATAGAAAATAAAATTACTTTTTCTATAATGCATGCAAAATTTTTATATAAATGAGAAGAAACTAAACTAAACGAAACTAAAGGAACAAAGAAAGAAAATTTGAAATTAATCACGTTTCTTGTTGGAAGCTTTTGTTGAGAAATGATTCAACATTTCTTGTGTATTTCTTTTGCATAACGATTCACACTCTGAGAGATTTGATAGCCGCGATTGTTGCATTGTTTCTTACAATGAGACCATTAAAACTCAAGGTTTATATGCAACTTCATTTTCTTCACTGATTTTAATTGTTGATCTAGATAAAGATCATAAATACAAATGATTCATGATGATTACAATTAGATTTTATGTGTTTTTCATTTAATGAAGTTATCAATGACGGAATGAGGATCTGAAGGAGTGACTGAATGAGTGACTGAATGAGTGACTGAATGAGTGACCGAAGGAGTGACTGATTAGAGTTGAAGTAAAGCTAAAAATATAATCAAAAAGTAAAAAAATACTCCAACAAAACACAGAACCAAACAAAATTAATCTCAGCTGCTGTGAAGACTTCAGTTCACTTCAGTTCATATGATGGATGAGCAGCTGATCAGTCATCAACACCATCAGCATCACGTCTTCCACTCTAAACAATAACAACAATTGTTTGTTTCTTCTTCTACCACTTATTTTACTTCTTCATAAATAACAAAATAAAATGAAATGAAAGCTTATTAGTTTATGTAAATGTTAGGTTAAATAATAGTCCTTAATAACAACTTAATTGATAAACATAGGGTGGGCCACATGGTGGTTTCTTTTAGTTTATGTACATGTTAGGTTAAATAATAGTCCTGAATAACGTCTTAATTAACGAATGTAGGGTGAGTTTCTCGGTTAATAAAATAATGCATTGCAAAATAATTCAATTAATTAGTTGAGGTTTAATTAAATAATTCAAAACAAAACCAGCTGATGGCCCATCTTTATACACGTTTATTAATAGCAAAAGTGATGTAAATTTAAATCTAAAACATGTTATTACCGAAGTTTTAATGACAGAACAGTTGTACTTTAATAACAGTAAATTAACTTAAGTGCAAAGTTCATTTTTGCAGTTGAATCATTTACAAAATATTCGTGTGTTTTTGAGTTGTGTCATAAAATAGGTCACGATATATTTATTGTCTTTTGTTTTTCCTTCCATTGTTTTTAATTGTTTGTTTTTTCCTTTTTGTTTCCAACCAACAAGAGCCATGACTAAAATGGGCCCAAGTAGTGCAAAAAAGTAGCAAAAAATCGCAAATAAAATTGTGTTTGCCAAGTAAAGTTGACAGTTTGCGTAATTTTATGGTTAATAAAACAGAGAAAATAAACATTCTTTCATCTTTATTATTATTACTATTAAAGCCCACTCTTGAAGTTTTATTAACTCAATCAATCGTTCATTCATTTATAATTCAATAACTTTAATAAGTAAACTAATGAATCACGGAGTAGAATATTTCATTTCAATGTTTTCTCTGAAGTACTGTAAAGAAAAGCTAAAGAATAAAGAATTTATTAATTAATTTAAGTAGATTAAAAAGCACACAGAAAGAACAATAAACGGAATTTTAATGTTTATGTTATTCAAGTGAAGAGAAAGTTTGATAGCGACATCAATGGGATTAAAAATAAAATCACTTCGAAAACTTTTATGATTCTAAAGGATTTTTATTGGCACACAATCAATATTCAATCAATAAAAATTCCTCTATAATAATTTGAAAGCATTTTAATGGATTTCTTGACGAAAGAGAATTTTTATGATTTATATAACACATGAAATTAATGAGTTCTGAAAAGTATGAGTACAAAATATGCGTAAATAACTGATGCGTCTACGATCTCTATTATAGAGGGTGGGCCATTAGCTGGTTTCTTTTTAAAATTTCTTCTATTGTAATACTGAATTATTATCTATACATTTTTAATTTATATAAATTTTTATAATTACTAGAATAACTCACCACGGTACATAGAATCCACATGAACGGGTTCATGATCGCTATAAAGTGTCTTTTAAAAATTACAAGAAAATTCAGGATGACCTTCAAAAATTCGTATTTTCCTTATTTTTTTCTTGAAGTTTCGCTTAGTTTTAATTGGTAACTTTTCGGTATTCGTTTGAAAAATGCAAGTTTTACTTTCTAATAAGTTTATTTTTTGTAATTTCGATTGTAATGGTTTTTTTCCAATTTTTTTAGTTTAAACACATTTCTATATAAAATAATGGTTAATTAATCGCTTTTTTTAAATTTCTGACAATTTAGAGATTATTTGCTGTTGTATTTGTTGTTGTTTTTGTTGTTGTTTAACGCATGAGCCGCTGTAACAAACAACGCACGATAAACGCGCCAACGAAATACTCAATTTTCTGAAATTATATTTTAATCGGCGAGCAATCAATTAAATTGGAAAAAACAACATTTAAAAAAAAAATAAAAAAGCAAAGAAAAAACAATAAAACAAAAAAGAGAAGAAAATCAAAAAAATAAATAAAAATAAAAACGCAAACAAAACAAAAGCGCCGAAGAATGCGAGCAAAAAAAATCATGTTGTTGATTGTTTTGTTTTTCTTTTAAAAAACATTTAAACGAGTTCACACGAGTTCGAAACTTTTCTGCGGGAGGATGAAACGAAAACAACAACAACAACAACAACAACAACAATAATAATAACAAAATCTACAACAAACAACAACAACAAAAGCCACAACGAACAAAAACAACAAAGAACTCAATATTAGCCAACTCCAGGAAAATCCACTTAAAAATGCAAATTAAATTTTCTTTTTTGTTGTTTTTTCTAAAATTCTTTTGTTTAGAATTCGTTGAATTTTTGAATTTTTCTCACACACACACGCACGCACACACACCTCACGCGTTGCGCTCGCTCGTCGGCCGTCGTCGCGCGTTGGCGTTGCAATAAACAAAGTTGCAGCACAGAGAAAGAAAACTACGTCTAGCATCGAAGCTGGCTAAATCGCCACTAAAATTGAATTAAATAAACTTTTGTTTAAAGCGCAGTGTTTTTTGTTGCTGCTGCTGCTGCTGCTGCTACTTGTTGTTGTGACAGTAACAGCAACAGCGGCAACAGCAACAGCAACTGAATTCAACAACAACATCTGGCGAGAGCCGCGCCAACCACGCGTTCGTTGGTTTGCATGCGCAGCGACGACGACTTGAATGAGGCAACGCGACGCTGTGGTTTTCACCACAGCAGTAGCAGTGACAGTGATCGCGACCGTGGTGAGTTTTTCTTTTCTTTGTGAATAATTATGTTCTTTGTAATGTTTTTCGGTGGGGCAGAGAAATAAATCGCAATGAATGATAGACGGATGGATGGATGCTTAGCTCAAAGGAATTCAAAGTATGTTGCTGTTGTTGTTATACTCTATTGCTCTGCGGTTTTTCATGCCCAAAAAAAGCGACCTAATTATATACAACATTAATTTACAATGAAGTTATGTAAAAATTGCATTCACATACAATTCAAATGAAGCACGATGAAGCTCACTTCACATCGAATGGACACGTCAATCAGCGAAATTGTCGCATGTGGAGAGATGGAAATGCAAGAGGCAATCCAGACAAATCACTTCATCCAGAAAAAGTGACTGAGTGACTGCGAAACGCATTTCGAATTCAGCAAGTACCAAATACACGAATCTGCCATGCGTTGTAAACGAATTCCATGAAGATTACCGACGAGATTGAGTCATAATCTACTACGAGAAGAGATTAAGTGTTGTGTGTGTAATAATTGCGATAATCTCGTGGAATTCTCGTTCATTTCGTTTTAATTTAGCCTTGTAAACCTACTATTAGGTAATACTAACGAAAAGACTACGCTTCGAATGCCATAAGTTCCAGCTACGTGCGAGGTACCTCTAATTGTACCCTCCCTTCTTTTGTGTGATATTGAAAACTTATTGAGACCCACTTAATATTGGTTCTATGCTTCGCAACGTTTCAATAAACAATTTACACAGATGAAATCTGTTGTTCTTATAAGGAGAATGCAAATTTTATTTGATAGAATCGGCGATCCGCATTTGGAGCGCGCCGTTTCAATTCCTCTAAACACTGAACACTCCCTCGATCAATTGTCAATCAGTGGCGTTGCCGGAGGGAGGGAGCGAGGGCACAGGGGAGATACTTAAGCTGAATGAAAGGAGCATATTAATTCTTGCAGTATAGATCTTCAAATCAATCCATAATTATGGATTATTTTATTACTTATTCAAGTATTTTCACAGATCTTTTCACTTCCGCACAAATAAAACATTCTTCGTGTGTATTGCAATCAGTTTTGAAATTTAATATTAATAAAAAAAGCCTTCAAATGTGCTCAATAATAGCGAAAAAAAGAAACACCTTCATTAAACAAAGTAATTAATATTAATTAAAAATTGTTCACCTCTTGATTTTTGATCATTTCAGAGGTTGATTCAAACATAAATTTGAATATTCAGAAATTGAAAAATATTATAAATATGTATAGCTTTAGCTGATATCTGGTGCATTTGACTTCAGCTCATTAACAAAGAAAACCGCAAATATTTAGAAAGTTCGTTTTTTTCGAAATTTTGTGCAAAATTTAATCGCAATCAAATAAATAAAAAATCCAGAAAAGTAAAAAAACAATGAGTGATAAAAATGATTTATGACTAGTTTCTTTCTAGTTTGTTAAAAAATCAGATTGAAGAATGAGTTATGAGAGCAATAAAAAAATAGAGTGGAATTTCTAAAAGATTTCTAAAATGATGTGGAGTAAATATTAACAATAACCTCATAAATTCTATAGTAAAACCCAGATATAATATTCGTTTGCTCTCAATCTCTCCTTGATACATGGCTGTCACTCCTACGATTCTTCACTTCGATCCATAGTGAAAGAATGTTGAAGAACTGAATTCGCTTGACCTAAACTAATAATAATAATATGAATAATAATAAATAATATGGAAATGAAACTGCAAAAATGTAAAGCATCTATCTCATCATCTACACATAAACACATACACAGATCCACACAAACACAACCACGCATACACCGTACTTGGCAATAGCAACATCTATAAAAAATGGTTCGCTGAACTGTTGGATATTTACGAGAAAAATGACGAAATGAAGAAATTAAAAAAAAAAAAACAATTAAAGAAAAAGAAATACAAAATTAAAAAGTCATAAAAAACCTTTTAAAATTTTATCGTAGAAACATTTCACAGCAAACAAATAAATTCACTTATAATGAAGCCATCAAAATTTTTATAATTTCTTTATATTATACAAAAACTAAATTTTTGGATGGAAAAGACTTCTGATTCTATGATGTGGAATAAAGCATATACAAATTGAAGAATATATGTAACAATAAAAGAAAACTATAAAGGAATCAATTTAAAGATTCGATAAAGTACGTAATTACAATTTCTATTTGATAAAACCTTCATAGTTAGAAAGATACAATTAATAATATAATAAAACACGAAATTACAAATAAATTATGAATTAACAACATTAAATAAAAAACAAAAAAGAAAACATAAACACAGAAAGAGTGACAAAAACAGAGTATATAATGGAGTGAATATTTCCATCTATTCAACGTACATTTTTGTAGAGTTAGTTATGCGAAAGTCCATTCCATTATAAGAGTACTTAATACATAAGTATATACTGTATAATATACTATAGTTTGTTATTCTAGCATACACCGATTAGCATTTGTCCATCTCAAACTCTCAATAGAGGTGTATCATAGCCCGGATCTTATCTACGCGTTAATGTGAGCGTATTACTAAATACGCTTTCTTTCCCACTTTGTTGGAAAGAGTTAATATTAACTCCCATTAGTATTTATAAAAGATGTTCCGGAACACACTTATCGCCCGAGAAGCTCACTTCCATGGCCTATTACGCTGAGTTTAAGAAGTTCAGTTTCTTCAGTTTTTGTCTAAGAAGTGGGCTTAGCTGTTTACCGTTTAGTAGGATGTGTGTCCCAAATTTCGTTCTGATATAATATCTCTATATTCGTATTCTCTCGTGTTTTTCACAGACGGACAGAAAGAGAGACGGACGGACTTACGGTCGAAATCGTTTCAGGAGGTGATCAGAGTACTTTCAGGAGGTGATCAGAGTACTTTCAGGAGGTGATCAGAGTACTTTCAGGAGGTGATCAGAGTACTTTCAGGAGGTGATCAGAGTACTTTCAACAGTATGTTGGGGTTCTGTATCAGTTTTACGTTCAGGGTTTATTGAGGGTCAGAATCTATTGAGGCCATAATCGATTGGAGTCAAGATGTGTTTGAGTTTATTACGCAATTACGTCGTATTCGATATGCGAGTATATGGAGAAAATATGTCCAGGATTATCATCTACTCCCGTACATTTTGCTTAGTTATACCATTTTTTTCTCTTTGGTGGCTAAAACAGGCGAAGAGTTAATTATTGCGAATGTCCGATGGCGTGGCTTCGTGCTCCGGTTGTGGTGACCATAATTTTTCGCATAAGTTGGCCCACTTGGCGGATGATTCGACCGGTGTTTTTAGCCCAGTTTGTGGGCGTGCGTGTATGTGTTAGCTATCTAAAGAGTAGCAAAATGAAATAACTTATCGTCCACTTTGCAATTGGAATTTCTTTGCACTTTACGCGTCAATCATGTGCGACGTGCGCGACTTTTACGCGTGTGGAACGCGTTGCGTTGGCTGATGTGAATTTCAGTTTTTTTCCTTTTTCTGTTTTTTCGCCCGACTCAACGACCGATATATATTGTTACACAATCGCAAAAACTGTGTGTGTTGACGTCTGAAGTCATTTGTTGAACGTTGCTTGTTGTTGTTGGTTTTTTACATACTTAATTTAGGCAGCTTAATACTTATTAATAGTTTTTGCTGCCTTTTTTGCTTTACTTGTCCATGTGCTTTTTAGATAGTGTTTTATTTGTTGTTATTATTATTTTCGTACTTTTTTTGTTTTTTTGTTTTTTTGGTAGTCATTTTTCCGGGTTCAACTGATTTGGTCAACCGATTTGTGAACTGAATACGTAATTCTTTTTTTTTTCTTTGAGTTTGACTGATTTTATCAACTTGAAATTGTTTCTTATAAAGTTATTATGTTGTAGTTGTACCAGTTATTGCTCTTTTCCCTTGTTCAGTGTCAAAAGCATGACAGATTTCTTCTAAATAATTTAAGCTGCTTTATTTTTTTATCTTATCATTTCTTTATTTTAACCGCAGACAGTTTCGGTTCTTTTTCTGTCTTTTATAATCTTATTATTACGAAAACCTTTAGAATTAAACAAGAGTAACGCGTGTCCCAAAGTAAACAACGCCTAATCTTATCGTATTCGGTCAGAATAAAAACAACAACAATAATAATAACAGCAATAATTTTAATAATAATGAAAAAAAGTTTTGTTTTTAATTTTTTTTTTTTTTTTTTTAATTTTGCTTCGTTTTTAATTCGTGCTTAAGAATTTGTAGTTCTTAAGCATCACAAAGAGTTTGACTCATGCAGAACAACACCACGTTAGGAAGCAGGATATGTTGCTCACAGCTACAATACAACAACAACAATAATTATAATAACAACAACAATAACAACAACAAATAACAATCATCAGCCTCAACCCACATGACATGTTTTATGGTGAGCTCAAAGTCATCGATGGAGTTGCCATGACGCCAACACATTATCGGCAGCGACCAAGTACTCGAACACCAACAACAACAAAAAATACTTAGTATTGAACTAGAAACTGTCGCGACGTATAATTGTATAAAAACAATAGGTTCCTTAGTAACAACAACAAGAACAACAACAATAGCAACAACAGAAAATTTAATAATGAAAAATTGCGAAAAGAAAATAAACGGGAAAAAGAATAAATTTTTCACATTTAAATTTTTAATGTGATGTGACTCCCTATGATATCCTTGATATTAGATGTTTTTTCTGGATATATTGACAATACTATCGTGTAGAATCTTCAACATAGTAATGAACAGTTTTTATTAAAAACATAAGTACTGGAAATAGGATAATTCAAAGTCAATGGCGTTGGATTAAGAGTACAAAAATGGTAAAACATAAACACAAAATAATGGAATTAAATTTCGAAACTGAACACATGTGGGTGTGTACCATAGACAAGAAATGGTATCATGGTATCATTGAGAGAGATACTGATAGGCGTCGCGAGACTTGTGAATATGAAATGAATCGATGTCGCGAAAATTGGTAACGCATTAGCATTTGGTCGGCGAATCGGGTATTAACAATAACAATAATCAACTTTACTTCAGTAACTGTCAGTCCTACAGTCGTCAAAGAAACCTTAGAAAATCTTTTATGAATTCATAATTTTATGATTATTACGCAGACAGTAGAAGGTTTGATATCCATAAATTAACATACATATGTACATAAGGAGAATATGATAAAAATTATAACAAAAACATTAAAACAATTCCAACAATGAAGAAGGTCGAAAAGAGAATTAAATTTGGTTTGATCTCATTTTGTTTGGGCTTATTTGGTGCGACAGTTTTTAACCTTTACTCGTTACTTCTCAAGGAAATTGAGTCTGTATATCATACATTCGTATATCATCAGTTCAACTCTAAATCGATTCTACTTTAAACATTAGATTCGCAGATATAAAAACTGCGAAATTAGTTTATATTTTGCATGCATCCTGGGGCTCAGTGTTGTTTTTGGATTACTGTCTATCATCCACTTGCATGGAGTCCCCTTCAGACCTTACACACCTGCCCATGGATTTGTTTGGGGGAGATCCCCAACTCAATGCCAAACGAACTCCAAATGCAATTATTCAGTTGATTCCATCCATGTGAACCAAATATTCGTTACGTTGTTCTTTTGTCTCTTCATGTGTTCGCTGTTTACGTAGGATCCAATGACAAAACGATAAAGCTTTATCTATTGTACATCTCTGAGTCAGTTCTGTACTTCTCTACCTTCTCTACACCGTCTTCGTTATTTATTCAAGTTAGTTATTATTTTTTCTGTTTAATTTGCGAATTCTATTTGTGATCGTATATGCATGTACATAGTATAATGTAATATGTAATTGTCTCCGTTCTGTTGATAATTGTTGTTGTTGTTGTTGTTGTTGTCTAATGTTGCTGTGGAAATTAATTTGTTAAACATCTGGTTAGCTTGTGTTTTCGTTTTATGTACGGAAACTTACTTGAGTTGTGCGGAGTTGTTGCACGCTTGAAATTTGTTGGGTTCAAGGACCGTCAATGAGTGAGTGAGTGAGGCAGATAATTACGTAGGTTGATAGATAGCCGTAGTTGACTTAATTCGTGCAGTTGATCAAATACCCATTTTAATGGCATACCAAAAATCGTGCTTGGAAGTTCCTAAAAAACGACCTCCAAATTTAATTACATAAACTACAATTCTAGATCTATAATTATTGTAAATTTATCAATTACAAACTTATATTTTCGGTAAACACAATTTAGTGTTTTGTGATTTATTATTTAATTTACGTATTCACCTTATTACAATTTTCACTATACAATTTGGAAACAATTTTCAGCTTATTCAGGTCTAAAGTGGTTTTAGGACCTCGTTAAATGAGAAGAAATTTTTTTAGACTTCGAGGTTTAATGGTAGTTTTAATGTCTGTAATAAGATCGAATTGCTTTCTTCTCCTCCCCCTTCCCTGGTGGAAGGAAGGCACAATTTCGTCATTACATTTCATTAAAAAAATGTTTCGAATATTTACACAAAATAGCAATCAAAACAGAAGCAATCAGAAGAAAACTAATTTAAATAATGGTACCAAATTCCATTAAAGTAAATGATTAACGACAATAACGAAAGTAGTTATTTTTTTGCTTTGGTTTTTATTTATTTTAAGTCACACAATAAAATGATCAACGACAATCGATGGGCAGTCTGTCGGGAATTTAAAGTGAGCCACGAAGGCGTACATAAACAACCAACAACGTTGTTGTCAGATGCAAATGCACTATCAAAAAAGTACAAAAAGCAGCAACAACAATATAAATTACTAGTCACCTAAATAGGGAAAAACGAATAACAATGACAACAAAAACAAAAACAAAAAAACAAACGCTGATGTCACGTGTGCTGTTACCAGAGTTTGAGACTACATAAATCGAACTGAACATGACTGTATTACGACAACAACAATAACAACACCTATAAAAGGGAATCGGGCAGAACACGTTGCCGAGCGCATCAATGATGAATTAATTATGTGTTGAGAATGCAATGAGTTTTACCACCCTTTGCTCGTGCGCTTGGTACCCTACATTTACCTAGTCCTCTTAGTTTAATCAGATGTACATACATACGTATTTACCTTTTATCAGGAATGATAGAAAACAAGATTAAACCAATCGTTCGTACATATATGTACATATATAATTTTACTACATTTTGTACGGTGGCTGACAAAGTGCATGTAAAGATGCAGTGTAATGTGGTGTGTTTGTGAAAGTGCGTTTTTAATATTTATATGTTTTCATACTTATTAAGAGTATTAGTACTCTTACTATTACAAGTAGTACTTTCTGCGTAGTATTATGTTACAATTTCATGGTGCTCGGAAACACTTTTCACAGCCGCAAAGCGTTCGTGTGACCTCTAATTGGGCAAAAATAAAAAGGAAGCAATAATGGAATGGCAGTATTAAAACCTAGAATCTTAAGCCCCAACCATGTAATGCATATGCATGTTGGGAAGTCAACGAAAACATATGCTTTTTGCTTACACTTTTTGTAAGAATTTGGCACCATTGCATTATATTTTACGAATCTATTCGATCGAGTAAAGATGTCAAGGGAAGCAATACCTGTGGTGAGATGTCGGAGCTTGATCGCTTATATGTCCAGAAGATGCGAAGTACTGATTAGGTAAGTGCGGAAAAACATTTTTTACTTTAAGTTTAAAAGATAAAAAAACCAGTAAAGGTGCTATAGTCGGCCTGGCCGAATCTTAGATACCCTACACATAAAAGTTTTGAAAAATTATCTGATTATATAAATTAATTATTAAAATTTATTTATTTGAATTTTTAATTTATTTAGATTTCTCATTGCAGAACAGTAGCATGGGTGGCAGTCCGCCCGGGGCGGCACAATTTCGGCGGCAGCAATTTTGGAAATCAAGTATTGGCTTATTGATTTCTAGGAATTTTTGGGGCTACAAGTTAATTAACCGTCCCGGGCTCCATAAGTCTAGCTACGCCTCTGTATAAGTAGTAGGCGTGGTCATTATCTGTTTTCAAAACAAAATAAGTAGCTTAGTTGTTTTATTATTGTGTTTAAATTTAAACTTTATTTACGTGGTAATAAATTTGTTTTTATGAGCTATACTGTATACGTAGTGTAAAAGTGGGCGGACCGCGCCCAGTTTTGTTGTTATAATGTTTTATTGAAAAATAAGTTGTTTTATTCAGGAATTTTATATATTTAGCAATATATGTAATCATTTAAGACCCTCTTTTGCCTGTGTAATCTAAAAGTGGGCGGATCACGCCCATTAAGTAAAGTATAATGCTTCTCTATAGCCAGGATTGAAATTTTGTTGTCATAACTCAAAAACGAACGCTGATATCACATTTCTAATAAAAGATAAGCGTGGTCGTTGATCGATTTTGCCCATTTTCAATACCAACCTGCACACCACAAGACACAATATTTGTGCATCACGATATCAGACATGGCTAAATCGACTCAGGAGGTCACGCTGATTAAGAATATATATACTTTTCTATATCTAACGTCTCTATTTCTATGCGTTTGTACGCATAGAACATTTCGTGACAAAGTTAAGTGACCTTAACTTTAAGGTGTAGGGTATAAAGATAACGAAAACAATCTATTACATTCAATACAATAGAACACACCGTACATTAAAAATTATGTGTATATGTGTGGAATGTGCTTCACATGTGTGCTGCCCATCCCAAAATATACTCCATAGAGTGCTGCCATTTAATAATGGGTAAAGATGGGTAAAAATAAATAAAATAGAATAAATTTTAAAAAATAAATTACATTACATTTAATGTAATTAAATTTTATAAAATAAATAAAAAAAAATTAAATTTAATATCAACATTAAAAATATTTATTAAATTAAAACTTAGAAGTGAAATTAAAATTTTAATTAAAACCAATTACAAATAAAACTTTTTTTAAGTTTAAAAATTAAAATAAATTACGAATTAAAAATTACATTAAAGTTAAATTTAAAAATAGAAATTAAAAATGAAACTCAAATTAAAATAATATTGAAAAATTAAATTTAAAAATTTTTTAAAAATTAAAATAAATTACGAATTAAAAATTACATTAAAGTTAAATTTAAAAATAGAAATTAAAAATGAAACTCAAATTAAAATAATATTGAAAAATTAAATTTAAAAATTTTTTAAATTTAAATTAAATAGAAATGATATAAAAGCCGTAAATTAAATTAAATAAAAATAAATGAAAAATGTACTGATGTCAGGTAAGCGCGGCAAATCATTTTTTAGTTTTAGTTTAAACGATAAAAAAAAGATCTATTACATTGCATATTCAATATAATTCCTTTATATATATTCCTTTCCTTTCTTTATATATATTTATATTTATTTTTTTATTATCCTAATTAATTAATTTTATCGAAATTTAGATAAGAACCAGTAAGAAAGCTATATTCGGCCTGGCCGAATCTTAGATACCCTACACCTAAAAGTTTTAAAAAAAGTGCCGAAGCTAGGATGGGGGGGGGGGGTGGCGGTCCCCTCTGGGCGGCACAATGTCGGGGGCGGCAGGTGTGGAAATCAAGTATTGACTTATTGCATTCTAGGCAGTTTTGGGCTACAAGTTGATTAACCGACCCGGGGTCCATGAGACCTAGCTACGCCTCTGTATAAATAGTAGGCGTGGTCATTACCTTTTTCAAAACAGTTGTTTTATAATTGTGTTCATTTAAACTTTATTTCCGTGGTAATAAACTTTTTTTCATACTGCTATACTGTATATGTAGTGTAAAAGTGGGCGGACCGCACCCAGTTTTGATGTAATAATGTTTTTTTGTAAAACAAGTTCTTATCTAAAGTTTTATTCAGGAAGTTTATATATTTAACAATATAACCCTCTTTTGCCTGTGTAACCTAAAAGTCATGGGCGGATCACGCCCATATTTGGCACATTCTCGGATAATGCTACTCTATACCCAGGAATGAAATTTCGTTGTAATAGCTCAAAAACGAACGCTGATATCACATTTTTAATAAAAAATAGGCGTGGCCGTGGACCGATTTTGCCCATTTTCAATACCAACCTGCCCACCACATAAAACAATATATCTGCAAAGTTTCATCACGATATCTTCATTGGTTCTCCTGTGATCGTGATTTCAACAGACAGACAGACGGACGGACATGGCTAAATCGACTCAGGAGGTCACGCTGATCAAGAATATATATACTTTTCTATACCTATCGTCTCTTTCGTTCTATGCGTTACACATTTCGTTACAAAGTGAATATACCCTTACCTTAAGGTGTAGGGTATAAAAACCAAATAGAACGGTTTAATAATTAAGAAACTTAATACCTTGAACAAAAAAAAGAAACGCCTGCTGCGATCTGGCGCTGTAGAATCGTGCGAGCGCTGCATAGCGTCCTTATGGTCTCGTGAAGAAGGTTACTCATGGTTACGAGATCCTGGTACGTGAATCGATCAGGCATCGGAAATAGGTTTGGGTGTCTTTGGTGCCTTCCGTCTCTACTTCGTGGCCGTCGAAGTCGAATGCGAGATTGCGACGGTTGTTGGTGTGTTTGCTGTTTATGGGAATCCAAACAACGTGATTAAAAAGACCAGCCGATGGATAACGTTTCTGCTGCAGCTTCGGATTGATACACAATGTTTATTAAATAGGTTATAAAAGCAGTGCGGCAGCATGAACAACAAAAAGAAATGTCTGATGCGATCTGACGCTATAGAATCGTGCGAACGCTGCATAGCGTCCTTATGGTCTCGTGAAGAAGGTGGCTCATGGTTGCGAGATCCTGGTACGTGAATCGATCAGGCATCGGAAATAGGTTTGGGTGTCTTTGGTGCCTTCCGTCTCTACTTCGTGGCCGTTGAAGTCGAATGCGAGATTGCGACTGTTGTTGGTGTGTTTGCTGTTTATGGGAATCCAAACAACGTGATTAAAAAGACCAGCCGATGGATAACGTTTCTGCTGCAGCTTCGGATTGATACACAATGTTTATTAAATAGGTTATAAAAGCCGCGAGGCAGCATGAACAACAAAAAGAAATGTCTACTGCGATCTGGCGCTGTAGAATCGTACGAACGCTGCATAGCGTCCTTATGGTCTCGTGAAGAAGGTTACTCATGGTTACGAGATCCTGGTGCGTGAATCGATGAGGCATCGGAAATGGGTTCGGGGGCCTTCAGTGCCTTCCGTTTATTAAGTAGGTTATAAAAGCAGTGCGGCAGCATGAACAACAAAAAGAAATGTCTGATGCGATCTGACGCTATAGAATCGTGCGAACGCTGCATAGCGTCCTTATGGTCTCGTGAAGAAGGTGGCTCATGGTTGCGAGATCCTGGTACGTGAATCGATCAGGCATCGGAAATAGGTTTGGGTGTCTTTGGTGCCTTCCGTCTCTACTTCGTGGCCGTTGAAGTCGAATGCGAGATTGCGACGGTTGTTGGTGTGTTTGCTGTTTATGGGAATCCAAACAACGTGATTAAAAAGACCAGCCGATGGATAACGTTTCTGCTGCAGCTTCGGATTGATACACAATGTTTATTAAATAGGTTATAAAAGCCGCGAGGCAGCATGAACAACAAAAAGAAATGTCTACTGCGATCTGGCGCTGTAGAATCGTACGAACGCTGCATAGGGTGTTTATGATATCACGAAGAAGGTTTATTTCACGAAGATTATTTATTATTTAAATTATTTATTTATATTTATTTTTTTATTATCCTAATTAATTAATTTTATCGAAATTTAGATAAGAAAAACCAAATAGAACGGTTTAATAATTAAGAAACTTAATACAATGAACAAAAAAAAGAAACGCCTGCTGCGATCTGGCGCTGTAGAATCGTGCGAGCGCTGCATAGCGTCCTTATGGTCTCGTGAAGAAGGTTACTCATGGTTACGAGATCCTGGTGCGTGAATCGATGAGGCATCGGAAATGGGTTCGGGCGCCTTCAGTGCCTTCCGTTTATTAAGTAGGTTATAAAAGCAGTGCGGCAGCATGAACAACAAAAAGAAATGTCTGATGCGATCTGACGCTATAGAATCGTGCGAACGCTGCTTAGCGTCCTTATAGTCTCGTGAAGAAGGTGGCATGGTTGCGAGATCCTGGTCGTGAATCGATCAGGCATCGGAAATAGGTTCGGGTGTCTTCGGTGCCTTCAATGTCTGCTTCGTGGCCGTTGAAGGCGAATGCTAGATTGCGACGGTTGTTGGTGTGTTTGCTGTTTATGGGAATCCAAACAACGTGATTAAAAAGACCAGCCGATGGATAACGTTTCAGCTGCAGCTTCGGATTGATACACAATGTTTATTAAATAGGTTATAATAGCCGCGAGGCAGCATGAACAACAAAGAGAAATGTCTACTGCGATCTGGCGCTGCAGAATCGTACGAACGCTGCATAGGGTGTTTATGATATCACGAAGAAGGTTTATTTCACGAAGATTATTTATTATTTAAATTATTTATTTATATTTATTTTTTTATTATCCTAATTAATTAATTTTATCGAAATTTAGATAAGAAAAACCAAATAGAACGGTTTAATAATTAAGAAACTTAATACAATGAACAAAAAAAAGAAACGCCTGCTGCGATCTGGCGCTGTAGAATCGTGCGAGCGCTGCATAGCGTCCTTATGGTCTCGTGAAGAAGGTTACTCATGGTTACGAGATCCTGGTGCGTGAATCGATGAGGCATCGGAAATGGGTTGGGCGCCTTCAGTGCCTTCCGTTTATTAAGTAGGTTATAAAAGCAGTGCGGCAGCATGAACAACAAAAAGAAATGTCTGATGCGATCTGACGCTATAGAATCGTGCGAACGCTGCTTAGCGTCCTTATAGTCTCGTGAAGAAGGTGGCATGGTTGCGAGATCCTGGTCGTGAATCGATCAGGCATCGGAAATAGGTTCGGGTGTCTTCGGTGCCTTCAATGTCTGCTTCGTGGCCGTTGAAGGCGAATGCTAGATTGCGACGGTTGTTGGTGTGTTTGCTGTTTATGGGAATCCAAACAACGTGATTAAAAAGACCAGCCGATGGATAACGTTTCAGCTGCAGCTTCGGATTGATACACAATGTTTATTAAATAGGTTATAATAGCCGCGAGGCAGCATGAACAACAAAGCGAAATGTCTACTGCGATCTGGCGCTGCAGAATCGTACGAACGCTGCATAGGGTGTTTATGATATCACGAAGAAGGTGGCTCATGGTTGCGAGATCTGGTACGTGAATCGATCAGGCATCGGAAATAGGTTTGGGTGTCTTTAGTGCCTTCCGTCTCTACTTCGTGGCCGTCGAAGGCGAATGCGAGATTGCGACGGTTGTTGTTGTGTTTGCTTTTTATGGTTATCCAAACAATGTGATTAAAAAGACCAGCCGATGGTTTCAGCCAACAAGACCGGTCTTCTGCACGTTTGATGAATATATAGCAAACGTTTTGTTTACTGAGGCATACTTTTGTTAGACAAATTTTTTAAAAGGACCTAAAATTCTATAAGGTCCTTTCAAATCATTTCTCGCGTGTTTATTCAATTCCGCAAGAAATTAATTAAATTAAAGGAAAAAAAGGAAGGAATTTCATTGTATCCATTAATGAGTATCATTACGTTTTACTTTCGGAATAATCGCCGTGAAACGCTCAAGCATTGCAAGATGTTTTACTGTTTGGTTTAGCTTGTTGAGCTACAACAACAACCATATGAATGAATGGTACCCCCGCCAAGTTCCATTATTGCAAAGTCGTTGGTGGACCAAAAAATTCAAAATGGAAATTTTTAATTTCATGTTACGTTGTAATTTCTATCTTCTGCAACGCGCCAGGAACTTCAGTGTAAATGCAGCATGCAGCATTATCTGTCGATGCTATTAAGTTTTTTGTTCTTAACTAAACCTAACGTTAAAAATGCAAAGAATTAAAAAATTATTAAATGATTGTAATTTAAGAAATGAAATAATCATTAAATAATTTTCTTTTATTTCATCTTTTGTCTTCTCAGTTTTGTTTTGTTATGCGTAGCACCCGCAGCAAAGGACTTCGCTTAAGAATACATGCATGTCAGTAGAAATAAAAAATGTATGGAATGGAAAAACCGGTTCGGCTAATTTTGTTTTTTCTGACATTACTTCTTACGATTAGAATTTTATTGTATAATGTCATTTTTATTTTTATTATTATTGCTAGCGTTTTACATATTTCTGAAATATGAAAATATTTTGCATATTTATTAATTCCTAAAAGATAGTGGAAAGTAAGGAGAATTATAAATAAAAAACAAGATACAGAAAAAGGTGGCAATTCTTCTTCTCTTTCTGTCAACCCTTTCAACATGTTAAATTTTACAACTTGGAAATTCCTGAAAAAAAGGAGGCTGCCGAAAGGTTAAAAAACAGGTGAAGGTCATTACAATAAATAATGGAAAATACGATTGAAAAATTTCGTATAATGTGATCTCATATATGCAGGTATATCAGACGGTACGTAAAGGACAACATTGCTGCTGCTACTGACACGTCAAATCAATCACTCCGCACAGTGATTTCGTTGAAATGAAGATGGCTGTTTCGTCTTTTTATTCCGGTCGAAAACCTAAAATATGATTAATAACCTTTCTAACAAGTCTAATATTAATGTGTTATTATGAAAACAAATAATAATTAAATAATAATGAAATAATAGAAAAGAATAAATATAAAAAAATAAAAACAATTAAACAGTAAAGATGAAATAAAATAAATAATAAAAATATCAAAACAAAAATAACTAAATGAAAAACAAAACAAAAATGAAAAACCATTAAACAAACAATATAAAAAACAAAAACCGAAAATACAAACACAGGACTTTTATAAAAGTATCTAAAAAGACACTCTATAACAATCAATAATAGGCCTTTTTGCCTAAACTACTTTACAGGCAACACCCACCAATGTTTTTCGTCCCTCGCCTGAAAGGGACTCATCAGTGGGTTTTTTACATATACAGGGTGTTTCGCATAAGGGTGTTCAAAAGACTAGGCCGTGTAGGATGGGTCGAGACAAGAAAAAAATCGTATGGGAGGGGGGGTCAATTTCCCCCAGTTTAGGCGGAAGGGGACTTTTTGTAAAAATCTGACTTAACACCGAAAAAAATAATATTAAAAAATAATGGTTAGACCTAGATAACTTTTGCTTGCTGATTTTCAAAGCGAAATATCCGCTTCTTAATCCTTTTTAAATTAGGTTCCTATGTCAAACAGTTTTTGAGAAATTTAATGACAAAGTTAAAATTTGGAAAAAAAATTCCGAAAAAATTTTTTTGGTCGCCATTTTTTTTTTAAATTACGGTATGAAGTATAAAAATTTTTCCGACCATAAAACTCTCCAATCAATTCTAGAGAGAATGCTTCAAACCGGAAGGATTTATGACTTGTAGTTTTTGAGAAAATTGAAAATTACGAAGCATACATTCCTTTCAAATACCAATTTTTGGCTACTTGTTGTTATTACTGGTGAAAAAATATGGAAAAAGGGGGTCTCAGGGGCGTCTCAGGGGGTCACGCTGATCAAGAATATATATACTTTTCTATACCTATCGTCTCTATTTCTATGCGTTACACATTTCGTGACAAAGTGAATATACCCTTACCTTAAGGTGTAGGGTATAAAAATAAACTAAAATCACAGAAAATTGAAAACTTAAATTAAAAAGTTAAAATTAAAGATTAAAATTACAAAATTAAATTTAAAAATTTTTTAAATTTAAATAAAAATTTGAAAATTAAATAAAAATGATATAAAAACCGGAAATGAAATTAAATAAACATCAATGAAACTAAATAAGATAATTAAATTAAATTCTAAATAAAATGAATTGAATAATTAAAATAAACAATTACATGTAAATTAAAATAAAATAAATAAAATTAAAATAAAATAAATAAAATAAATAAAATTAAAATAAAATAAATTAAATTAAAATAAAATTTAAAATAAAATCAAAATAAAATTAAAATAAAATAAAAATTAAAATGAAATTAAAAATTAAAATAAATCGAAGGTAAATAAATTATACTTTATTTTTTTATTAAATTATATTTTTTTTTAAAATTTCAATAAATAAATAAATAACTAAAAAGTTAAGACGTTTATTATATAAAAATATATAAGTAAATAATCCTTGGGGTTGGGCTCATATTAGATCTGCTCGGCAGTCCCTTTCGTGACTATATTCCGGGTAGTAAAAAAAATTTTCACGGAAACTACAAAACATAAATCCTTCGGGTTTGAAGCACTTTCTCTGGAATTGATTAGAGAATTTTATGGTCGGAAAAAAATTTATACCTAATAACGTAATTTTTAAAAAAAATTGCGACCAAAAATTTTTTTTCGGAATTTTTTTTCCAAATTTTATCCTTGGCATTAATTTTCTCAAAAACTGTTTAACCTAATTTAAAAAGCATATTAAAAAGTGAATATTTCGCTTTGAAAATCAGCAAGCAAAAGTTATCTAGGTTTAACCATTATTTTTTAATATTATTTTTTTCGATGTTAATGCGGATTTTTATAAAATGGCCCCTCCACAGGGTAAGTAAACAGTAACAATTGGTCTTCTTATCTAAGTTCTTAGATCTCTTCTCCGAAACTTGACCGCGTGGTCCTTATCGGAATTTAGATAAGAAAAACCAAATAGAACGGTTTAATAATTATACACTGGCGATTACACCAAATCAGCAGCAGCAGCAAGCAGCCGAAAATTTCAAAACATAAAACAATTTTTCAGAAGCTGAAATTCAGAACAATTAACACCTCAGTATATATTTTACAACTATTTAGCATAAAGAAAACAAATAAAATAAACTAAAATAGAAGTTTCTATAGTTTAATATATAATAAATAAAACTTAATAAATATAGTTTAATATATAATAAAAAATAATATAAAACATAATAATTTCCCTTCATGGTTAATTAAGAAACTTAATACCTAGTAAGGAACTTAAACCAAGTAAATTAATAAAAGTTTAATAGCAATTCAATTGCCTTCAGTATTGCGCATATTCCAATTTTGGATCGCACTGAAAACAATAGAGCTAACCTGGTGTGCTACAATGTTTACAATTATTATATTATAATATATTATTAACATATATAAAATGTTCAATGTATATTCTATAGTTTAACTACGTTTTCACACCAGATTTCTCCGTGACTTTTAGAATAATGCTGTTAATTAAAGTTATAATTAATAAAAAAGCATTTATTGTTATACAAAATAATACTTCAAGAAGGAAAAAAAAAATAAAATGTTGTCTTTCTTCACGGTGATCTTCTGCACGCAAAATGTGGCCACCAAAATGGTAGCGTCCATCTTTTAAAAAAATCCTCCATCTTATTTTGCCTCTTTCGAAAAAAACTGACCTGTGTACCTTGCGACCTTTTTAAGGCGCATAGGCAGTCCTGACAGGATTTTCTACAGCGCATGTAATTTATTTGAAGTTTTGGAATTTATTATTGTTGTTGTTGTTGTTGTGTTTGCTTTTTATGGAAATCAAAACAATGTGATTAAAAAGACCAGCCGCAGCTTTGGATTGATACACAATACAGTAGGTTATACAAACTGTGCGGCAGCATGAACAAAAAAAAGAAACGCCTGCTGCAATCTGGCGCTGTAGAATCATGCGAGCGCTGCATAGCGTCCTTATAGTCTCGTGAAGAAGGTGGCTCATGGTTGCGAGATCCTGGTCGTGAATCGATCAGGCATCGGAAATAGGTTCGGGTGTCCTCGGTGCCTTCAATGTCTGCTTCGTGGCCGTTGAAGGCGAATGCTAGATTGCGACGGTTGTTGGTGTGTTTGCTGTTTATGGGAATCCAAACAACGTGATTAAAAAGACCAGCCGAAGGATAACGTTTCAGCTGCAGCTTCGGATTGATACACAATGTTTATTAAATAGTTTATAAAAGCCGCGAGGCAGCATGAACAACAAAGAGAAATGTCTACTGCGATCTGGCGCTGCAGAATCGTACGAACGCTGCATAGGGTGTTTATGATATCACGAAGAAGGTGGCTCATGGTTGCGAGATCTGGTACGTGAATCGATCAGGCATCGGAAATAGATTTGGGTGTCTTTAGTGCCTTCCGTCTCTACTTCGTGGCCGTCGAAGGCGAATGCGAGATTGCGACGGTTGTTGTTGTGTTTGCTTCTTATGGTTATCCAAACAACGTGATTAAAAAGACCAGCCGATGGATAACGTTTCAGCCAATAAGACCGGTCTTCTGCACGTTTGATGAATATATAGCAAACGTTTTGTTTACTGAGGCATACTTTTGTTAGACAAATTTTTTAAAAGGACCTAAAATTCTATAAGGTCCTTTCAAATCATTTCTCGCGTGTTTATTCAATTCCGCAAGAAATTAATTAAATTAAAGGAAAAAAAGGAAGGAATTTCATTGTATCCATTAATGAGTATCATTACGTTTTACTTTCGGAATAATCGCCGTGAAACGCTCAAGCATTGCAAGATGTTTTACTGTTTGGTTTAGCTTGTTGAGCTACAACAACAACCATATGAATGAATGGTACCCCCGCCAAGTTCCATTATTGCAAAGTCGTTGGTGGAGCAAAAAATTCAAAATGGAAAATTTTAATTTCATGCTACGTTGTAATTTCTATCTTCTGCAACGCGCCAGGAACTTCAGTGTAAATGCAGCATGCAGCATTATCTGTCGATGCTATTAAGTTTTTTGTTCTTAGCTAAACCTAACGTTAAAAATGCAAAGAATTAAAAAATTATTAAATGATTGTAATTTAAGAAATGAAATAATCATTAAATAATTTTCTTTTATTTCATCTGTTGTCTTCTCAGTTTTGTTTTGTTATGCGTAGCACCCGCAGCAAAGGACTTCGCTTAAGAATACATGCATGTCAGTAGAAATAAAAAATGTATGGAATGGAAAAACCGGTTCGGCTAATTTTGTTTTTTCTGACATTACTTCTTACGATTAGAATTTTATTGTATAATGTCATTTTTATTTTTATTATTATTACTAGCGTTTTACATATTTCTGAAATATTTATTAATTCCTAAAAGATAGTGGAAAGTAAGGAGAATTATAAATAAAAAACAAGATACAGAAAAAGGTGGCAATTCTTCTTCTCTTTCTGTCAACCCTTTCAACATGTTAATTTTTACAACTTGGAAATTCCTGAAAAAAAGGAGGCTGCCGAAAGGTTAAAAAACAGGTGAAGGTCATTACAATAAATAATGGAAAATACGATTGAAAAATTTCGTATAATGTGATCTCATATATGCAGGTATATACGATACGTATATCAGACGGTACGTAAAGGACAACATTGCTGCTGCTACTGACACGTCAAATCAATCACTCCGCACAGTGATTTCGTTGAAATGAAGATGGCTGTTTCGTCTTTTTATTCCGGTCGAAAACCTTTCTAACAAGTCTAATATTAATGTGTTATTATGAAAACAAATAATAATTAAATAATAATGAAATAATAGAAAAGAATAAATATAAAAAAATAAAAACAATTAAACAGTAAAGATGAAATAAAATAAATAATAAAAATATCACAACAAAAATAACTAAATGAAAAACAAAACAAAAAAGAAAAACCATTAAACAAACAATATAAAAAACAAAAACCGAAAATACAAACACAGGACTTTTATAAAAGTATCTAAAAAGACACTCCATAACAATCAATAATAGGCCTTTTTGCCTAAACTACTTTACAGGCAACACCCACCAATGTTTTTCGTCCCTCGCCTGAAAGGGACTCATCAGTGGGTTTTTTACATATATAAGTGCATATACGCATACATAGTATAAGCATATTCATCCATATATTCACAGAAAAGTGCCACAAATGGCTGGTGCAAACACAGAAAGTGTCTTGTGAAAAAGATCACAGTACATTAAAAATTATGTGCACATGTGTGCTGCCCATCCCACAATGTGCTCCATAGAGTGCCGCCTCATAGAGGCGCCCATTTAATAATGGGTAAAAATAAATAATGTAAAATAACTTAAAATAAAATTAAGTAAATTATTAAAGTAAATAATGTAAATTAAATTTTATAAAATAAATTAAATTAAAATAAAAATAAAAATTAAAAAATGAAATTTAATATCAAGATAAAAAATATTTATTAAATTTAAAATTTTCTTAAGTTGAAAATTAAAATAAATTACGAATTAGAAATTACATTAAATATAAACTTAAAAATAGAAATTAAAAAATAAAGTAAAATCACAGAAAATTGAAAACTTAAATTAAAAAGTTAAAATTAAAAAATTGAATTTAAAAAAAAAAAAAAAATAAATTAAAATAAAATAAATTAAATTAAAATAACTTTTAAAATAAAATAAAAATCAAAATAAAATTAAAATAAAATAAAAATTAAAATGAAATTAAAAGTTAAAATAAATCGAAGGTAAATAAATTATACATTTTTTTCATTTCAATAAATAAATAAATAACTAAAAAGTTAAGATGTTTATTATATAAAAATATATAGGTAAATAATCCTTGTGGTTGGGCTCATATTAGATCTGCTCGGCAGTCCCTTTCGTGACTATATTCCTGGTAGTAAAAAAAATTTTCACGGAAACTACAAAACATAAATCCTTCGGGTTTGAAGCATTTCTCTGGAATTGATTAGAGAATTTTATGGTCGGAAAAAAATTTATACTTAATAACGTAATTTTAAAAAAAATTGCGACCAAAATTTTTTTTCGGAATTTTTATTTCAAATTTTATCTTTGGCATTAATTTTCTCAAAAACTGTTTCACCTAATTTAAAAAGGATATTAAAAAGCTAATATTTCGCTTTGAAAATCAGCAAGCAAAAGTTATCTAGGTTTAACCATTATTTTTTAATATTATTTTTTTTCGATGTTAAGGCAGATTTTAATAAAATGGCCACTCCCGCCTAAGCGGGGGGAAATTGATCCCCCTGCCATACGATTTTTCTTGCCTCGACCCAACCTACACGTCCTATTCTTTTGTCCCCTCTTATGCGAAACACTGTATATTTGTATATCATATTATATATAAATGTATGAATGACTGCGTGATTGTGTGATCTTGGATGATATGCTTTAACCTTAACGATACTTCTTGGTTGTATAATTAATTAGTTGCTGTTGTTGTTTCATTTTATTTCTGTTTCTAATTTCACTAAATCAGTATATTAACTAAACTTAATCGTCGGTTCCTTTTTGACTCCCTTTTTGGTTGTTGTTCAATCCGATGGATAGAGGTAGAGCTGAGTTTGGAAACTCAACCTACTTCAACCTTGTGCAATCTGCCATTTTACCAATGAATACTCTTTTACTTAATACTCTTTTACTTTTACTTAATGGCTTAAGGCTGCCCTTCTGCATCATGCGTCCCTTGATGATGGGGCACATCTAAACGAAGGTTAAAGTTAAGTCACATCTAGATATTGCCTGTGTTCTTGTACCTTGCCCAGTTCTTGTCCCTTTCGGCCGTCGTGGGGAACACCTCTCAAACGCTTCGGTATGTACCAGCAGGAGACGTTGACGCACTCGGGCTCCATTATTAGACCGAAGCGATCCGATTGCTCACGTATGCGATGCACTTGATAACGTGCCAAGTCCATCAGTCGGTCCTGCTGCTTCTCGAAGCTCTCGGTGCCCTTGGAGCGCCACTGCAGCCACAGCTTGAAGACGTCGTTGTGACGACCGCACTGAATGACCTTGTCGCCGGTATCACAGCTGATGTCATAGTGTTTGTCCATTGACAAGCAAACCTGCAACAATCTTTGGAAGGAGGACGAAGAGTACAGCTGCGTGTGGTCGAAGTACTATCGCCCAAAACACATATCTGTCGGTGCCAATAGTGCGTGCTCTCGCACCACAGCGAAGAGCAGAGCGAGTTCTGTGCAATTGCGGAGACGATCAGCTGGTCAAGTGTCACAATGTGTCTGTCACAAAGCGGAAGAAGTCCGAACTGAAAGGCTTCTGAAAAATTAGTTATATAATAGATGGAATCCTTGACCCCCATCCGCTCCGTCCAAACTAATCCAATGATCAGACCTAGCTTTAATAACGTTTGAAAATAATTCCAAGTAACTTTTTAACCTATTTTATGTTTACATACTTTTTTGTATATATACATATATGTTTTTTTAATACCTTAGAGGTGATCAGGGAAGAATCTCAAATAAATCCAGAAAAAGTTAGAAGGAGGTTCAAAACCCGCAATAACCCGAACTCAAATTCATCGAATCCTGAAGTCACGGGATAATGAGAGAATATAAGGACCGCCCCCTCTACCCCCAGATAATCAAATGGTTTATTGACAAATAGGTGTCATTAAGTTTTTGGCTGCGTCAAACCTCTAAACCAAACTTATGCTTCTCCCACTCCCTGAACTCCGTTAAAATTTTTTGGAGCGTGGCTTTGGTTTAGGATTTATGGGCGTTTAAACGTCAAAATTTTACTATCTTCCAAACTATTAGGTGCACCGGTGTACGCAAGGTACCGTTTAAAGGTAATTTTAATACCGATTTTTTAAGTCTTCATTTTTTTCTGATTTTTTCAATAGGAAAAAAGGAAGTTGTATTAAAAAATAAGTTTCTTCTCAACTTAAATCATAATTAAGGTATACATTAAAATAAGTTGTCTTATAGCCCATAATTTTTCCTTTTCAACGGTATATAACATGTTGGAGTATCTCTTACAGTTTCGACCACTTTTATTGAAATATTAAAAATACATTTTCGTTGCATTTCCGAACACACATCTTAGTCTTGGCTACAGGAAACTTTTGTACTTTAACGGGCGTGGTGTTTGCGGAGTTTTTTTGCGGGGAGTACTTCATCATTACTTCAATATGAAGAAAAAGACTGCCAAAAGGCATCGTATTTTGGTGAAGGTGTATGGTGTGCACGTGTAGTGCATGCTCTAGCTGAGCATACGTGCCAGAAGTGGTATGCACGGTTTAAAAGTGGCAATTTTGACTCGGAGGACGATGACGGTGTGATCTATTATGAGCTTTTGCAACCGAATGAAACGATCACAGGGGAAGTCTACCGACGACAATTGATGCGTTTGAGCCGGGCACTGCGCGAAAAACGGCCGCGGAAACAATAAAGCTTAATTTTCAAAAAAAAACCGCACGCATTAACCGGTACCCCTATTACTTAAAATTCAATTCAAAATTTCATTTACCCTACACACGTTTACTTAAAAATTAGGCGTGGTAATAGTCCAATTTTTTTCCTTTTCCATCTCAAATAGCCTGTGATGACAGAGAACATTCGTGCCAAATTTGATGAAAATATCTCTATTCGTTCTCTTGTAATCCTGATTTCCACAGACAGACGGACGGACAAGGCTAAGTCAACTCAGGAGGTGATGCTGATCAAGAATATATATAATTTTGTATACTTATCACGCCTCCTTTAATGCGTTACAGACGGAAGCCTCATCTCTTCGTGTGTAGGGTATAAAAACACATCATGAAATACACATAAAACACTTTTTAAAAAATCATTCCTTCTGCAATTTAACAAATCTGACGGTAAGTATCACATATTATACATCGCTGAAAAGAGAAAATTATGCGCTTTATAACTAGTGTTTTTATACCCTACACCTTAAGGTAAGGGTATATTCACTTTGTCACGAAATGTGTAACGCATAGAAATAGAGACGATAGGTATAGAAAGGTATATATATTCTTGATCAGCGTGACCTCCTGAGTCGATTTAGCCATGTCCGTCCGTCTGTCTGTCTGTTGAAATCACGATCACAGGAGAAGCGGTAAAGATATCGTAATGAAATTTGCAGATATATTGTTTCTTGTGGTGTGCAGGTTGGTATTGAAAATGGGCAAAATCGGTCCACGACCACGCCTACTTTTTATTAAAAATGTGATATCAGCGTTCGTTTTTGAATTATGACAACAAAATTCCTGAGCATTTATCCTATAATTCCTATAGCATTATCCGTGAATATGCCAAATATGGGCGTTCGGTTTCATTCGTTTTGCTACGAATTTTTATCGACACAATATGAAGAAACTACACTATCGGCACACTATGCCATTTCAAGCAATTGGCACCATCTACCTAGTATCGTTTACTGCTGCAGCACATCGAACAGTATCAGCGTCCGAACTTCCGATCGACAAAAGAGAAGATCTAAAATGAAAACGCCAAACGCTTTTCAAAATTTGTTTACATCAGCTCTTTTTTTCGGAAATGTGTTGTCTACTTTTCGTTCAAAATTCCTCGAAAATAATGAAGCGCCAGTTTTTCAGTGCTCGTTTTTCGTCGTTTCTCAGTTAACTTCCGTTTAAACGACATATTGTGTTTTTCAGTGCTCGTTTAAACGGAGGTTAACCGGCCAATATTGGTGAGTTAACCTCCAGTTAAACTCCGGTTAATTTATCTTTTTAATAGATAAAGAAACAGCTGTTTCTTCGAGTACAGACATTTACCTGTGTTCTAAACTATGCTAAAAATTTTGTTTCTTTGCACCAAAACAGCTGTTCCCTTTGTAAAAATGAAAATATTGACAGGTGCTGCCAAAATAGGTTGAAACATCAACTTATAGTAACGAGTATACGCTAAATACTCGTTGCATTTAGATAAATTCGCTATGAAATATAGATAAGATACGTTTAACATAGATAAGTTAAACTCGCACTGAAAAACCCAAATCTCAGTTAACTTTTGTTTGACGTTTAACTAAACGTCGTTTAAACGCCGTTTAAACGAACACTGAAAAACTGGCCGTAAGAAAAAAATTAATGAAAGGAAAAAAGTAACACAAAAATGTTTTCCAATTTTCAATTTTTCTCCAAAAGTACATAATCTTCGGTAAAATATTATTTAACATAAATAAAAGATTATTTGAATACGTTTCCAAGGATATTAATATCATGGAGGTATCTCGTATAGTAAGAGATACGAACCCACTATTTGCAGATTTCGAGAGCCTAAAACTCTGAAACCAGATGAGAACAGAAAGTTGTGTTCAACAAGTTTTTGTTTGTTTGTGTTCTGTGTTTACACTTGTTTGTTTAGAGAAAAGTAAAGCTAAAGTAATGTAATACAATAGTAAGTATAACATATTATATACCATTTTAAAGGTAAAAGAACAAGCTTTCCATAACTGTAATTCGTTTTATACCTTAATGTGTCCGTTTGGAAGAAAAAAATTGTTGTTTTAAGGTCAACTTGTCACATTTTTCAAAAAATCAATATAACTCCTTCACAGCCATGTTATGGACAAAAATGTGTATTACATAAACGTGTATTAAAAATACCTTTCCAACAGTACTTCGGTAGTTCCGCTACCTTTCTTAGTTTATGAGATAAGTGACTTTTATTAAACCATTTATTTGTCTTTCAAACGGTCATAAATCCGAGATGTCTAGCCAGCCCCCGATGAAAACCAGCCACTTCCGTTCCTAAGGGCCCCAAGTAACGGTAAAAAAAAGATGAACAAATTCTGAGCTTGGCCGATTTCAAAAATATATTTGTAGATATTTAATACATAATACGAATAGAAATATTTACATATAAAAAGAAGAGGACTTTGGCTCTTATTTGTATGTTGCTAAAATATTGAGTTGGCAACTATGTATTACCGGTTTTTCATCCCTTTATACCTTGTCATCTGCGGTCGGACGCATCCAACTGGACGCAATTTGCAAATAATTGTGATTGTGAAAAGTTTCTACTATATATTTTTCCTTAAAAAACTGTGTTAGAATAATAAAAATGAGCATCGGAAAACATTTGGCCAAAGGTGAGTGAAACTATTTCTCGTTTTTTTGTTTCTGAAATATCCGTAAGCTAATTTCAGAAAGATCCAAATTGAAATTATAAATGATTGTCCGGAATATATAATTGTCCGGTTTGCCATGAATAATAAGTTAAAACTGCGTTAGAAACACGTTCCCTTTTTTTTTGTATGTCAACAATAATTGCAAAAACAAAATTTGGTAGTGCCAAATGTCATGAAGAATGCAAATCAAATGTTTGTTTTTTTATTTTAGGCTCCACTAAACCCGAACTACCGGACGATGGAATGCTGCGTCTATACTCCATGCGCTTCTGTCCATTTGCCCATCGTGTGCATTTGGTACTCGATGCCAAAAACATTCCATATCACAGCATTTTCATTAACCTTAGCGACAAACCGGATTGGCTCACTGACGTCAGCCCACTGGGCAAGGTGCCGGCGTTGCAGTTAGTCTCGGAGGAAGGCAGACCGTCTTTGATAGAATCACTCATCATAGCCGAGTATTTGGATGAGCGTTATCCAGAATTGCCACTTTTTCCAAAAGACCCTCTGAAGAAGGCTCAAGATAAGATACTAATCGAACGTTTTAATGCTGTCATTGGCTCCATGTACAAGGTATTCTTGCAAGGCATCGAAGGTGCTCCAGGCGTTTTGACTGACATATCGCTGGGACTGGACATCTACGAGAAAGAGCTCCGGGCACGCGGCATGCCATATTTTGGTGGCGAAAAACCAGGAATGCTTGACTACATGATATGGCCGTGGTGCGAGCGCTCCGCCATGCTAAAGTATTTGCTGGGTGACAAGTACGAAATGGATCAGGAGCGTTTTGGACATTTGGTAAGTGGGAGGTTTGGGCGATATCCTTGAATTTAATAACGAACGCTTTCTGTGTTCCGCACGTATATAGATCAAATGGCGCGATCTAATGATCGCTGATCCTGCAGTTAAGTGCACCTATTTGGATGGAGAAACTCATGCCAAATATATACGAGGTCGCCGCCAGGGCACTCCAGATTACGATATGCTCGTGTAAGCGTTCTCTTCTATGTTCGGTGTATAGTGTGTGTTTCTTAAATAAAGCAGAGAATCTCATTAATCACTGTAAAACATTGCTTTCATATGCTTACTCTGATAAACTAATAAACAACATTATGGATAAAGTTACACTAAAAGAGGTAATTTTTACTTTGTATTCTTTACAGAAACAAGGCCAAACGACAGAAAATATGTTGAGAAAAAACATGACGCGGTGTTAAAATATACACATGATGCGTACCAGACGCGAAAAGTTCTTTGGCTTTTAAGATACCAAACCAATTCTTGACCTATTCAATTAATTCAATTAGTTTTTTATTACATATCTCTTAACTATATATGATATGTATACATATATTATTATTTTCTTATCTATTCATTTAATAAAATACAAACATTGACAAAAAACTGCAAAATATAAAATTAACAAAAATTGTATCGACTTTAAATTTAATTTTTATTCTAATCAATAAACGAATTATTCTTTCTTACTTTTTGCTTGTTTTTAAAAAAAACTCTCAATTTAAAAAACATTTTATAAAATTTTAGTTCAATTTATTTTGATTTTAAAATTCGGTTTGTATACATATGATCTGTATATTTATAAGTTGAAACATTACTCAAAAAACATGACATCGTAGTTATATTAATAGATTTGTATTGAGTTGGAATGTATGAATTATATGTCCTTAAAATCTATTCACACATCAAGAATGGATAAAGTTTCTGCAAATACTTACATACATATTTTGAAAACACAACATACATACACCACATTCGGAGTTCTTCTATTTACACAGCTAAAGTTCAGTTAACTTTGAAGTATATATGTATGTATGTATATCCTTAAAATACTCGTATTTTAGTTAAAAACTTTGTTATCTCTGCAAATTGCGCGTTGTTTGAATTTTCGTTTTGTTGCTGTTCATTTTTTTTTTTGTTTAGGATTCGTTTAGCATTTCGATTAAAAGTTACATATACTATGTATAAGTACAATGTATTTTGATTTGCACTCCAAAATCCATTTAAGTTAAGATATTTCTCACTCCATGTTCTTAATAGGTGTTTATTTAGCTCGACTGCGGTAGTTGTGCGTCTTTCCTTTCGCGGTATTTGTTGCCAGCGATTTAATAGTGTTGCTTCATCTCGCATCAAGCCGTCGGAGTGGCGCAGTTCATTTCTGAAACGAAGAAGTTCATGTTCCATTTTAAATATAAATCAAATGAAATGAATAATGAAAGATGCTGGGGTTTTACCACGGTTCGATATACCATTCGACTGTTGTTGCCTGTCTGGCAACGTGGACACGGAAGAAGCAACAGCATTCAAGCTGCTGCTGCTGCTGGTGGTCGCGTGACTACGTTTGTGCAGCAACATGTTGCTGTTCGAGGGGAATTTCTTGTTGCAAATATCACATATTTTTTCAGAGTACTCCATGTAACCCAGAGAGGAGGCTCGATTTGGTGCTTTTTTATTATGTTGGCTGGTGGTGGAGGTTGGACCGGAAGAATTTGTTTGGCTACTGAGAGGATGTTTTTTGGTTTTTACTGTTTTTAGATTCACATTAAAGGAAAAACGGAACATACGTTTTCGTACGTTGCTGTGGTTGGTCGTGGTCCTTCTTGCTGTTGAACATGGCCAACTCGATCTCCGTGTGTTGGTTATTCATGTGGCGTACCCACTCGGCCGGGGTCTCAAAGGAGCTACGGAGTAAGAGGAGTGATTAGAAGGAACACTATTCAAAACTTAACAGATTGACAGATCGTTCGCTGAGATTCTATCCGTGCGCAAGAAAAAATCAATATGCTTACGTTGCGCAAATATCACACAGCAGAGTCACGTGATCCATTGAGTTTTCTTGTTGCTGTGGAAAGATGTTTTGGTTTTGAATCATGAAACAAAAAGTTTAGAACTTTTCTCACCGAAACACGTCGTCGCTTCTTTGGCACATAAGTCTTCGGGAGCGATTCTGTACCACAATTTCCCGAAGTTGGTTCCGACTGCTGTTGAATTTCTAAACCAGATGGAGCATGCGACTCCAGATGACGCACCCATGACTTTGGATCATCGAACGCCTTCTTGCAAACCTCACAAACCAACCGTGTAAAAGTGTTGTAATCGCAAGACGTCGTCGGTGCAGCCGCTTCATCCTCATCTGCACTGTGTGAGGAGCTGGTTTCAATCTTTACCGATCCAAGAGGCATTTTGAAGTCTAGAGGTTGTTTCGGCGAGAGCATTGACGGAGACGGAGGTGTGTTAGTAGGATGTCGGCTTCCAACTGTGCTGCTGTCTAAATGGGCGGAGGCGGTCCAGTCGTTCGGTTCCTGCTTAATGTTGAGGAAATTGTGTGGTTGTAGTGGTGAGTTGGTTAGTCTATTGGTGGGTTCGGTAAAATTTTTGGAAGAGTTGCCCGGGTGCTCGTACGACCCGGGAAGGTAGAAACTTCCGCCTGGATGTGGCGAATGTGAAAATATACATAAATGAAAGGCGCTTGCATTGTGTGTGTGCACCACTCACCATGGTCCGTGCTGTCGCTGCGAAGGCGTCTTTCGTAGTCCATAACACGGTCTTCCGGAGACTCCTCGTCGTCCAGGTGACCACAATGATCTGGCATAGCGAGGGGCTCCGCGTAGTCTTGATCCACGTGTTCTGTCATTAAATGATGAGGTGCCAAATGGTCATCGCTGGCAGAGCTCTGTCGTCTCTGGCGCAGTTGCTGCGTCTCCATAGCAGCTGATATGGAGCAACTGCGGCAACCCATTCCAGGGCAGAGGGATCCACCCGCATTACTGCTCAATCCTTCCTGAGCGGCTTGATAATCACTCTTGTCTTCCGGATCTATGGCCACCTCTTTGTTGATCGATATGCCGCCACCGACACCGCCGCCGCAACCGACAGCATTGGAAAGTTTGCTGGCGCTGGAAGGCAGAAGCGTCATCTGCGGCATTTTCGGAGATTTCACAATCACCGGGCTATCCTTCGGCATCACGGAAGCGCCCAGGCCGCGAAACTGTTGCTGCTGATGCTCAACGAAGGAGAAGCGAGACGAGGAACATTTGCTGCCATACATTTCACTCACATGTGTATTGGAAGTGGACTGCGCACTGTGGCCAGGTGGGGCAATGTTGCGCCCGCCACCGCCTGGGCCATAATGCGAAGCGTTGGAAGTTAAGCTTTGTGAGTGTGGGTGCGATGACGCTGTCCGGCAGAGTCCGCGAATCTTCAAAAGTTCTCCGCCACGCAGCACCTCGCTAAGGATGTCATTGGAAACTGTAGCCTCGCCGCTGTACATGTATTGGACGAGAATTTGAATGGCCCGGTGACTAAGTTCCGGCGGAAGCACGACATAGAGTACACCGAGAGGAGAAGCGACGGGCGAGGACTCAAACATGGCGGCGAAAAACTGCATCAAGCGCAGAGGATGGGAAATAAAGAGGATACACACATAAATTGATTAACTTTGAGAGGTCAGCTGATTCGCTGAGGTGCTAATTCACTGATGTACCTGACTGCAGGAGCTGAGGATGAACTTGTGAGCCGATATACCAACCGTAGGGATTCCGTTTTCCACGCCGGCTCCACTGCAAGCGTTGCTGCTGCTGCTCGAACTGTACAACATCACATCGGCAAATTTCTCGTTTCTGCAAGGACACTCAAAGGATTACATTTCACGCTTATTGCATGGCGAACATTTCGTTTGACTCACTTGTACAACGTTGCAACGGATGAATTCAAATACGACAGATGGGAGTCCCACTTGAGGTGGTAATTCTCGGCCGCCATGTTGAAGCAACCGCGTGACTGAACTGACGAAAACCCGGATCCTTGTTAATACAGTGCTAGATTCTAGCTGCAGCTGCTGCTGTTGTTGTTGATATTCTGGTTGTCGCTTCGGGTAGGCTATTTTAAAGATAGGAGAAGCACTGTGAGAGAGAGACCTGCATAGAGAGAAAGAGAAACAGTGTGATTAAAAGGGATAATGAGCGAACGATTGGTAAAAATCACTAAATCAATAAACGGTTTGAAAAGTGTTGACGAGGACATGAATACAAACACATTCGCACAAACATTAACCTCACTTTGCGAATGACGATGGTGCATGATTTCAGAGAAGTTCGCTCGTTAAGAAGCAACTACAACAAAATCAAATTTACCAACACACACACACACACACACGCACAAATCCACACAAATAGCGACCCAAGCTCACTTGTTGTGATAGCAAGGAGGACAGCCAGCCAGCGTTGGATGGATGAATGAACATGTTTGTGGGACCATTTAATGAGCAACGCGAACGACTTTTTTTATACCATTTTCAGTGATTCAAATCCTGCAAAACCGCCAAAATTGTATCGTGTAATTTTTTTAGCATAAAAGTCAAAGCAATAAATAAGGGAAAATTCTACGAAATCAATTAATTAGAAAGTTATTAGAGTTACAAAGTTATTATTTGCTACAATGTCATTAATAATTAAAGTTATCTAAAGTTATTTGAGGTTAAAAGCTATTAATTAATAAAAACAAGTTAGTAACAGTAACTTTTGGTTTATTTTTTCCCAATCAATGACGAATCGTAATCAACTAATTATTTGAATATTTAATTTAATCAGAAAACGTGACAGCAAACCAATAGAATTATGGTAAAATACAAATCTCATTTATAACAGATTTGAATTCGAAATTATATGGAATCGTTCAATGAATACTCGTAACACCCGCCTTAATAATCATTTCTAAGGACTTTCTAGTTAATCGTCGTGGTCACAAACAACCGAACTCATTCATCCATCCATCCATCGCGCTTCCGACTTATCACTCACTCCCTTCGACGACTACGTTGCGGTACGTTGTTTTTGCAACAGCAAAGGAAGGGATGAAAGCACAAGTAGTTCTCTCGCAGGAGGGGAGTAACGCATTATTTAAATGCTCAATGGCATTGTAAACATTTTCGAAAGTAAAACGAGAAATACATATTATTAAATCCGATTTAATGAATGAAGTGTACATTAGTTTTCAAATTTTGCGGCTTCAACTTAAACTCCTGCTTCGTTTTCGTTTACGTTCTTGTAGTTTATTAAATTGCCACCACATTGCGAGCGAAGCAAACGACAAAAAGTCTATCGATTGATTGACCACATAAATCAATAAATGTAAATAAAACACTTCAGCCAGGCAGCAAGTATATTCGATTTCTTTTTTTTTTGGTTTCAAGGCTTTTAATTGTTTCTGTGAACTGTAACTAAACTCATCCTCAGACGCGATGGTATTTCTTTATTCTATTTTTAACTATAAAACATAATATTACTTGTTTTTCTTTTGTGTTGAAGTATTGTTTGTTTAAGCATTTGTGGTATTAAGTACACTGACTTGGCAAAAAAGCAATCACCTTTTTAGTTTTAATTATTACTATTATTGGATTTGTTGTTGTTTAGTTTGTTTTATTTCATCTGGTTTGTTCTTTGATTTTCAGCGGTCCTTTAATTAGAGTTCTTCTCTTATCTTTTACCTAAACAATAATTCATCGATGCTTAATTGTGTATTTTGTATGTTTGCACAGCGTGACAGTTGATGGGGAAATGTTTGAGTTGAGAGTCCTTTGCGAGTCCTTTTGTTGAAGCGACGCCGCGCAATTCGACGATGTCAATTTGCAGCAAAGAGAAGAGCAAAGCACAACAGAAAATCGAATTGAGTAACTGGGAGCACTAACTACTACTACTACTAAAAGCTGCTGCTACTCCGTTCTTCTCTCTCGCTAACGATTCGCGTGCGTCTGCAGTTGCTGCTGTTCTTTGTTGGCACGCCGCTGTGTTCCTTGGTGTATGTGTATGTGCACGGGTTAATTTATTTCTCACTCGATCGATTTGTGTGGGTTTAATGATTTTTGTAGAATGACTGGGGCGGCTTTCAATGAATTTGGTTTTGCTTTTTATTTGGTATTCTTTAATAACTAAAAATAACTGAGTCGGCTGAATTTGGTACATAAAATATCACAAAGTAATCGAATTTTTGGGCAAGGTAAATACTAAAACTTAAGTTCGCCCCGAACTCATCATTTTCACCTCACATTCAGCCAAAAATCGTAAGTGTTCATTTTCGTAACTTGTTTTAGTTTAAGTACTTATAAGAAAGTACATAAGGTTTGCTTCGTGAAGCGGTGTCAAGTGGAAGAGGTCCTTTCGTCTCCTTGGCGCCTCCTTGCTTCATTTATAGAACAAAATAATTCTGTGCCACATCAAAGATTTCTGCACATCCGAATCAATCAAATAAAAACTATTTTTGAACTAATTTCTTTTGAAATTTATTCAAGTTTGTCGAAAAATTATTTATAAAAACCAAAGACAAGTGAATTCATTTATAATATTAGATATAAACAAAAAAATATTGATCACATAAATGCGTCACTGCGTGGAAAACATTTAGATTACAATGAATTGTAGTATATGTATTAAATTTTATAAATTATAATACTTCTATTCTTCCCACGAGTATAGTGATTATTCACCGGAATCCTCGCCGGGTTTCATCTTCTTGGCATCTTTTGCCTCAACACTATTTTTATCGCCAAGACTGTCATCTTTGTTGTGCTCTCGCTTTTCGGCCTTCAATTTGACATCCTCGAAATTCTTATCCGGAGGGTTTTCATTGTGCTTCATCATTTGTGCCCGTTCCAACTGCGATTGACTGGCAGCAGAGGTATCAGACTTTAAGAGCTCCCGCAAGAACATTGTTGCATAAGCTGCAGTTGGCAGTTTAACGTCTATGAGGACGGCCTTAAATTTTCCGTCAACTGATTTGATGTTGAGCAACACTTGCTCCTTGTTCCTTCCCAGCATCTCCCAGTCGGAAGCAATTAAAGTGCTCTCCGGCTTATCGTACTTCTTAAACTCCCACTTCATCTCTTCCGGCTTAATTATCATTTTGCGATAGGCACCAGGCATCGAATAGGTTTTTACATTGTGCTTAAGCTTGGCAATCGAGAGTCCGTACTCTTCTAGCAACTCTTCATACCATTTGGCCACCTCATTTTCGGGGAAAGTGACATCGAAGCCGGGCAGCGGCAGGACAACATCGAAAAGTGTCCACTCTCCACTAGCCACATCTTCGACAGTTAACGGTTTTACTTTTCGCTTGAAGACTGATTCTTTATCCTCGGTCTCGGTTATAGTTTCCTTTTCTTCTTCTTTCGATTCGATTACGGCTTTGTTGGCGTCAGTTATGGTTACGTCCAATGGTTCTATTTTCTCAGATGATTCAGTGTCGTTTTGTGTAGATACTAACTCGTCTTGGTTGGTGTCAGTCAATGTTGCGTCTAATGGCTCTATTTTTTCAGACGCTTCAGTGTCGTCTTCTGTAGATACTATCTCGGTGATGATCTCCGTGTCTGGTTCTTCCTTGTTGCGAAAGACCAAATCACCTGGAATTAATTTCAAACCAAATTCTTTGATACGACGCGAGACAATGCGATTGAAGAGAAGACTTTGGAATGCATGGGGATATAGCAATAACATATTACGTGGAATCTGAAAAATTTTATGTTTTTAGCTGTTGACTAGCTTCAGCTTTCATTAAGTATTCCTACCTTTCGCAGAGCTGAAGCGTAATCATTTTCTCCGTACTGCGCCAAGCCACTTAGTAGCTTTTTCTCAATAAATTTGTCACTATAAAACTTGGCAGCTGCAGCAGTAGAATTGCGATTGTTCCACCATTCTTTGCGTATGTCACGCAAAAATGGAGCATCATTTTCGCGTGGCTTCATTATCAATTCACAGGCCTAGAAAATCGCATTAATTTTTCAATAAATACCATACACATAAATCAACTGTGCTCATATTTCATTTTTTCACTTTGTTCGCTTGACGCTTCATGTTTGCTTACCAGTTTATAATCGCATTTGAGCAATGCTATGCCAATCTCGTACGTCGGTACAGAAGCACAGTTTCCGAAACGCTGTAAGCCGTAGTAGTTGATAAAACCGCATTCCTTGATTTCCTGCAATGCAGCCTCAATGTCCGCATTCTCACCTCCAACAAGACGCAAAGCTATACGGAATCTGATATTCATTTATTAGTCAGGATTAAATAGCTATGGTAGTACGTATATCGCTACCTGTTGCCCTTAAGTTGACCTAGCTTCAAGACCTCTGCGTGAAATTCAAAGTTTCCGATATGAACACCATTCGAGCCTTTCATGGAGCTCACTATTGCAGAAGGCGATCGACGTTTAACGCAAAACTTCTGTGTTGTCTTAGCGCGTTTGTCTTTGGTGCCGCAATAGTTAACTTGAGATGGACGCAATCTGTTGGAAATCGTTAGTTGGGACAGAAAGGTAACATTTGCGTTCTGATATCCATAATGAACAACTCACCCCAAACGTCCTGCCATAATTGAAGCTACCTCACTGGTGTCCATGTTTTCCTTGTGTACTAAAAAATGTACATATTCACCCGGGAAACCCCAACGATTACGAGTATCGGCTAATGAAGCAAAACTCATATATAGCAAAGACACTCTCATATAGAATTGGATAAAAAAAATATAATAAACTACCTTTTCCCTTTTTGGGGTATATCTTCACAAACTTCTTCTCCTCTTCGCCTTCCTGGACACTGTTAGTGGTGGTGCTAACCAGTGTGCGTTCATACAGATTTTTTATAATATTGTGTATTTTGGTTCGCTGTTCCTTATCCAAGGTGCTAACATCCAACTCAATGCCCTTATCGGCAGCTGCATCCTGGTGTTTGCGCTGTGCAAGTGCTTCGATTCTATCCCAAACTTCTGATGTGATTACATCGTTCAATTCACATTTGGCTTTTGCCAACTCATCCTCATCAAGACCTTGGTTAGGAATTTCCGAATTAAGGAATTTCCCAATCGACCACTTCAAGTTTTTAGAGAAAAGACTTACCGTTATCCTTCGGTTGAGGTATGTTCATATCATCCAGCTGGAGTACTTTGCCGTTCTGATCAATTTCGTTCACATGGAAATCAGAGAAGCGCGCCTTCACAACGCCGGTAACGCCCTTGCCGGTGGTCACAAATTCTGTGATGCCCACTTGTTCCTCCTTCAGGTTCACTTTGGGCTCTTCAGGCACCCTGTAATCACGAATTATTCAAGCTGGCGAATAAGATAGATTTCGTTAATCAGACTTACCTTCGATGTTTCAGAAATATAGTGCATCCATCTAATGAGTGAGGACTATGCTGCTTTGGCTTGTTCTTAGGTCTCTTGTGTGTTCGTTGATTATTTCGTTTTCTAAAGGCTTTGCCCATTTTGATACGCTAATAATGCAGTAATCTAATTTGATAAATAAAGGTGTGTCCTATGTTTTCCTGTTATTGTTATTACAAGGAAAATCAGAAATCTGATATCTGCTGCAAATTTTAATCGCAGTAAAAAACCGCTTGGTTACTCCATGCGAAGCCGCCTACAATCGAACTTACTATAAGCACGCACTAGTACAGTACTCTCGTATAAAAACTTTCGGTTGAAGTGTAATAAATACTTTAAAAAGTATTAACAAACATGTAAAATGAGAAAAACGCACTTTAAGATTTTAAGTACTTTTTTCCCATTTCATTCATTTTTCAATTAATTAACCAAAGAGAGAAAGCGCTCTTTGGAGACAAACAAACTAAGGTACTATGTGTAACATGTTATAAACATATTTAAAGGTAAAAGAATAAACGATTTAGTTATGTAATTTGCTATATACCCGTTTAACTCCCGAAGCAGACGAGAGCGCCAAAATTGTTGTGGTTGTTGGAGTCAGCGCCAACAGAACCAACATTGGTTAAGTCCAAAAACGCTAGTAAAAACTGAAAATGTAAAATGCATTTTCGTTATAAAAATTGGCAAATATAACATTGAATCGTGTACTCACTTTATGATAAAGTAATATTTTAAAACAGAAATGGCTACATGACTATTAGTTTTTCGACATAAGTAAAAGCCCTTTCAAATTGCTTTATAACGGTAAACATTCTATTCGGATAACTTTAATAGTTTACGAGATATAGAGGTAAAAACTTAATATGTCGACGATCTATAACTCATTTGCTGTTGTTCTTGTAAGCAACATCAACAACAGCAACAAAAAGCTCTTTTAGTTTAGGAGATACAGTACTGCAACGGCATAAAGTTCTTATTGTTCCCATAAATAACAAATCAAAAACTGCAACAAAATAGGAGCATTTCGGGCACTTTAGAATTGTTCCGATCATTAAATAAATTTTGCATATGGCAACTCTATAATTCTGTGCTGAAAAGAATATTTTGAAAGCATTACAAGCACAGAGTGCAAGTCATGATGAAAGTGCTTGTTATATTTTAAGTCAACACCATAACTTCAAACTTATCTTTATACGAGGGCGGTCCAATAAGTACTTAGCCTCATCACCTAACCTAACCTCCAAACAATTTTTGGGTGGAGATTGCATTAAAAAGGTATTAAAAAGGTTTTTCTCTCTTATATGACAATTAAGCTACTAGTTGGAACCTGCCATTTGAAAGCCTATAATTTTTCCTTTTCCGGTATATAATATGTTGGGTTATCTGTTATAGTTTTGAACACATATATTGAAAATTAGTCTTAAGTGTTGGTCTCCAAACCAAAAAATTGGCCTAAAAATACTGCTTTACTGCGTAGCCGGTGTTAGTCATACATACATAAAGTATTCCTAGTGTAACTAAAATTTAAGCGAAAAATTAAGGTAACGCTTTTGACTTCATCTTCATTACATTATTATAATATATATTACTTCATCACCTTACATTATTAATACAAAAAGTAAGTATAATATATTATATTATAAACTGTTTTAAATGTAAAATACTAGTCTTCTACTAGTCTTCATGATCCCATTTCCGAGAAATATGGACCTTTAATTGGGTGATCTTCGACTTTGAAACGCCCATAAATCATAAAAGGAGGCCACGCCCTAAAAAAGGGGAGTATATTTCCGAGAATAACAGTCAAATGTAACGCTAAAAAAGGTCATGAAAATTGCTGCTAACCCCCTAAACCCAAGTTCTCAAAAATTTCCCGAAATATATGAGAAAAAATGTGGATTTTTGGAATGAAATATGAAATGGACAGCATTATTCACACGTCACTTTTCCTGTATTTATTGCTTTTTTTATATACACAGACGACGGACATCTGTTTTACTGTGGTACCTAAATAAGTGCGTATTGCGTTGCGTTTATCACTGCGACTTAAAAACTCGCATGCTTATCACTTTTTGGCATGCGCTACGAAATGAAGTTGGCGGCAGATGTCAAAAAAATGTACATGTGCGTGTGAATGTTTAAAAACTTTTTGTTAGAATATATGGTAACGCAACGCTGTTATTTCGGTATATCGCAACTTCGTTTCTAAGGCGCAGTGATAAACGCAACGCAAGACGCACTCATTTAGGTACCACAGTTAGACGGCAACGACGACGGGTAAAAGTGACTGGAATAAGGCTGACAATTCAATTAAGAGATGGCAACTCTGTAATTCCTCTGAAAAGAAATATTTTGACAGCATTCCAAGCAGCATTCAGGCAACAGCATTCCATTCTAATTACAAGTAATAATGAAAGGGCTTACTATGTTTTAGGCCCACACCATATACATTACATATAAGTTCAAAGTTATTTTTGCAGATAGTTTCTAAGAATAAAAATGGTTTACATCCACTTCCCATCGAATTTAACCGAGGAAGAACACATGCTACAGGCAAAATACCAGAAACTCAAGAAAAAGGTGAGTTGATGGGGTTGAAATATCGAATGAATGAATATATAGATAGTTCTCTTGCAGAAAAAGGCCCTTCATGCATTAAAGGCTCCTAAGCAGGAACCGGAGAAACCTATGATCCTGAAGCGACCTACGGATGCTAGGGATGCTCGGGAAGTCGCACGGAAGCTGATCAAGAGCGGTGCTATTGCCGCCATTCAAAAGCTACATACAAAGCAGGATCAAACTTCTTTTAAGCGACCAAAAGGACAAGAACGCAAACGCACAGCTCCCGAAATAATTGTCGCTGCATACCAACCATTCTCCTCAACACAGAACGACGTCGCGCAAGAAACCATCATCAGTGAAATCATCAAAGAGGATCCGCGCATACAGAATCTCTACCAACAATTCGCTACAGAGCGTGATCGCGAAGAGCGTGGACTCAGTGGATGTAAAACTGCTTTGGATCCAACGCAGCCAGATAAGCCGCGTGCTGGCAATACAATCTTTGTGTCGGGCAATAAAGTGACTGAGGAATTCCTGAAGAAAACATTCAATGATTTTGGTACAATTGTTAATGTTTCAATGGAAATCGAAAAGGGGTGAGTTACTTGAAATGCGTACAAAAAGTGTCATATCTAATGTAAAATCTTATAGACGCGGCTTTGTAACCTTTGCGAAACCTGAATCTGCTGATCGAGCCATAGCAGAGATGCACAGCAAGAATATTAACGGAATCAATTTGCAGGTACAACTGGCTCGTCGACAGCCTCAAATTGAACCAATCAACGATGCTTCCTCCTCGGCAGTTTGGTCAACAATTGGTAAACTTGAAATATACCCATTATATATAAAAGTAATGTTTATTTTTTAACTCTTCTTCTTCTTAGCTGCCAGTAAATCACAAAAGGGTAGTCATAAGGACCGCCGTGAAATGGTTCAATATAATGAAGATTGGCTCAACGGTTGATCATTAAAACTAGTTTACTAAAGCGGATAAATCTCTTGCGCCAAACAAGCAAATATCAATACGATTTGATTTTACACAACCGTTCTGCAAATTGTGCAACAACAAAAACGTGCGAAACGTCGTTCGCTTGAGTAAAAATTTCTTTAAGTAGTTTAGTATGATTTTTTTAAAATTAATACATAAAAAGTAGTGGCTTTAGCTTGAAAACAACAGCAATCAACATTCAAAATGTTCAATATTTTTTCAATCAAGCAATATCTAAATGCTGCGGTAAGTTCACTACTTTTTATATTATTTATTATGAAACTTTTTTCCTATAAAATATTTTTTACCACAGAATACGATCTCCTTTTTTTGTATTTATCTTCAGTCTATTAAAGAATTGCGAACTAAATTTCATGATTTACTTTATTAACGTTTATTTTTAAAAATATCAATGTATTGTATATTCAGTAAAAATAGTTTAAATTTACAACAAAACAAGGAATAAATAAGTTAAGTACGAGAAAGAACGAATAAATCTTTTCTAACAAAAAATATAAAAAAGGCTAAAACTAAATTCGTTTTTTTGTCTGTATGTTCGAATGAATTCATAAATAGTTTTAACAAAGCTATTGTAAAATTTATGTGAAGCTAAATTTTAATATGTGCGCGTTTCATTAGTTTGTGACAAAAGGCAGAGAGTTCTTCTTTCCTTATTCTCTTATTACGGGGTCAAATATAATTTCCCGTAACCTCATCTAACGTTGTATATAAAAAATATACAAATTTGTAGTATAATATATTAAAATTGATGTTTCGACATCGAGAGGCCTCTCCATATATATTTCATTAAGATCCAAATAATACAACTAATTTGTTAACAAATGCAAGGCTTTACTATCCAACATTTTAAGTCAGTTTCAGTGTATCAAAAATTAGTTAGTTCATGGCTTATGGCTCATGGCTAATCTAAAATATTGATTCTTTAACGCTTTGTGCTCACTAAGCCTTACGATGAGCGTCCATTGTTGCCTGGCGGATTGAAGAAGTCCCAATGATGATGATGAATGCTCTTGCCGGAAAGTAAAAATAATAAAATGCCAAATGTGATGAAAATAAAGACAGCAACTAGAGTTGGTACTTGTCGCGCGCGTGTAGCAGTTTCCTGTCCCTTATCTGTCTCTCTGCAAATGCTGTTGGTTAGTTGATTGATGATGTTGATCAGCGACAAGTTGCAGGCGGAGAGAAACTGTCGTCCAGCCTGAGCTACAGTCTGCGTTTCGACTGGTCTTGTGGAGCTACGTGTTCGATGACGTCGTCGTTCATCAACATGTTCGTCTTTTGCGACATCACCTGCAAAAATCTCGTCTTCGGATGCGGACGATTCAGGTGATCTTTTATGACGACGACGTCTGTGACTTATATCAGTGTTAGTTTCCAGATTTCGTAGATTGTAGAAAGCAAGCGGTGCGAGACTTTGCAAATATTCAACAGGAGGGAAGTTTGTTGTTGTCGGAAGTGGTGAGGATGTGATTGTTTCCAAGGTCTGTGTTGATTCACTAGTCGTATTTACTTCGAGATATCGTGGTTGTGCGGACTCTGATAATGGTTCCAGAACACGTTGACGTGGCGGTTTTGGAGGTGGTACGGATTCTGCCGTCGATGGTAAAAGTTGTTCTTTGGATAGAACTTCATCGCTACCCCGGAGACTGGTTTGAGTCTCAGCTGCGTGCAGTTGACCACGTTCGCTGTTGCGTACACGTTCTACAATATCCTCAATGAAACCCGATGGCAACTCTATGTTCTTCACCACGAGGTTTCCTGATTTACACTCCAGATCATCTGAACTGATCTGAGCGCCGTGCAAGTGAGAGACCATAATTTTACCCGCTTGCAAAGCGTGTACCCGTAGGCGATCCACCTCTAGATCAGCGATGGCCATATGTGCAGTCAATGTGGGCTCTACTACTACCGATCGCTGGGGGGAAATTTCTTGTGTCATTTGTTGTTCGACTATACTAAGCGATGGAGGTTCAATAGTTGTAGAGGAACGTCTTCGAGGCGGTGGTTGAGGTGCTTCTTCATCTGCGTTATCTGTTGCGATATCTTCGTTTTCTTTTTGGCCGACTTCGTTTTCTGATACACGATGGAAGGTTAGTTTTGGCTCGTAACTGTGCTCCATGTAATCTTGTTTAATCTCCTCCTCTTTAACCTCAGATTGCATTTCACTTTCATATGTGGGAGGCGGAGTTATCTCTATTTGAACTGGATGCTGTTGTAGTTCCAGTAACATTTCTTTTCTTTTAACTTCTTCAGCCCCTGCATAATTGCTAGAATGTGGCAATCGCATGGTATTCTCGACTTCTTTATCGTCCTCAGTTTCCCTTTCACTTTCAATTTGTGAAAGCAGGCCTTCTAATGCTTCCTCCAAGTCAGCCGTACTAGGCTCCTGCGAGTAGTCACTAGCAAGTTTCTGCTCTTCGTCTTGGGAGTAACTCTCCACGTCCGATTTGCTATGTTGTGAACTATCCGTCAGCAAGCCTTCTCTGCGCAGGGCCTCCTCCTCCATATCAAGATCCAGATCATCTATTGGTCGAACAATCAGGGCAGCTTCTAACATTGATTCGGTGGTTTCACGACTGGGAATCGGAGTGGATACTCGACGTTCAATGACCACAGCCGAAGGAGTTTGTGGTCTACTTTGCGATTTGGAGCGATCAGCTTGTGAGGATGTGCGGGACTTTTCAGATAAGCTACGTCGGTTTGCTTCGCGGAATCGTTGTAGTCCCCTCGCAAGTTGTTCCTCTTCAGTGAGGTTTTCACGTCGTTCTGACTCTGGTTGCTCCTCCGCCAGAATGTCTTCGAGGGTTTTAGCGAACTTTCGTGGTTCAATGACTTTCATATCGGGCGTTATTTCGAATTCTTCACAAACAAAATCATCGGGCAGAGGATCGGTTTGTGTTGAAACCTCAACCTCGACAAATCGGGGGTCGTTCCATTCGAAGTCCCCATCATGGTCATAAGAATCGGCGGTAGATGAGTTTGCGATTCTCTCAGTACCACCATCACGATCATCAAAGTTGCTCTCTTCTTCGTCGTTTAAATCAACATGACGCGATTCGGTGACAAGTACACTACGATGCCTCCTATCGCGAGGAGGCCTGGGTGGCGGGGGCAGTGGTCGATATTTCATTCTGTTAATAATATCGCCAGATTGGAGATTTCTTGGACTTTCAGGACGGTCATGATCCAAATTCTGCAGTTCTTCATAATCATCCTCGATGCTATCGATGTACCCATGATCGGAAAAAATATTGGTTAAGATTGTATAGTTTTTTAAAACAAATGAAACGTAAGAAAACAAAAACACCATACATGAGCGACATTCGCGTTTATCTAGAGCCCACTGGGCTTCGATTAACTGCCAGTTAATCACCAGATCAAAGTGTAGCAAGCCTTGCAGAACCATCTTAGGGAGTGTTTCAATACTATTTCACTAAAATGGCTCTTAAATAAAAAATGCAAACACCAAAAATAAATAAAACCGTAAAATGCAAGAACTGAGGTTATGTTAATTTTTTTATTGTATTATTGTGGTTATGTTTACACTTGACGTTAATGGAAACACGTTAAATGTATGTAGTTCTAGGTATGAAATAAGATATGTAGTATGAAATGTTGTTCAATTTTGTTTGCAGGTTATATAAAAAATAAATAAATATTGCTTGAAAACATAAGGTCAATTAAAAACACAACAAAAATTAGTTGGCAACACTAAACAAGGTCAAGCTGGTCTTACTTTTGAGATTCATCCAAACTCAGTGCGGATTTTCGACGCGCGGTTAAGGACTCGAGTGGACTGTAACCACTTGGTGGCGGTGGACGTGCCGGTGGCAGTTCCGAGCTTCGTTTAGTGCGCATATTTGGCATTGTGGCGAAACGCTCCCCTGGCGAACGGGAGAATTTCTTTCGTCGAGCGGGTGGTGTTGGCTTTGGCAAATGTTCCTTGCGTACGATGGCGTAACTACGAGAAAATGGAGATATCATGAAATGAATCCTTAATATCCAGACTTGGGTTTCCACTTACCCATCATTTTCGATCATGTCGGTCATTAACTTCTGGATATCATCGGTCTGTTCCGTTCCAAGAGCCTCAGATCCACGAGAAGTGCGGTCATCATCCTCAAATTTAGAGATAGATCGCGTTTTTCGGGATGCAGCGGAAGTACCATCCGTGAAGTTTTCAGGGGTTGCTAAGGGGATGTGATATTCGTGCTCAGTGCGATAAACAATTACCTAAAATTACACACTTCCTGCAGTCAGTTTGTTTTTCACACGATTCGGAATACTTCAAAACTTACATCTTCGGGTGGCTGCAAAAAACTATTCGATACTGATCTACCACCAAAACCATTTATGTAGGAGTCCTTGTCCATAGACGTTTCACGCTGCTGACGTTTTCGACGTCTTGGTGCTTCAGGCCGTGCTTTCGTATCTACGATTCTGTCCTTTTCTGCCTCTTTTTTCATACGACCTAAGTTACTTATGTCCATATCTTCCTCTTTGGAAATGATGTGCGGTGGACGCAAATACTCTTCATCATCGTCAAAGTATTGTTGATGATGGTGCGTATCGGGCAGCGACGCATCTTGACTGTCGATAGAGTACTTGCTTCGACTGCGTCTTTTTCTCATGGGGCGCTTGGGGGCTTCGAAGAAATCACTTCCGGTTTGTGACATGGACAAATCATCTCCATATTCACTGCGAGGAGTCTCGAACTCCTGTGATACGTCTTCGGCACGATAGTTTTTATGAAGGCGTCGTGGTTTTGGTGGCGGAACATCATAGTCCCCGTACTCTGGAGGCCCACTAGTTTGCCCAACCTGTTCTAAAGCATTAACTGGCATATCGAATCCCTCACGGATCGCTGTGCTGATGTACTGGCGTAGTTCAATATTGTCTTGGGAAACTCCTCGCTTACGCAAGAAGAACTCGTCGTCATCGATTTCTTCCATTACAACTTTCTTGCCCGAACTAGCTGTGGACTGTGTTTCTTGGGTGTTTCGATCTTCCGAAGGATAATTGAGGTAACTCGATTCAGCTTCTAACTCTGCCTTGCGTAACAATTTATTTTTCTGTATTTCTTTCTCTGTCCAACCAATGGCATCTTTACTCTCCTCGGATATTAAATCAGAATCCTGATGAACAATAGGACGACGCTTAAACTCTCCAGCTCTTAAGTTGGAAATTTCATGAATTGCGCGATTTTCTTCATCGAACTCTGCGAATTGTCTGTTGTCCGTCTCTCCTCCGAGTATGCCCAAGTCTGTATCTTCGCTGGGAGCTTCTTCTAGGTCCTCTCTCATTCGACGTTCCAGGGAGGATTCACGGTCGAAACTTTCTTGTTCACTACCGTAGCGACGATAACGTGAACCTTCGCTATCATTATAACTAACATCAGAGAACTTGTCAGCCCATCGGGAACGCACAGGCCCCGGACCTCGGTCGCCTTGTGGAGAACTGGAAGACTCTAGCGAGGGCTGCGTTTCGGTGCTAGGTATAACACTTGGACCTGTTCCGGTGTCAAGAGATAACTCCGGTTCTGATGGTTTCTTCTTCTTTCGGAAAGCACGTGGATAGGTACCGAAGTTGAACTCAAACATTTTCTTTTGCGATGTGGCTTCGTTGTGTGCTTTGGGTTCCGGAGTCACACCGGTCATGTCATCGTTATGGACGTCTTCGTTCTCCTTAAATGACTTGCTCCGGCGCAGCTTTAGCGTGTTAAACTTTTCAGATAGCTTAAATTTGGACATATCTGGCTTGCTAAATTTTGTGAATTCGGGCCTTTTGAAGTCCTTCAGTTTTGACATGTCTGGCCGTTTAAGCTCGGGCATTTTCATTTTTGAAAACTCTGGTGCCTTGAAACGTCGTCTTTCCTTAGCCTTCGGGCTCTCCGAAGGGGGCTTTTTCGTAGGAGACCGCAACTTGGTTTTTATTTTACCTGCTTGCATTTTAATGCCGGCTTGCATTTTACGTGTCTGATCTTGTGCTGAAGCCATAAAACTTTTTCGACGGTTTTCTGGCTTCAGTGGCAACTCCTCTAAGGCACTTGGATCGATGTTGCTTGTATTTATTTCATAATCAGTGCGTGACTCAGTTGGAGGACTCAGTTCGGAAGGAATGTTTTCCGAAACAAAGTATCGTTCCTCCATATCCTTTTGCAATTCTTCGGCTTCCTTCATCTCAACAGTGATATTTTCAACATCCATTGGTGGCTGTTCGATATCTTCATGCTTCTCTTTAATCTCTTCATGCTGGGCGTTTGTTTGTGGAGGAGCTGGAGATGCTTCCTTTTCAACCGGAGCTTTCTCTTCAGTGACGGGTTCTCCAATTGGTTCGTATTCGTGATCGCTTAAAAGAGAAAAAGAAAAAATTTGTGTAAAGATTAAGGAATAAAAAAGCAGTGAAAGTACAACACAACAACGCATTTTTTCAAACTGTGTGGAACAAATATGAATAAAAAATAAATCGAACCTTTCAGAGTGAAAGCTTGGAAAAGCTTCATATAAACAAATATACGGTCTCAAGAAATACGTATTTTACTCACTTAAGTTTTGTTTATATTTTCGCTATGTTTGTATATGTGTGTGTATATGGGGGTTTGGGTTTTCTAACTGTCGATCCTAACTGATCTTACCGAGATAAGTATGATCTGTCCAGGAGTTCTTTTTGATCCGTTGTCTGTTGAGAAATATTTACATTTTCAAATTCCGATAATCGTGATTTTCGCTCACCGAAATTAAAACTAACTGTTTTTGTCATACGTAATCCGTAGATATCGTCATGTGAACCGACAAAGCGCGCCCGATCCTGAGATTGCGTACGTCCTTCCATAAAAGAAGACTTTCCTTCGAGTTTCGCTCGCTGCTCGGAAGGAGCTCGTGGCAGGAACCTTTGCGAGCTGCCACGACTGGTTGAATTTTCGAACCCATTGTTTTCACCAATTTGTATTGGGACAGATATTAAGGCACCCTTCGGAGGCTGATTATCCTGACCTATAAAAGAAGCTCCGCTAGTAAAGCGTGCTCCCGCTTCGTTGTGCTGCATCGACATGTCGAGATCACTTGGAGCCAAAGACCGATTACCGGCAAAAAAGTTTTCTCGGTTGCCAGTTACCAGAACGACAGGTGTGAAAGCTTCCGAGATATCAGTAGAAAATCTGCCTGAGCTGCGGAAGTCTTCTCGACTGTTGTAAATAGAATGCGGTGGGGTAACAATGGGACCTGGTGGTGGCTTGGCTGGCCGGCTGTTATACTGATCCATTTCATCAACTTTAAGCGAGAATGTTTCCGTCACTTTTACAGACATTGGTTCTGCCTCAGGTCTTTTGGTGATGATGGCGTTGGAGCCTGTCATTATTTCGATGGGCATCGGTTTGTTTTTTGTGAACATGGTCATTAATCCTGATGGTGAAGCAGACCGACCTTTTGCCGGAGAGGGTGACTTCTCACGCTTCGGAGATGGGTCCTTTTGGCGACTTGGCGAAGGTTCCCGTTCCGTATCATTGCCTTTGGACTTGAACATTGACATAAATTTAGAAGCGTACGAGCTTTTTCCCTCTTCAGAGGCATCCTCTGACATAATAGCGTCATTGGAGGTTACCGAATGGGTTTCCAGTGGTTCTTGCGGTTGAATCATGGCCCTTTTATGACCATCAGTCGGTAAATTTCTTTCAGGAGTATGTTGCCTCTTCAGTTGAGCTTGTGTAGTATTTGTTTGAATGTCCTTGAAGGGACTTCTGGCGTCAGGCAATTGAAGTGTATCCATTGCTGGTAGTTGTTCAACTTGACTTGCTTCAGCAGAACGTTGTGGAGGTGGAGATTGCTGACGTGTTCTTGGTTTTAGCTTGCTATTTACCTCCGTTGCTTTATCTTCTTCCTTTCGAATGAATTCATCTATATCTACAACAGGAATCGAGCTTTTGATATCAATTTTAGTTTGCTCATCTAAATGCATGGACTCCATGGTCATATCTCCAGCCAGAGAAGCTGGTCGATAAGTCACCAACTTTATGTTGTCATGTATGTCAACAATATTTTTTAAAGCCGCCTCTTCCAAAGCTATAACTTTTTGTCCTAGTGGATCAACAGTGCTGGGTGGTGATGGTAATGCGACTTCAGAACTAGACGTAGGTTTTATAACAGTATCAGTTTCCTTGCTAGCTGTCAAGTGTTCATATGGATCAGCATATTTCGATACATCTATAGGCCGGTTCTGTGGTAAAATATCGGTCTGTATTGGTTGCGTAGTAGTACCCTCAGTTGGTCGCATGTAGTCGGTCGAAATTGGAGGTTTTGCAATACGGAAATCTTGCGTTAAGTGGGCGCTTTCTGGTCTGATTGTCGGTTGCTGGTATGGATCGGCATATTTCGATACATCTATAGACCGGTTCTGTGGTAAAACATCGATCTGTATCGGTTGCGTAATAGTGCCCTCAATGGGTCGCGTGTAGTCGGTAGAAGTTGGAGGCTTTGCAACGCGAGAATCTTGCTCGTATGGATCGACATATTTCGATACATCTATAGACCGGTTCTGTGGTAAAATATCGGTCTGGTTCGGTTGCGTAGTAGTACCCTCAATGGGTCGCGTGTAGTCGGTAGAAGTTGGAGGCTTTGCAACGCGAGAATATTGCTCGTATGGATCGGCATATTTCGATACATCTATAGACCGGTTCTGTGGTAAAATATCGATCTGTATCGGTTGCATAGTAGTACCTTCAATGGGTCGCGTGTAGTCGGTAGAAGTTGGAGGCCTTGCAACGCGGGAATCGGTGGGTTGCTCGTATGGATCGGCATATTTCGATACATCTATTGGGCGATGTTGTGGTAGCATATTGGACTGTATCGGTTGCGTAGTAGTATCCTCAATGGCTCCCATATAGTCGGTAGAAGTTGGAGGGTTTGCAAAGCGGGAATCTTGTGTTAAGTGCCTTTCTGTCTTCACTGTCGTTTGTTCGTATGGATCGGCATATTTTGATACATCTATTGGCCGATGTTGTGGTAAAATATCGGTATTTATCGGCTGCGTGATAGTACTATTATTCCCAATAGGTCGCATGTAGTCGGTAGAAATTGGAGGTTTCGCAATGCGGTAATCTTGAGTTGGACCAGCAAGTGAAGCACTGTGTTGAGGTGTTGTAGCTCTGCTGAAATCGGGGAGAAAGTTGTTATCAGCGGGACTGGGTGTGGGAGCAATTAAGTTCAGTTGAGGGGAAGTGGTGTGTGCTGGCTCCAGTGTTTGTGTTTGTTGCATTGGCTCTACAAACGTTAGCATTGGGGGAGAGATTTGATGTGAAGCAAAGTGCGACAGATCCACATTGGAAGTGCGACGACTTCCACTAGCCGAACGCTGATCCCGGCGTTCAGTGTGAGTTGTTGGAATATTTATGTCAGCAACAAACAAATCGGCTTTGGAGGGAGATCTTGAAATTCGTCGTAGTGAAGTAACGCTTCGCATGGATATGGTATCCGGGTCGCGCATTCCACCGCCAACAGACATGCCGCCTACGGACAACTGTCTCCTTCTCTGGCCCGCCATGAACCTGCCGCTTCCTGGCAGATTAGGTTCGCCGTCAATTGCACTGGATATACTGCGAACTACCAGGCCACGTGACCGTGCAGTTTCCTCCAGCTCTGGGTATTTTTCGACAAAAGCTAAATCAACTGGAGCTGCTGGACCTTGATCCCAAGGTCTCTGTTCTCCCATGTGACGCATTGATAACCGGTCCACCTCCCCATGCGGACTACCTACATTGAAGCTTCTAGTGGAAAAGTTGTCTGTCGGACGAGTGAAGGCATCCAAGTTCATCGGGTGGAATTGCGGCAGTCCATGCTGCTGATCTGACTGGGCAACGGAATGGTGAATCGTGCCATGTACTTCACCGGTTTCTGAGTGGAATCCGAGCTTCGAAGAGGGGCGCGAGTCCACAGGGTTAATGCGGTCCGGCAGCAGGGAATCGCTCTCAAAGTACTGACAAGCGCAACGTACATCAAGTGAGGCACCGCCGGTGCTCTCGTTACGCGACACGAAGTGTTTTTTTTCGCGAGGCAATGCGCCAACCGAAGCGGATCTTTTCGAATTCATTGTGCGACAGCTGCACAGTACCGAATCGGTACGAAAACCAAATCCGATTGATCTGCCGCGACGTCCCTAAGTAATGGTCGCTGTTACAGCGCGACAGCGTTTAGTTCTGCTATTTGTACTCGTATGTGGTTATTTTTAATCTCTGTTCCGAGGGTGTTCATCGAATTTATTTTTATTTTTTCACACTTTCAAGTTAGGCGATTGTTAGCCCATAATAGATGCTTCTTTATTATGATTCGACTTCATTGCAGAGTAAGTAAGTAGTTAAACGTTTCTCCGATCTATAATCATCTTCACTTAATCACGGCACTTTTTAATATTTCCTGCGGAAACATTTGCTCAACGAATGAACTTCATATGCTCTACTTATACGCGAATATGTAAATACAGTGGATATTTTTAAGTTCTTCGCTGCGTCTGTTTAATCGCGACTGATTTCCCTTTTTAATGTCTGCATCGTAGCGAATTTCGGCCAGGACTGAGAGCTCTCTGCGCCAGACGCCGTAGATTAGCGAGCTTTCGGTCGATGCTCAAAATGCTTAGAATTGTGCGTCCGGTTTTGAAAATTATTTAAAATTAGCACACAACCGCAACAAACCAAAGTTATTTCCTCTTCATTAGTGTCGGTCGTTCGCAGCAAATCTTCCGTGTTTGGTTCATTTTCAATTAAAATTATCTCAAATAATTCCCAACTCTTCAAAATCGAAGCATCTAATTTTTTTGGGGTGAATATTCATTTCGGGTTGAAACTTCATTAATATAAAGCATCGAACTTTACTGAGATCTTTATTAAAAATACATTATAAGGGAATCAAAGTCTACGAGGCGACGAAAACGACCAAAAACCGATTGAAAGGTCATATTTTTCCATTAATTACGATTTGTTTTTCCGTAATTTTTGTTTATTTATGTAGCCTTAAATTTTATTCTTAGAAATGACCTTAGTTTCTTTTGATTGCTTCCTGAATAAATTTCATAATTGTTCCTTGATATAAAGAATATTTCTTGGCATCCCGCTTAAATTCAGAATAACAACAGTTACTGCGAAATATATTGTATTTGAGTTCGAAATATCCGCCGAAATTTCGTAAATATGCATTTAAACACTTGTTTTATACATTTTCGAAATATTAATGATGGTGCCAACAATTTGTTGGCTAAATAATGCTAATGCTCGTATATACGATATGTTATTTGCAGCTGACAGTTTCTCTTTGACAAATCCGTTTTCTTACCTAGAATTCAAATTTCTTAACCCACCGTAGACAAACTGTTATCATTTTGTATTTTAGGGACTTCTTTGAAGTTTTACAAATATAGAATAATATGTCAATCTTTACATTATGTCTATACAAACCACACCTACGACGAATGATAGAAAGGAATGTTTGTTTACATGACTTTTCTCAATACAAACCTGAGATGACTTATTTAACCTAAACATGAGATGACTTATTTAACCTAAACCTGAGATGACTTATTTAACCTTTATACACCAATATAAACTAATATTAAAAAAATATTGGTGTATAATATTAAAAATTATACACCAATATAAACTTTATTACATTTTTAGAAGCCTGTGTGATCATTTTTCTTTGTTTCTTTATGTACAGTCTCGTTTTCTACGTAGTGTTAGTTCTACATTTTCAGTAGATAATTTATTAAATTATAGTTTCTGTAAAATGCGGACTTTATATAGTATTTCGAACGTTATAAAGTATAGTATTTCTTGTTGAGAGAGATCTTCACTTACCTCATCTCTTTCCATCGTTTTCCCGTCGCTTCCCTAACACTGTCCGGCAATTCGATATCCTCTCGATGCGGTTCCCCCTCATTTTCGATTTGGGAAAATGTTACCTTCTTATCGGATGGTGCTGGGGAAGCTTCTTTCTTAATAGACGGCTTGAGTTCTGTGGTGTTAGTAGTTTCGTTTTCTTCGGCAATGTTCGTGATCCGTTCGGATAACAGCTCCTTTTTATGTCCATCGACGCTGGTCACGTCGCTTTCCTCTTCTGTCACTGGCAGCAGATGTGATCTGCCGCGATCTTCATCGGAGGAAGCCGAATCAATCGATGAAATGGGTGCCAATAAACCCGCTGTTAGTTTTGCGTTGGCTTCAGCTGCAGTGAGTTGTTCCTCATCACTGCTGCCCATACGATCCAAAGGTATCGGTTTATTCACCGATTCGACATCCTTCACAACAGAATTATCTTGTTTGATTAAGGAATTTTTCAAAGCTGCCACAGAGTCCATTTCGAGGATTTCACTGATTGGTTCTTCAGCCACATCGCCTTGATCGATTTCTTCGTATACATGCTCTCGTCTTAGGCGCGGTGTTTTTCTTGGCGGTTGCTCATCGATGACGGATGGCACTGCTTGGGTAGTGGAACTTTTTATTTCCTCTTCCAATATATCGGACACAGTTGGCTCCGGTGTTTGAGCGTCATTTTCAATTTCGGTCTCGACCTTAAATTCTTTTGTGATCTCGATTATTTCATTGGGTCGAACCACACTTGTTGTTGTACTTGTTGCGTTCGGTTCTTTGTCCCGATCATCACGACCATCGTCTCTGTGCTTCCGACTTGGTGATTCATCCAATTCAACAATTTCCAGCACATCATCGGAATCTTGCTTCTCAATAAAGTGCGGTATTTCGTTGCGATCTGACTTCGGAGAGCTTTTAAGATGCATAATTTTAGTTTCCTCACCCAAAACGATTTTCTCGTCTTTTTTGAGCGAAATTCGTTTGATGTGCATTCGCTTCTTCTGGCGATCTGCCATGCTTTTTAGTTTCTTCATAATAGGAAAGCAACGTGGCTTCTTCAGCTGATGTTCGTGTTGATAACCGTTATGTTGAGAGTACGGCTGAAGACTAACGTTCTCCTCACTGTGATGGCGACTGTTGTTCGCCGAAGTACCAGGCAGGGACTGAGCGTCCTCACTGGAGCGCCCGCTTCTACGTCTCTTTAGGAATCCGCGTATCTTGTCTATTCTTCGAGATTTATGTGGTTTTCCAACTGCAAGTACAGAGTCGGAAAGGCACGAGATACTTCCGCTGTGGGCGCTATGGCTTTCCTCGACTTCAATCGGTGGGTGGCTAGATTCGGCTGCGCTTTCTTCTGCCTCTTCTTCTTCTTCTTCCGCGAGTTCCTGAATGTAGCGCTCGGTTTCTTTGACTAGAACTTGCTCGTCGTAGTGTACTTTCTTCAGCGATTTGGGTGACTCCGATCCAAAGCGTAACTCTTGGGATTTCCGCAGTAGTAATACCAATTCGGGCTCTTCGTCAGCACCAAGTGGACGTTTATAGACATGAGTCCATGGATAGCCACCCTATAAAAGATTATTATATTAATATATGTTTATCGTAAGATATTCAGCGTTTCTATACACTTACACGTTCTCTAGCTCGCCTTAAATCCTCCCAACGGTAGGTCTGCAAAGGAACCGGAGGTTTGTCCGGATTGTGATTTATCAGATATTTGCGTAAAGATTGATAGTATTCTCGTTTGCAATCAGCTGACAACTGATTGGAGTCCGAGACTTCGGGGATCTGTGGCAAAGAGTCTATAAACAGTTTGCGTTCCTCTTCCTCGGAAGCGGTGTTGGGCGACGGCAGACCGTTGAGTATTTTAATCTGTTCCTCGTTATTCTTAGCTTGGTTGGGATTAACGATCGCTACATGGACCGTATCGCCGCCATTCACTTCGTTTGCAGCGACACTGACGTTGGCTGCTTTTAGTATGTTCGTCACTTCGTAGATTTTCTCGTCTACTCTTTGAGAGAGCTTCGCATCAGTGTCTACTATCAACAAAGATTCTTCAGTCTTTTCTGTACTGGAAGCGGTGATATCTTTCGCTATCTCAGGTGCTGGTGTGACTTCCGCCTCTGCTATAGCTTCAGGGGCCTCCTTCGTTTTTCCAATTTCGAAGCGCAAAGTTTCTAATGCCTGTTGCTCTATTTCGTGTAACAACTTCTGTGCAGTTGCCTTTATTTCCTCACTTATATCCTCTACACGTTCCAACTTTATTTCTTCTGACTTCGTTGTCTCTGTATTTCTTGACTCTGGCGTATTATGTACGTCGGCCAGGTTTTGCGGTCCTTGTCGCTGCAGAACTGTCTGCACGGGCTTCAAAGTCTTCGATCCTACAGGCTCCACCTCGATTACTGTGCGCAGATTGCTGTCTGTTTCGATCTTCGAAGGACCCTGCGTGAGCTCATGCTTTATGGGCGGCAATTCCTTGATTCCCACACTCTCCTCTGGGGCGCTGTACTCGTCGTAGGTTTCAATCAAATGAGATTCAATGTCCAGCACGTTCGGAAGCTGTTGGTCGGGCCTTTGCTCCTCTCTAAGCACCGCTTTCGCTTCAGCAGCGACTGTTCGGGATGTGTTCGGTATTCGATCGCTCAACTTACTGGGGCTAATAGGTTGATTATTACTAGGTTCCTTACGGTAACTACTGACTAGATTATCACTCTCTGTGTTCGTTCGTACTGTCGATGCGTCTTCTGCTTTCTTCTCTTCTACTATCGAAGGCTGTTGTTGTGCACTATCTGTAACGTCTGTTGATTTCTTGTTGCTGTTGTTGTTGTGAGCGGTTTCACATAACTGATGTCCTTCCAAAGATCCTTCTTTTATAGGCGCAATGTTCGTTGTTGCAGTTGTTGCTGTGTTCAATTGCAATTCATCGTCTGTGTTAACTGGGTTAAACGCCTGCAGAATCGTTGCCTGTTCAGAGTCTCCAGCTCCGGGTAACGACACTAAAAAAGGCCAAAGAAAAGAGAGTATAATTTTGGGTTTTCGGCATTTGAGATGTTATCAAAATACACCCGACTAATGGAGTGGACACACAACGAAAGTGCATCAAATGTACACGCACATGAAGCGAGTATCTCACATTCAGTGTCTAGACCAGAAACAACATTATATAAAAGCAACATTAAGTCTACACTTTGTACTTAGCCAACAAGTGTAGAGCTTCACACAGACGGTGGCACATACATAGATATGTATGATGTACGAGTATGTGTGTATGTACGATGGACCAGCAAGTGACTAAAATCGATGCTTGTAGTTGCTCCAAGCTGAGTTCGTGCAGATGTTCTGTCCTCACAACTGTTTCATGTTGGAGTTGTTAAGCAGTTAAAAGTTTCAGAAGTCGCCCGGAGAAATTGCGAAAGAGTTTTCTGTTTTTTCCCGAACATTATTTGCCGCCTGAGTGCTAAACATGGTTCACAGGAAGTTCCTCAATACTTCGCGTTACTTTCACAACTTCATTTACGCGAAAGTTTAAAAATGGTACCATTTATGTGATAATCGGACATTGTGAGAAATATGTACGTACGTTATGATTGGGCTTTATCTGTGACAGAAGCTTTTGTACTCTGGACGCATCACCAGCGACAGAAATACATACAATATGTTGTTTCAATGTTTCCGAGATACTTTCGTTACTACCAACACCGATTATTTCTGTTCCGATTTCGAAATCGAGACCACTGAAATGTCTATTTTAGTTTAAGTAACTGAAAATGTCGCTGCGCTCGCCCGAGATCTCCGAGTCCAATTCGTATTTCTTTACTTGCCAAACTGCGCGGAAAATTTAGCTTTGCACAGGAAACAACCGAGCGTTTAGCTTTTCTCAGCGAGTTTCTATTCTATTCTCTGTTCTACGTTATGCGTGCCCGTCCTGTGTTTTTGTTCATACTAGTATATATCTTATTTTAATTCTATCCGTTTGGCCAGAAGAGTTTTCAGTTTCTTTACAGTGCGTTTCTTTTTGCGTTAAAGAACTTGGAAAATCATCATCTTTGTATTTATTTCATGATTTAGAGAAAAGAATGTTTAGAGTAAATTTAGATAGATGTTGTTTTTGTTGTTTGCACTGAAACCGAAAGAAAAAACGGAGAAAAAACCGAAAGCTACAAGATAAAAGAACAGACCCGGAGAAATGGAATTTCAGACGGATGCAAGATTCTCTTCGGCTATTATTAGAAAAACTGTGGTAATGTGTTGAAAAAGTCGGAGCTTCTAATAGAGAGTTTAATTGGTTTCTTCAGAGACGTGGGTTGGGTTGATTTCGAACAGCCGGAACGAATTCTCGCTACCGAAGCCAAGGTTTGAAACTGATAAGATTTTAATGTTCATTTAATGTCGCATATTAGAACCGCAAATTGAAAGGGTATCTTTTCGATGTAACTCTTGAATGAAACGAAAATATCGCCACAGTGATTGATACGGTTGGTCACAATCCGTCATCGTTCCAGAATATACACCGTGTTTTTAGTTCCATTGAGTGTCATACAGAATCATTGGGTTCAGGGAAGAAATTCATTCTCAGATGAGAGTGTGAATAAAGAAGCTTTAATGGTTTGATCGGGAGATCGGAATGGATCCAGGGACCATTTACGAATTAAAACACAGTATTGATCAAAGTATACTGTGAACAATACTGATCAAAGTTTATACATCTCTGCCGATTTTTTTAAAATGTTCCACTTTATTATATTGTATAATTTTTATGGATTCCTTTTTTATGAGGTACTGTCGCCGTAACTATGCACATCGTACATCGTTCATTAATTAAGAAATAAAAGTGGGTCGTAAAAGCGCACATAACATTTGCTTGACGTAGCGTTTGTGGAAAATTATTATTTTCTTTAAATAGATTCAATAAAGCATGTACACGTATCAGTCGAGTTTTGTAACAAACGCATTCTTCTTTTGACCTAAATAAACAATATCAAAATGTTTTTTTGAAAAAAAACCAGCAACTTAGATTGCAATTAAATGCATTAGTAAAGCATTAAAAAGAAACTTTCTGAAGCCAAAACGTTGAAATGTTTTTCATTTTTTCTGTTTCTGCATTTTGTTCTTCTTCAGTTTCAAGAAATTCTCAATGCTATCGCATAATCTGTTCATCGAAGCATAAATTGTAATTATATGGCAGTATTTTTTGCCTCAGAAGGTGCTTCGAAGCAATTATTTAATTTTTCCAGCATGATTGCATTTCTTGCAATATCAAGTTCAATGGATAAAAGGAGATAATAAAATAATAATTATGGGTATGTGAAGCGAAAAAATAAAAACATCAATAAAAAATTGGCCAAAATCAATTGACGATGAACTCAGAGAATTTTAAGGTAAATATTTTAAAGAGGAATTCAACAAAAACGATTTCTGAAATAACGAGCTCAAAGTAAATATTTATTATTTATATAATGAATTTTATTATTCTACTTCAATACGTATATAAATAAAAAAGGAGGAAAAAAATTCTAATTTCGAGATTTAAAAATGAAAATTCAGCGAATTGGCTGCTTTTTTGTTGTTGTTTATTTAACTAAAATGTTACGATGGATCTCTTAAAATCTAAAGCTAAAAGTTTCATTAGCACTTTTAGAGTTTGGGGTTTAAAAGTTGTTCAAACATCAGTACAATGAACGAAGCAAGCATTAAGATTAAAAAATGCATTCGTTCATCGGCACGTTCTCTCAATTCGGTTCTAATTTAATTATCTTTTATGTGATTTCGGTGTTTTTCCGCTCTTACATAAGAAGTGTGAAGGAAACATGGAATCAATTATTATCAATTATCAGAAATCGTTCAGTTTTTTCACTTCGTTTTCTATGATGACGACAACAAAACCGAAACTCAAACTAGAACTCACTTTAAATGCAAAAAATGTACTATCAACTCACCGTAATTTCCGAGGACGCTCATAAAAAGATAAATCATAATAAAAACGTTGATTTCGGGTTGTTGTGGTTGTTTAAAGTACTCTTGAATTAATTACGAAATTAAAAAATACAAATTAAGAAAGTCAAATAGCATTCGATGAGTTTTAAATTTAAATATTAAAAAAAAGAAACTAAAAAAATTCTGCTGCTTGGCGCTGTTCTTCTGTCTGTCTAAAGTTTCACATGTTAAGCGCTTGATCGCGTTTCGAGTACTACACAGCATAAAATTAGCGAAACTAGCAAAGCTAGCAATAAAAATCGACCCTGCAAAGACGAAAACCGAACAAAAAGCAGACTATCTTTATTATTATGTTGCTGTTGTTTTTATTGTGCTTCCTCTGCTGTCCAATTTTCGCCTATTCTGTGTGATTTTCTATAAATGCTATTTATTTATGGATGTCTTTGCGTTGACGTCTGTTAACGCTTGACGCAAAATATTCAATGGTTTGTTCGACGCTCGTAGCGCCGTCTTGTTGTGGGACCCGTCTTTAAAGTGAGGTAGAAATAACATAGTATGTGTGTGTGTGTGTGACATGCTTCACTTCCCTCAATGGATATGATTCGTAATTGTAATTTGTCTGTCTTTATCAATCCATTTCGGTTCGTATCCAGAGGCGTTTCAGAATAGATAACATTAAAGTAGAACTTCGGATTTATTAATTGACAACCGATTTGACGGCATTATTGGCCAATTTCCCTTCGAAAATTGAGATGGCAACCGAGTCCACGGAGAACGTTCCAGAAACATGCTGCGATACGCGGAACTTCTTTTTCGGCGAGCAATTCATGAATTGCACTTGGATGAGATACGGTTCCTGGTGGATGGTTTGTAATCAATAGATTTCAACTATGGACCACCACTGTTTTGCGAGTTACATAATCTTATCATGTTTTGATATGAAATCTTGAAGTGGTGCTTCGAGTTAATCGATGCCGGTATTTTGATCGAAATATTTTTGTAGCTTAATAAAAAGCACCTAAAAAACACCGGAAAAAATCAGGTTTTGCTTTAGTTTTTTTCCTCCTCCCCCTCCTCCCCCTCCTGTGCTCTCTTTGCGCCTTTTTTATACCCCTTCCCAACAATTCACACGGTGTTTCATGAGTTAGCATTTGTATGTGAATTAACTGATTGTGTAAACACGCTCAACTTTTCGCTGATCTACTCTAATGAATGAATTTCGCGTGTGTGTGTTTGTGTGTGTGTGTGTATGGCAACAACCACAAAAATGCAAGGCACTAGCTTTTCTGTTAATTATAATATAATATTGTACTTTATTTTGATATTTTTGAGTATATTTAGCAATTGTTGCATATCGAGTTGGCATCCTTCTCTGTGCGTTTTACTTTGTGACGTTTGGCGGTGACGTTGGCGGCTTTTGCTTTTAGTCCTAATTATTATTATAGTTTCTAGGTGTTAACAGTTGTTGTTGTTTTTGCTGGAGTCGTGCCATCCTATGGAAAAAGTATTTCTTTCGATGGTTGTTTATTTCCAGTGTAGTCGGTACCCTCTCTGCTCTCATTAATCATGTGGTCACTGTTTTGACATGTGGCTTCAGCTTGAAAAGTCGAGAGTTGAAATGTACTCAACATAATTATGAATATTGTGATGATATATGATATATTATTATCTCCGATGTCATCACAAAGACGAATGCATCGAAAGAAGATGTATTGAAAGATTAATGATTATTTGGTGTAATTAAATTGAGTGTATAGCCAACTAATGGACATATTATTTCTCTCTTCTTAAATAAACCTCTCCTAAGTAAACATATTTTGATCTCTTAATATTTTAACCTGATCTCCTCGCTTTTGATAAAAATAAAATAGAAATTCTCATCTCTTTCTTCACATCGTTACTCTTTAATTAAAATAGTGACATCTGCCTTTATTCTGCTTTTCATTTTCTTCACTTACCTTGGACTAGTTTTTTATTTTTATATCTTTTTATACTGAAAGACTCTCGGAGAATTCTTTTTTATAGTCTATTTGAATCTACATATTATATTTGCTTTGAAAATATTATTGTTTTGTTTTTGTATTTATTATGAATCCTATTTATTGCTGATTCCGATTCGCGACTACTTTTTTCTTAGTTTTGCAATCGCTTTTCTATTCACTTTCATTTGAGAATTTCTTCTTTATATTTTTTCACATTCCTCATTCACTGTACCGTGTATATTATTGTATATAATTTCCCCCTCTTCCTTTTCTCCTGATTAACACTCAATTAACAGTTGACTTGCATCACATTCTTTTCACTTTCAACGTGTGTGTGTGTCTCGTTATAATGTTCAATTCACTTCACTTAATGCACTGAATCGCTGATTCGTTAATATTCACCGATTTTTTAATGTACTTCGGTAGCTTTTGGAATCATTCTTCGAGTAATCAAAATTAGAAACTCTGCATTTTCAGGGAAAGTGTTGTTTATCGGAATGCGGCGAGACGAGTCTTTGATGTGGCTGTTAACTCGACGCATCACGACTCTCGACTATCTTCGACCAATCTTGCAGTTTAGGCTGTGATCATCTCAAATGGGCGCCGTCGAGCTTTTCTTCACTTTTCTTCTCTGTTTAGTTTGTTTCTTTGTTGTTTTTGATTTTGTTTTTTTTTCTTTTTTTTTTCTTTCTTTTTGTGGTTAGTTAGTCTCAGTTCAATTATAAGTTCTTGTAATTGTTGATTGTTCGTGCTCCCGTTTTTTTGTTCGGCTCTAATGTTGTTGGCCCCGAGTGCCCCCGTCGTCACAACTCGGTTGGACTCTGTTATTATTGAGTACGTGAGTTTTATGGGCCTCGATCGGCGTTTTTTATCACTATCAGCGGCAACAAGAACTCAAGTAGATTTCGTTTCGTTTTCGTGCTGATTCGTGTTCGACCCAAAAGCCTCAGGCACAGAAAACAGGTTCATTTGAATTCGCAAATAATTTACGAGAGCCGCTGCGGCTGCTTGTAGGGTGTGCGCCGGTATGCGGTGTGGAGCGTGCGGGTGCAACGTTTAGAACTCGAGTTCTTAAGTTCGAGTATAGCGACTTTTGCATTATTGTAATTTGCGCCTTTTTGATTGCATGCTAATCGGAGTTATTCTGGTTCTGATCAAATTTAATCGCTTTCAGTGCGTTACTTGAATTCTGTAATGCTTTTTATAGATCCGTACTCTTATACTATGGTACGATTTTGCATTTAAATAAATTTTAATTGCCTTCTCAATGGACTTGATACGAATACTGTGAAATGTGGACTCAACACTGTTTGACCTCTGAGGTTATTAGAGTATATACTGTGTGTTCAAGTGTTTTGCATACTCTTTAAACCATTCTTTCCGAACCGCCTATTAAATTAAAAAAGAAACCAATCAAAATCATTATTTAATCAAAAAGCAAGTTTTTTCCTTCACGTCCTCGCAAATGAGGTCACAAGTGAACGGACACATTTTCGATCATTTGCAACAAATAAACTCTTTATGTAGTTCTCAAAGTGAACTGATTGATTGACTGATTGAATGCGAAAATGAGTTTTCTTATCACGTTAGTATATGTAATTAAAATCACTGCGCGCTGAATAACTTAATGAGTACATCATCGAGATCGCATCGCTTCTGCTATCTTCATTGATAATCTTTCCCATCGACGCAGCTGTAGATAATACAATAAGAATATATTACAGTAATATTAGAAGATTGAGAGTTTTTTTGGACGAGGACACTTGAAACGTCCTTGAAACGGCGGCCATGAAAAATCTCGCATACAACGGAATCTCGTTCAGAACTTTTTAGCAATATGGTAATATTTGTAGTCGCAGTTCGCTTTGTATTGTCTACTTGTCTACTGTATGCATACATTATGTCTGTCTGTGACCTCTTCAGACGATAAAATAACCACACAGACCGAAGAAACTCAAATAAAATCCCCCCAGTCAACAACAACAACGACAAGCGACCGACCGGACGACCGCCCATCCGCTGGCATTATTTACAGGAGGGGATTCAAATCGGTTCACTTTGCTGGCAATGAGCTGGTTCACTCAGGGTCACGTTCGTGCTGCGGCAAGAGAGACTCTCTTCGTATTACATCGAGTCTTACGAAGCGCTTTCGACTACTCGAGGTTTGAAAATTGGGCGAGATTCATGACAACTCGCAGAGTCATACCAAAAAGTATCAAAATCATATTAAAAAAGCGTTTATTGTTTATAGTAAATACAAAAAATAGTATTAATCGCAATATTTTACTTTTTATTGCTTTGTGTCAGGTTAAAATTTGAATAATCAAGAGTTTCTAATACTTTTTTCAAAATATGAGGACAGAAAATTGCAGAAAATCGCTACAGATATTATTTCAGAGAAGTGCATTCAAATGAGAAGAGCTGCAATAGATAAACTTATAGAAATTCATATAAAATATTATTTTTCATTTAATATGTCACCTGAGAGACCAGAGACAAGACCAGAATACAAATACAATATTTCCAGCACCAGTTGTATAAATAGATTTGCCTTTGACAGCTGTGTAAATGTGCAAAATACGAGCAATGAAGTACCTATAGTAATGTATTATATAATGTATATATACATTGTGTATACACATGAAATATCATAAATTAACGTTGTAAACCTTCGAATTTCTGAAGGAACGTTTAATATTATTGCAAACAATACTCGGTATCGTGTGTGAAGGACTTCAATGAAATGTTGCGCAACATGTTTTGTTGCTATGCATTCATGTGTTATAAACACGAGTTTGTGCATGAAAGTAATCGACTTTTTTATGTTCAGATGCTCTGTGTATGTATGTACAAATGTGATGTAACATGACATTATAATGAGTTTAATGAGTCAAATGGCAACCATAACCACAACAACAACAACAACAACAGCACCACCGAAATGACTGAGAATTTGAGCATGAGCTTTTGCTTTTTTTGAACAGTACACTTAATTGACAGAAATCATTTGCAATTAAAACATGTATGTATGTATTTGAAGTGTTATAAGCATGGTATTGCTCTATGTATATACTATACATATATTAATGTAGATATATAGTTGGATTTAATTCGATTTCTTTCGTCATTACCCATCACTGGCGCCATGCAAACCAGAAACCTTGTCAACATCGTTCCCGTGAGGGAAATACTTGAGTTTTCTGAAAAAATTGGAAAAATGGTTTTTACGTTAGTCTCATATACTCGAAGTTTTCAGTATAGTTTTTATATTTTATTCTATAATTTTTTCTATGATTTCTAACTTGTACGCCTTTTCGAATTTTCATGAATTGCTTTTATGATGAAAAATTGACTGGATCGAAAGTGCTACGAAAACTCAGAAAACCTTCATTTATTTATTAAACACACAAACTTATTAAATATGTACAAATATCTCGCTGTTCGTATGTTTATGCAAATGTCTGAGTCTAAAGTTGATCATGAGACTTGCTTCTTAATTATGATGGCTACTACACAATATTTATTACTCAAAAATGTTGTTTGTATATTTTATTCTCTCTTATTTGTGTAATAAACCCAACTAAAGTATGTAATGGGATAAACTTAATCAACTTTTTTAGATCCATCGTCCGAATTTCTAGATAACCTCGTTTTTTATCTAAAAAATGAATGAATCAGAAAGAAAGAAACTAAATAAAAGTGCGGCGCTTGTTGTTTATTAGATAATGAAAAATACCACAATCGGTATCAGTTAAAAGAAAAGAAGAACCTGATAACAACGAATTCACTGGAAAAGAGGTCGCCAGACTTCTACAAACGCGATTGTACGATAGAATACGATTTTAGAGATAACTTTAATATAGAAATTGTATTTAATGACAGCATTTTTATTAAAACTGATAGTAATATCACCGATAAATCGTGTAGTTAGTAATAAATATTATGTAAAAATTCAGAATGAAACTCCCGACATGGTTTCAGCAGTTCCAAGCGTGTGATTGTATTGGAATATTATTGCCGATGATTGTTTTATATGTTTGTTAATTTTTCTGATCAGTTTTTCCGATCTTAAGTTTTACATTATTTCATCTTTAAAAGGGACTAAAATTATGCTAGCATGGAATTCACATTTCGAATAATCATACGAGCAGAAAATTACTTCATATGCACATGAAAGTTAAAAAGCATGATTTATGTCATTAAAAAACGCTTACTTGCCAACCACGCACTCAGTCACTCGCTCATTCCATCAATCACTGAAAATTTTTCAATTAAATTTAATAAATTTGCGTTCTGTTTTGATTGTGGCGTTTTTGTTGTTGTTATTATTATTGTTGCTGTTGTTGCTTCTGTTCCAAAACAATAGATACGAATCAACAAGAAATCGCTTATGGCTCATTAAGTACGAATGTCAAATACGATATGTGAATTACCGGTGAAATGCGATTATTTTATTCAAATATTGTTCAGCATTTCTTCCCTTTCATGATAACTGTTTGTATGTTTATTAAAACCGAAACTAAAATAGAATATTCAGGTCACTCTAACGGGTTCAAACACAGCGTATGCCCAACTTTAATTAGCACCAAAATATCACGAATTAATGTCGCTCATACGCACCGTGAAATTCAGTGCTTGAGTTCAATTCGATTAATTAAAATAATCTGAAGAATATACCAACAAATATTTGATGATGGGACCCAAAATACAAGTTGTTTTACTCTTCATCTCATCTCTGAAGTAACGGCTTAGAAAAGGCAACATTTCGTTTATTTATTATGGAGTTCGCATGGAGCTTTTGTAATGCAGCTGAACTGGTTTAAGCCAATTCAGGTTTTTGACCTACCTTCACCACACAAAGCATTGACCATTGAGAAGAGTATAAAATCTAATATTCGAAACGAAAAATACAATAGTTTTGCTTTTGTAGAGATCGAAGTAAAGTAACACAATAGAAATAACTTTCAAAGCCAAGTTAAGGCGTCTGTATATATGCATGTTTATGTCAACCATAGAAATCTTTAAATATATTATTTTGAAAATTAGAAAATGAATAAAAGAGTAGTTGTTAAAATAGTGAGTCGCTTTAATAGTGAGTCCATTGAATAGTGAGCCACTTAAATAGTGAGCCACTTAAAAAAGCACTCATTAAAAAGCCGAACCCTGAAACTTTGCGTTTCCATTAAACACTCGTAAAAAAAGTAAAAATCTATTAGCGAGAAGGTTCCCTTATTATCTAACGTACTTAACTATTTTTAGTCTTGGTTTTTTTCTACTTTTGCTTTTGTTGCTTTTGCTTTTTTACGTATTTATTACGTATTCATATATTCTGAAGATGGGAAAAAACACCAGAGACGATTTTAAAGCAAGCAACCAACCAAATGGTTGAAACAGTGTACAGCCTCTTTTAAGTAAGTCTCGAGATGCTCTCTTCGATTGTATTTCGGTGGCTTGAATTGAAGTACTGAGCGACAGCAGCCACGAGCTTCAGCTGCATTGAAGCTGCTTGATTACGAAGACGCTTGATGAGGAAATGCAATAAAAACAATAAACTTTTTGTAGTTTTTATTATTATTATTATTATTATTATTGTTGTTGTTATTGTTTTAACAATAAAAACGCAAGCAGGAGTCGAACGATGATTGCAGAGATCGCAGGAAACAAATGAATTCCTTGGAATCATGAATTTAGAACTAATTATTTATATTATTTTATTTAAATAGAAGCTCCTCTTTTTAAAGACCCATTATTAATCATAGTTGAATATTTGATATGGTTTGTCAAATTGAAAACAGATTTCAATCAAATAGAAATTAAATCAGGAGATATTCTCAAACTAACTCATTTAGAGTGTGATAATAATTCAAGAGATCCAAATTTAAGAGTATAAAAATTCATAAGAAAATATCTTAGATTCGATTGTATTGTGAATAATTAAATAAAATAAATTCATTTCAATAAACAAATCAATTATAATAATTAGATAAAAAATAAATACGGAAATATATTAAACAAAATACAACAAATAAACACATAGGAATATATATATATGTACATATGTATATATAAAGAGACTAGAACCTTCTAGAATACAGAGTGAGCTGGTTACTTTTTGAATTACTTCATTCAAATTAAATTGATTATTTAATTAGTTTCATTATTTTGGAATTATGTTTTATTAGAACAACTATTTTATTTATTAAATATAACAAATAAATAATAAATAAATAATAAGTAATTGTTTCGTAATTTCTAATGTATTATTTTTGTTCAATGATGTAATATTTGAGTGCAAAACTTGTGTGCAGTACCCCCCCCCCCACCCCCTCCTAGCTACCCCACCATCTTCTTCCAATTTCCTTCCTTCACCCCCCCCCCCTTACCATCAAAACCTACCTTCGTCCCAAGGATGATGTATCTGAGCTGCTGCTGCTTCCGCTTTGGTTCCGCTTTTCTTATGCATTCTCTGTTGATTATCCATAATTTTTTGTCATTCAAAATCAGCGACGAGTTTTCGAAAGATTTCACACACACAAACACTTACACTTGGACATGAACACACACACACAAACACTTAGTAGAACTGGCCACAAAAACTTAATAAATTAAAAATCTACTCGTATTTGAAAAAAAATGATAATCGTGTGATATTTTTACGCCGATGATTTCATATTTTTTTGATGTTTCATTTAGATATCTATTTAAATTCAAATTGCTTATTGTTGTTGTTGTTGTTGCTTCTTCTTCTTCTTCTGTGATATTCGTTGTTTTAATTTTAATTTCAATGATTAACTAAGTATTCGGTGACTTTCGTCGATTTTCTTAAAAAATATCGTTATTAACTGTTAGCGTTGCAACTCATGCGTTCAGTTTGAATCACGTACTGACTGTGATTTTAATAGAATTTCAGTTTTTACACAATAGTATCTAACTTGCAACTAGTTGCTGCTGCCGTTGTTGTTGCTGCTGCTGCTGTTGTTGTTGTTGCTATTATTGCTGCTGTTGCTGTTGCTGCTGCTATTGCTGTTGTTGTTCTCTCCTTAAGTTTCGTTTTTTTGGTTTTTTTATTTAGCACTTTGATTTTCTTGTTGCTTAATTTTTGTACTATTTGTATATCGTTTGAACGAAACTCTACGCGCACTTTCTGCACTGATGAATGAAGTGGGGACAGTGAAAGAAAAAAAGCGGTGTCGGCGAATCTAACGGAGAACTTAAAAAAATCCAACTCTACTCAACGGAATCAACGAACGGTCTATCGTTTGGTTTTTTCTTCATGCTCGGTGCTGCGATTCAGATCTGCTGTTGTCGCTGTCGCTGCTTTTGCTGCTTCTGCTGTTGACGGTGTTGTTGTTGCCATTGTTGGCGTTGTTGTTGTTGTTGCTGTTACTTTTGATGTGTTCGTTGGCCGGCTCGTTCTCGACGTTCGAAAGCGTTGTCGTCGTCTGTCGTTCGTTTTGGATGACGAACAGCGTCAGTAGACGACCTGTTCTTGTTGTTGTTGTTATTATTATACTTATTATTGTTGTTACTATAATTATTGTTTTGTTGTTGTTGTTTTTAAGTTTGCTTTTTTTAAAAATTAAGACTGCGCTGATGGATTCATTAGATGATGCTTTACATTTAGTATTTGTTGTATGGAACTTTGTTTAGTGTTAATAAAAATAGTAGTAGAAATCACCGAATAGTAGTTTCATGCAAAATATAGTATTTTCTTCAAACACCGTTTTTAGAATCGTTTCGGTGGCTAAAATTAACTCAAAGGTTATCGTGATACACATTATCTTTGATTTTATTGTATAGAATATGTTTAAAAAAAAAAAAAAATTATCAATATTTTCACGCATTGAGTTTTAGTAGTGTGTTTAGTACTAGTAGTAGATTTTTCTAGCGCAAAGTACGTACACTTTTATTATTTATTTATCACTTCGTCAGTATTTGAATATATTCAACTAGTGAAGCGTTAATTAGTCCATAATTTCTACACAGCCGAAAAACAAAAAAAATGCAATTACGATACATGAGTTAAACAACGAAACAAAAAAAAAAAACAACAAAACGAATTGAAAACTAAAAATTTTTCTAACATTTTTGTTTTTTTTATGATAAATTTATGTATTATTTTCTAGTTTTTTGTTTTTATTACCTTCTTTTAATTATTTCAAATTTATTCATACAATATATAAACTTTTGCAGTTATTTATATTCTTATATTCGTATATTCTTATACTCTTTATATTCTTTTTTTCTTTGTATTGTTATATTCTTTATATTCTTATCTTCTTTAAGTTCTTTCTTTATATTTAATTTTTTCTTTATTAAAATTATATTCTTTATATTTTTCTATTCTTTATATTCTTATATTCTTTATATTCATATAAAATTTATGTATTTCATTCTTATACTTAAATTCAATTTGATTTTAATAAGTTTCGATTTATTGCCTTTTATTTCTTTATATTTAATACTTTACAATGTCTTACATTTCAATTTATTACATTTTCGATGTATTTTATTTTATTTCTATTGGAATTACATGTATTTTATTTAAAATCTGTTTTTGTTTTCTGCATGATTTTGTTGATTTCTTTCTTCTTTTTTAAATTAAAGTTCAAACCGTCCGAATCTATTTTTGAGTTATTGTAGCGCTCATTGACTTGTAGCTAAAATAGTGTCCACACCGAAAAATGTCACCGAACAGTGGTGTATACTGTTGTTCCATTCATCAAAAATGCATCAAAGAGATTTCATTTTTAAATATTTTGACATTTTATTAGAATCTTTTTTCTAATTTCTAAGATATTCGCTTCACATTCAAGGATTCCATACAATTGATCATAACAAAGTACGAGACCCCGTTTTAGAGTCCATTTTATATACTTTTATAAGAGTTAATATAATGAAATCGATTTGCTTTTCACAGCAGCGAATTTTGGCTTCTGTTTGGATGTAATCTCAAGTTTGGGATAATTTCGGGAATAATTTTTTATCCACTGTAACGTGATGATTTTTCTTTGTTCTTAAATTGTACACAAAACGAATTTCGATTTCGTGCGATGGTCCGGAGAATTTCGCTGTGGTTGTTGTTGTTGTTGTTTTTCTGTGACCATTCAGTCGTGTTGACTGACTCGCTTGTCTGCTGCTGCTGCTGATGACTTTCTATAGATTCTTATTTTATTGACTTTATGTTATATTTACTTGCTTTATAATTAGACTATTTTATTTAACCAAAAACTTGGCAACGACATACGAGGTATATTTTATATACCAAAAAAAAGTGTGTGGCTTTTTCGAAATACAGTCCACAGCCTGTATGTATACAGGGTATGTTGAGGATAGTAATTCCTACAGCATTTCAATAGATTTTCTCTCTACCAAGAGCCACAAACCGCTTTCAATTCGAATGAATGTGGTTTTCCGTTTTTAACTCTTTTTGAATTTCTTTATTAAGTATTTTAGCCAACTTTTCAGCTTTAATACTACAAAATAACCCCTGTCTCATACTTTCAACGGGTTGTTTTTCGCTCCCCTCCTAGAGCGACCACTTTTGGCATTCGAAATATTTTTCAACAGCAGCGAATGTTACTTGCTAAAGCCTTCAGATTGTTCTTGTGTCTTCTAGATTGTACAGAATCTGCGACCCTGCGATTTTCTGCTTCTTCCAAAATCTCTCGCGGAACACTTGAATAGAAATGCGTTGCTTCGACGAGTGCCAGCCACACGTTCAGTTGTTTAAATCACACGATTCTTCGTTTGGCAATAGTTTTGTTTGGCATTTTCGGAACTTTCATGTTTCCTCTCTCTTCTGACCTTTCATCCTTCGGCAAAAACCGTCTTTCATCCTTCGCTACCTGTTTTTATGCCAACACATTTTTAGCCAAACTAATTTAAGTGTTTAAAATACCTCTGTTGTTTCTTCGGCTTATTTTGCTAAATGCAAATCATACTTCGCTAAAGTTTCTATCAGAAGTTCGTTGATGGTATTTTCCGAATGCTAATAAACTCCTTCATATAGCATGGGCCTCTCCTTTCACTCCGCAACTGCGCTTTCTATCCTTCTCGTTACTCGGCACCCCGGCAACACTTCCATTTGCGTCATTATCAGGCTTTTTTATAGTTTTGTTCGGCTTCATTTCGTCTAATCATAAACACAGTATGCCTTCCATCGAAAGTTCCAATAATCGTTTATTGATTTATTGACCAAGGTTAATTGTCTCGGGGAGAAAATGGAAATCGTGTTCTCTACTCTACTCTACTCTGTCGAAAGTTTACTACCCACCCGCTCCAAACAACCCTAAACAAAGTATGAATTATATGGGTTTATATACTATGTATGAGAAACAAAAACAATGCTAAAGTGCTTCGTATTGTATTTAGTACAAATGCTAGTTTGTATCTTCATTAATTAGAAATTTACGATGTTTAAAAGGTTTCATTATCCTTCAAAAGCTGTTTATATCACACAAACACGGAAGAAAGTTCCACAGATATACAGTCGAACTTTTTAAATACTTAAAATATATACATATAGGTAAACACGAAAGGCAATCAGAACCTACAGTAGCAACAACTTAACACCAGCAACCTCAAGTCTTGGAAGGAAGAATACAATAACTAGAATTAAAGCAAGGGTTTTGAAAATAAAATTTATCAAAAGAGTTATGGAAACTAATGAATTTGTTTATTATATTATGAAATAATGAATGGTATTGAATTTAGTTACTTTAGTCAGTCAATTGATGGAAAACTAGTAACTCTTTTCAGTGAATTTTATTTAAGTTATTTATTACAAGTTGTTCCGTAATACATAACTGCCTACAATCCTAAGAATTTTACTTTGTAAAAGGAGTAAACATTTGCACCGGAAAGAGGGCATTATGGGGGTTTTTATTTATAATCGTGGCATCATTTCCTCCTTGTCTGAATGCGGTGGCTACTCTACGCAGCCAATTTCACCGACAGACTGACTTCCAGCCAAAGACTACAAGACTGGAAACTCCTCTTATTTCGTGAGAGAGCTCAAAAAAATGTCCGTCCGCGTGTTCCCATATCCGCTTTAAAAGCGTTAAACACGATCGGAGCAACAAGCAACAGCAACAGCTCACGGCAACAAGAAATTCCATGGCGTTAATTATAATGGCTGAGCAACGTTGCTCAGCAACAAAAATTGCATATGTCAAATTCTTAATGGTGGGTGTCACAATAGGCTACTTAAGGCCGCCATAGAAAACCTTAAACTGTTTTTACATTTTCGCCAGCATGCATTTTTAGAGGTATTTCCATGTTGAAAAAATGAATACGTTGAAAGGGTTGACGGAGGAATTGCAACATTTTTCTAAATCTCGTTTTTTATTTATAATTCTAAGAAATGTATCCCTTCTTTCCAGTATCTTTTAGAAATTGATAAATATTTTGGGTAATTTTTCTTAAATAAGAATGCGGAATATTTTCACATTTCAGAAATATATTGCTTTTAATAATAATAATAAAAATAAACAAAAACGTTAAATATTAACTTAAATAAATTGGCGTTAAGATGCCTACAAGATGTATACAAGATACATTTTCAACTGTAAAATTTACATGGGCTCTTATGGAAATCGAGAAAAAAGTTTGCTTTCCAGTTTGTTGCTCTGGCTTGCATTCTATATTGTATCTTGTCTCCGGCTAACTCTAATTTTGACAGCAACAAAATCATTCTTGTTCTTCTTCGGTGTGTTTGTTTGCATTCTGTCATGTAAAATTTGACAATTTGCATTGTGGGGTGTCACACTAGGCATCTTAACGCCAATTTATTCAAGTTAATATTTAATGAAATTATTATTATTACAAGCAATTTATTTCTGAAATATGAAAATATGCGGCATTCCTATTTAAGAAAAATTACTCAAAATATTTATCAATTCCTAAAAGAAATAGAATTTCCTCTAAAAAAGGATGCTGGTAAAAATGTAAAAACAGTTTAAGGTTTCCTAAGGTGGTCTTAAGTGGCCTATTATGACACCCACCATTAAGAATTTGACATATGAAATTTTTGTTGCTGAGCAACAGTTGCCCAGCCATTATAATTAACGCCATGGAATTTTTTGTTGCCGTGTATCCTGTTGCTCAGATTGTGTTTAACGCTGTACAGTGTATGTCAATTTTATGGTGAAATTGTCGACTTGTTACAAGCTAAAACAGGCTATCACAAAGCATGATATCTGAAAAGGTAAACCGTTTTGCGTTGTTACCACACCGCCACAAAATGATGGGTTGAGTTAGTGGTAGGGATACCAATGACAACTTTATTACTAATTATTTTTTTGGTTTTTAAATAAACATTACTAGAAAAACTATTTGTCATTTATGAGTTCTCGGGGTTTTGACGATTTCGAAGCTGTTTGAAAATATTAAAAAGTAATGTAAACTTATTTGTTTTTGTAATTATTCATTTCTCTTTTATTTAAATTAAAATGTGTTAACACAAATAAATTTACAAATCATTTAATTATATTAGAATTAGTTAAACAAAAACAATTTCTCAATTCATGCATTTAAAATTAAATTCATTTAAATTAAAGACGAAAAGAATTAAAATCACAATTAACTAAATATTAAACTAAATCACACATTAATATTCAAAAAGACATGTTGAATACGTTGGCATCTCTTTCGGCTAAAAATACGCGTGGTAGGTTAAAAACAGCTAACTAAATTTGTGAAATGAGCAATTTTTATGAATTTTAACTTCGTTTCACTTGCAAAATATACAATATTGTGCAAATATGACTTAAAAAAGGTTTCATGTACAATTCTATTTGTAATAGAGATGATTTCGTATAAATTAATTGTTCATATTGAAATCCCATTAAACTATAAATTCGGCAAGCAAAGACGTCTTTAAAAATAGCGTCAAGTTCGATCTGGTCACGCGTTTTGGCTGTCACTTGATTCGAACTTAGCAAAATATCAAAATCGATTTGATATTCCCCTTGTAAGTAAGTACGACTGATCGGATACACATGTTTCCATAAGCTCTCTTTTTCTATTTCTGTTTCTCTTTTTCTATAATGCTAATGTGTTTCCATTGCGCTTTTTTATTATTATTCTGTACAATATATTGTTTAAATGTATTTTAAATATATTTTAATACAGATTAAAATAAATAAAGTTTTTCTGTAACATTTTGCCGGCATAATAAACTGTTTAAAATTTTAAATTAGGTTTATTATTAAATTAGGTTATTGTTAATTGTTATTTTATATGTATAAAATTCTAAAAAAATTGTTGTACCAATATTTCGTTTTATTGACAGCCCATAGGCAACTAAAATCATAAATATTACAAATTTTAGACCTTAATTTAATTTTAATAATAGTTTTGGACACTACAATAACAAGGAAAATACAGACGGTCAGACAGCAGCACTTCAGTTGTTAGTACAAAATAACAAACACAAAGTCGATCTTCCGATTCCTTCATACTCATAAAAAATCGAATTGCTACATAATATAAATATTTTCTCTGAAATATTTCCATTCTTTCATTTTTTATTCTTGCTTTCATTAACTTTTTATTTTTACTCGTATAAGGTATTAACGTTGTTGATATGCCGACTAAAGTAGATTTCTGCCTATACGAATTCTTCAAGAGCACGCTAGGCTCGGAACGAAGATGGTGCCAGCGCTTTACAAAGCTTGGACATCAAACAAAAACAGAACAAAGCTACGAAAGCAAAATTTCTTTCAAAAACCATAAAATGCAAAATTTTAAACGATTCCAGACGGACGGCTGCACATTGTTTGTTGTCGATGAACCATTTCTGCTCTCTCTCAAAATTTTGTTCAGAATTGTAATTACACATGGAGCAAACAAATATCAATATTTACAAATACAAAGCAGTTAGTTACGGAGTTGCAGTTATTTCAATCCTAAACGCGAGTACTATTTTGTTTCAACACACTAGTACACCGTTTTAATCGAAGTTTGTTGTCGTCGACCACAAACATTTTGTTTTGCTTCGGAAAAGTTCATCCTCTCTGGACGAACTCAACTCTGAAACCTGAGAGCGTAAGGTTGACAGCTTTGTACAGAAAGCAAAAACAATTTTACAGTTATTTCGAACAATGTTGGTAGTGTAAGTGCCATGTTACATTGCAATTTTTTGATTGCTGCAAATTGGAATATTTTACTCTCTCAACAATTTTTTATTTGCTGGTATGTTACATTACAATCAGTTTGCCAGCAATCTGTCAAAAATAGTATTGGAACTATGCGTAGTATTTCATACCGATTTGCGATATTTGCAGGCAGTACAAATATCAAGTGTTAAACAATTAAAGAATTAGAGGAAATTCTACTTAAATTATTAACAAACGATAACATTTTGTTCAAAGCACGAAAAATAATAAGCAATCGCAGCCAACGAAGTAAATTTTAACTTGGATGGAATTGGTTGCAGAAATAAAGTGTTGCTTTTCGCAATTATTTTCACCCAAAATTACTTTTTCTGGTAAAAGTGGATCTTTTTTACTCCAAAATGTGCACACTTTTGTATTACACCACACATCAACACCGTTTTGATTGAAATTTGGAGTCGTCGACGGCAAATTTTTTCATTGCGGGTTCCGTAGTTCATCGGCTCTCTTTCTCTCACGGATGAACTCGGCGTTGACAGTTTTGTACAGAAAACAAAAACAAAGAACAAACTGAAACAATCAAAAAATTGCAATGTAACATGGCACTAATATCCGCACAACACATTCAAAGCCAAAAAAGAGTTTCCAGTCTTGTAGTTTTTGCTTCCAGCCTTAACTCAACTCGTTAAAACGGAACCCAGAATGTGAGCAAAGGAAGAGCGAAGACACGAAACTACGACGAAGGTTTGCAAAAAAAACAACCTTAAAACATTGACGTATGTAAATTAATCGCAGTGCTCATTAGTTTCCTTTTCCTTCGCTCATTATTTTCCTTTTCTTTCGCTTATTAGTTTAGTTATATCCATTTAGTAGACGATAGTTTTGGTGAAATTTATGCTTGTAAGAGCTAAAAAAACTAAAAAAATTCACCTGCTCATCTCAACGAGAGAGCATTTTATATATTGTAATAACAACTGCTGGGCTGCGATTCAGAGAAAAATGGACAATTAACAACTGAAATTTGACAAAATATATACTCGTATGTTCTGCTTCGGTCGACACTATTTTTAATCATTTCATCGTTACTCGTTTTTCGGCACTAAAGTTTAGTTTCTATTCTGTGTTCGGTCGCTCGCTTCACTCCGAAGGATATGATTTGTTTTCGTTCCCGTTCGTGAATCAACTGAATGTAATGACGCAAAATTATTATTGGTTGGATTTATATGATGAATTTGTTGTTGTTGTTTGTGTTGCTGTTGTTGTTATTGTTTTATTATGATTATTGTTGTTTATGATTTTACTGCATGTATTCACATTTTTAATAATATTTTGTGTGCTTTTCTCACGTATGTGCAGCACTGTGAATGCAGCAGATGCAGCATTCATTGTTTATCAAATCGTTACTGCAATATTTTTAATATGTCGGCGTTCGCTGGTGGCAGCGGTGGCAGAAGCGGCGACGAAAATGTAGTAAATGAATTAATATAATAAAAATTAAATAAAAAAAATATTTCAGTAAAGATTTCAAAGATTAATTAAGGCTGGATTCGGGGTAAATAACAACAACAGTATTGAAAATGTAAATAAAAATTAATATATGTACGTCGCAAGATTTATGTTGACATGGTGGCGAGTCTGAAATGGCGAACAAAATGGCCGACACCACAAAAGAATGCGAGTCCTTTTGAACGCAAGGCGGTCCACAGTCCGTAAGTAAATTAATCAAATGCGAGCAGATATTTTATCTTTTCCCAGCTGAATCGCAGTACAAAAAGAAAAATAGACCATTATTGAACCAAAACCAGTACTTTACGACAACAAAAACAACAGCAACTAGAATAAAAGCAACAACAAAGCCAAATCAAAGCAAATAAGCGGCAGACACATTTTTAAAAAATATGGAAATTTTACACAAAAAGTAGTCTCCTAAAAATGTTAATCAAATGAGATTCGGTAATAAAGAATGCCGTTATATTCCGTAATAAAGTTGTGAAAAGCAGTTGCCAAAATTTGAACCGTGAATCAAATAAGAAAATAAATATTTCCACCAAACAATTGAATGAATGCAGCAAAATATGGTAGAAATTTAAATATTTTGATTTTTTGAAAAATTTTACTAAATTAATAATTGTTTCTTCCCAAATTTTTTTTTCTATTGTATGTTCGCGCATGCGCAGATATCAGAGCATATTTTCTGCAAGACAATCTTTCTTCCATATTAAATATGCTATATAGCTTGGTTCTGCGCTATCGGGAATGCCTCATTAAATTTAGTATTTCAAACCAGGGTTCGGAAATGCTCGCTCTTTTCCGCTCCAGCTCGCTCTTTCAAGCTCAAAAGAGCGTTTGTTTTCGAGAGCGCGAGCGAACGAGTAGGAGCTGCAAAAAAAAGAGCGCTGAAGCTGAGCTGTTTCTGAGCTGATGGTAGGTAGCAACTAAATAATTTGTTCAATATTTATAATTGAAACAAGTCAAAGGCAATAAAAAAAAATTTGTCAAATATTTCTTATTTTTTAACACTGAACATTTTTGTATAAACTTTGGTGAAGAATTAGGGCCATATTGCCAAATTTTAAGGAATCGCTAAAAAGAGGTAATGGTTTTATTGCTGTTTATTGCCTTAGCTTCATTCATCTTTGTTTTCTGATCGAAGCATCTAATGCAAGAATACCGTAATCTACATAGAATTTGCCAAAGGGTTATTTCATATACATATAAATACGAAATATACTTACAATTTCAACCTGCGATGGAATACTCCAGGCAAGTGCATGCGTTTCAAATTTGCATTTTTTAGATGGGTTTTTTTGACAAACAACGCGTTAGGTTAAAAATTCATGATTAGGTTGACCTGTCAATTGTAAATGGCACTTCGCTGATAAAAAGTAGCTTGTGTATGTGAGAATATGTGTTATATGCAAAAAGTATACATACATATATACTTATGTAAATATATTGTATTATTAAATACCTGACTATTCGTGGAAACGGTAGCTACATCCACATGAAAAAAGAAGACAATAAACAGCAATAAAACCATTACCTCTTTTTAACGATTCTTTGAAATTTGGCAATATGGCCCTAATTCTTCACCAGAGCTTATAAAAAATGTTCAGTGTTAAAAAATAAGAAATATTTGACAAAGTTTTTTTTATTGCCTTTGACTTGTTTCAATTATAAATATTGAACAAATTATTTACTTGCTACCTACCATCATCTCAGAAACAGCTCAGCTTCAGCGGTCCTTTTTTGCAGCTCCTGCTCGTTCGCTCGCGCTCCTGAAAACAAATGCTCTTTCGAGCGAGCATGAGCGCTGAAAATTTTTTTTGTCGCTCCTGCTCGCTCGCACTCTCGAAAACAAACGCTCTTTCGAGCGAGCGGGAGCGCATGAAATTTTTTTTTGTCGCTCCTGCTCGCGAGCCTTTCCGAACCCTGTTTCAAACACAAAATGAAGTGGTTTTTATTGAATATATAGCGACTCGAAATGAAAACTGGAAAATATTTTGGCGTCAAGTAAAGTTTTGAATTCATTTAAGAAAGAAACTTTACTTCAAAAAATTAATGATGGAGAAAAAGAATAATACTTCATAAGAATAATAAAAAATAATGAGTTATATACAGTGCTGGGCGTTTTTTATTTCAATTAATAAATAACGAATAAAGTTATCTTTATTCACAAAATTTGAAAATCATTTTTTATTCATTATTTGATTTTTTATTCAAATAACTTTATTCGAAATTTTTTATTCGTTATTTGAAAATTTTGAATAAACAAATAAATAAATTTTTTGAAAAATTGAATACGACAGATACCCTTATATTGAGATTTCATTACTAAAAAAGAAAAACGCGGATATATTTTAAGAATAATATTATTGAATAGGTTTATTTAAATTTTATTTTACTCTCCAATCTCTTCTCGAACATTTCATCAGATATTTTGTGTGACCGCGGTAAATCCAGCATTGTAGCGTATGAAAAAAGGCGTTCTACTGGAGCCGCAGATGGCAATGTTGTGTTAGTTTTCATAAATATTTTTCTTATGGTTGGATATTTTTTTAAGCAGTCTAGTGTTCTGTCCTCATCGGAGATATATTGGAGTACCTAATTAAGAAAATGATATCTCTTATAATCAGGGTATGTAAGCGCACACTCACGAGCGCACGCGGTCGACTCATGTGCGCGGATGCGTGCGCTAAAAAATATTTGTGTTTTATTTGTTTATGTTTAAAAAAATATTTGTAACGCATGCGTTCTCCGCTAGATTTTTGGTAATAATAGACAGTTCGAAAATACATAGAAAAAATAAGCCAATACATTTTGAGACTTTCTTCGAATCCTTTTTTAAAATTCCTTTAATCAAAAAACCCAAATATTGAAAAAATACAAAAATTATTGGAACTTTACTTTTGAGTTAGTTACTCGTAAAAATTGATGATTATGAACACAATGCCTTAAATAAAATTTTAATAATAAAACAAGAAAAATAATATTATTCATGCTTGTTTTATTTATTACTGGTGAACTTGAATTGTTCACCCTGACTATGTGTTGTCAATGTATCAACCGTACCCTTTTATCGGCCGCAGGTTGAGGGCTGCATTAAATGCATTCCACAACTTTTTTAGGTTTTTTGTTGAAAAACAAAAACTTCTAAGAAGTGGAATATTTATGGTTTTTCGTCCTTTGGCTACTGTATACGGCATTTGGAATTTTCCCTAATTAAGCAATAAAATTCAAACAATGAATTGTCATAGGAGTGGTTACGTTAGCTATTGTAAGATGGTTTCCCAGAAAAAACCGGAAGGGTTAAACAGTATGGCCTTTGTATTATTACAAGTAAAAAATTGACATTGGAATTTTTGTGATACCTACTTTTTAGATATTTATATCCGCACAGTTCAGTTCATTTAAAAAAGACAATTTCCGCAGGTTAAAAATTTTCGTGGTATCTTTTTTATATAAATGTCGTCCACATTACAGATTTTATTATTAATCGTTAATAAAATGAAACTTATACAATAAAACCAAATGATGTTGATGACATTCCTCTTTCACTAAAGCGAACCACCTATTTTTGAAGCGTGGATAAGCTAAAGCGGCAATAACTGCTTATTCGGCTTTAGGAGTGAAGTTTAGTAAGTCTCCTTTAATATGTTCCAATTTATTTTTAACCGACCAGATTCATGGGAGTAATATGCCAAAGTACATGTTATCTTCACCCTGCAACGCATACAGTGCTTTTGCTACCGGCTGCATACATTTTAAATATTCGGAGACGTATTCAAACTCATGCTCCTTAAGAAAATTTTTCATATTCAATTTTTTGGCCAAGTTAACCATATTCTCCTTTATTGAATATATTTCCCTCAGAGCGTCGAATAGAGAATTTCATCGTGTTTCTCCTGGGCGGCTCCAAGTATGACCCAACACATCCTTGACAATTTATGCCGATTTGGGCCGTTGCGAAGCTTTCCACAAAAAGTTGCATTTTTCCATGACGAGACTGTGAATTTTGCCGAGCTCCAAATTAACCGAGAGTGTGCGCTTTACATCTGCTGATGCACAAAGATTAAAAGTATGGCTACTACATCTGATATGATTCGGAAGTGTGGATATACAGCGATCAGCGATGCGAATTTTCGATACATAAATATCTTTTTCTTTGCTGTCTGATGCTAAATCATCGTCGTCATTTGAAGTGGATCTATGTTCTCGTACACTGATGCTCTTGTCGACTCCGAAAACTTCGAATGCTTTTACGAAATTACTTGCGTTGTCGGTTACTGTTGCCACAGCCTTATTTTGAGTGATACCGCATTCGGCATGTATCTCACTTAAAACATCTGAATCTCTGTCAAAGGAATGAGTACCTTTAAATCGCTTACAATCCAGAGCTGCAGACTGCCTTTCCATGGAGACAGTCGTCATTTCTGTATGTTTCGCTTGGCATTTCATGCACAAAGCCGTTATGTGGTTGGAGCCGAACCTTTCTGGATCTTGTATGATTTTGAAAAACTTACCAGATAACACGCATGATACACTGTCTCCAATTACATTGGTTTCTGCTGATGATGTAGGTACTGAGGGAGTTAAGGTTCTTAAAGTTAAGTGAAAATGCAGTAAAATGTCAGTTTGATAATTGTAGAACTTACCACTTCTTCCATATTAAATTTGAATTTTTGATTTCTTTTTCAATATTTTATATACATTTTTTTTTAAAAATTTTTTTTGGTTAAAAATTCATTGATTATTGATATTTTTTCGAATAAAGAATAACTTTTCCTCTTGAAGATTCAGCATATTTTTCCGCGGAATGGTTGGTCCCTCCCTTTAAAGACTATGGAAGTCTTACAGAATCCCAACGCAAGTTTAATTTTATTCATTCTTCTAAACGAATGGTTGTGGAAAATACTTTCGGTCTTTTGAAAGGAAGATTTCGGAGACTTTCAAAATTCACTGAACATAGGGATTTGTTACGAATCTCATTGCGGCTGCATGTGTTTTGCATAACATATGCATTCTAAAAGATGATTTATATGATGGCAACGAGCTGTTAGAAGAAGAATTAGATACTCCATCTGAAAGTAGCTACGAAGTAAATAATGCATCATCAGATCGCCGTCAGGCTTTGTTCAATTATTTGTTGCAGAACAATTTATTGTAAATAAAGTAGTCTAAGTTTATAACGGAAAAAGTTTTTATTATTATAGTATTGTTATATTGAATAATGAAATGGAATTAATACATTTTGAAATTGGAAATGAATTGAAATTTTATTTTTTCAAAGCATGCTCTAGAAGAGTTCAAGTCTGCATCAAACTTCTCCTTCAACATTGTTTTGACATAGGCGAAGAACTCTCTGCCATCTTCTCTTTGCAGTTTTTTCAATAGCAACTTTTCCAAAGTAAAGCTCCTTGGCTGACTTCCTCAACCGGCATGGTGTTGTCGATGTCGGCACACTTTCCAAATGTTCACTCTCTGCATCCGGCACTTCCTCTCTGAAGGCACTTCCTCGTCTATAAAAGTAAATACTTATTATTTTTCATAGGTACTTGTCATTAAAAGTACCTAAACACTCAGGCAAGAAGTGCGAGGACTCCGCCAATGGGCTTGCCACGGTCACACCTAAATCCAGTGTGTGGACGTTCGATATTATTGGCTGCTTGCCAAACACCTCTTCCATCTCTCCCATGTATGGCGCTATGCATGGAGCAGCGCCTGTCCTATTGTTGTCCAAAAAAAAAAAAATAAAAAATAACAAAAACCGTAATACAAAGTAAAAAACTGTTATAAAAGTGTCTAAACGATACTACAATAACAGTGAATAATAGACCTTTTTGCCTAAACTACTTACAGGCAACACCCAGAACCGTTTTTCGTCCCTCGACTGAAAGGGACTCATCAGTGGGTTTTTACTATATATAAGTGTTTACACACACAACTAACATAAAGCACAAGAAGTGCAGTTTGCAATAAGCTACACAACCAGAACAATATAAAATTATATATGAATATGTAACACATACGTGGAATGCACTACACATATGTGCTGCCCATTCCATCATGTGCTACATAATATGCTGCTTCATAGAGGCAAAAATAGAACAAAATATTAATTAAGCTAATATAAATAATGTAATAAACCACTAAGGTATGACAAAATATATTAATAATTATAATCTATATATATAAAAATCTCGTATCATGGTGTTTGTGTTCGCACTCCTCCGAAACGTCTTGACCGATTTTGATGAAATTTTTTGTGTATTTTTGGTAAGTGTGAGAATAGTTAACCCCTACCATTAGTTAATCGCTAACTAGTTAATTTTCGTTTAACATTCGTGTTTCAACTAAAACGAATTTAATTATGTTGCTGACAGCTGACGCTACGCGTGCCGTATAGAACTTTCTAGTCATTTACGAGAAGCTTTGCGTCATTTTGACGTGAAAAATTTTGTGCCATTTATTTATATTTATATGAAATGTATTACGTGTTTTATGATTGTGGAAGGTTGGTTGACAAATACATTATCGGTGTACCATTAGTAAATAAAATAATTTCGTATATTTGTCCGTGTTACAGTGAACAATGCTAGCAAGACGTAAGGGAGCCCATTTATGCCGTCGAACGAATAATTCAACAAATATGCTGAATAGAACAGAAAGGACAGACGAACAAATCTATCAAGATAATGAAGATGTGCGTGAAAGCATGTTGGGATTGCGTGCATCTCAATTTAACAACCACAATATTCACTAAAAATAATTTATATGGCAGCGCAACTTTTGCCGGGCCAGCTAGTAATAAGTATTAATATGGAGAAGAAAAAACACTTACCTCAAAATATTCCTAACCTCAAAATATGTACTTTACTCGTTACTGAAATATTTCTCACACAAATTTGACCGGGTTTCAAATTGTAGTGTCTCAAGCTTTCGAAAGTGTTTGTATCTACTATAAAAAACATTCAACAAAAACGGTTTCTTCCCATCCAATGGTACGTATTCAGCAGCTGTTATTACTTATTTACGTTTACAAAAATCAAAATAAATTAGAAATTTTATGCACAGAAAAATAAAAATATCTAAAAATGATTGACAAAGTACTTATAATTAGAGCCCCATAACATATTATGGTTTTAATTGAAAATGGACATGGGTCCACGAATTTTTTATTAATTTTTTTTCAAGTTCATTATTTTGCCTGCTGAAATATAATAAAAAATGTTTGAAGTAAAAAAATTTTTATTGCTGTCAAAATCATTGTTTTTGTTGGAATTTTTGAAAGGTAACATATTTTTATGATAAAACGTAGACAACATTTTTGAGGGGAAATTTTTGAAGCCATACGAAAATCTATTTTGAGGCCGCCTCAGGCTTTTTTTTGTTCTGATAAGATTTTGCTTGTGTTCGTTTTTGAAGCTGAAGCTGAAGCCGCATCGTGTTTTATGTATAAAACACAATGCGGCTTCAGCTTCAGCTTCAAAAACGAACACAAGCAAAATCGTATGAGAAGAAAAAAAAACCTGACTGTCCAACCACAACGCAACGACGTCGCAATCGATTGCGATGTTCCTATAGATAAATGGAATGGAACACGTCGTTGAGCTCTCTCACGTCGTCGTAAAATGTTCTAATTTTCTGCAACTTCTTCCGATTTTCTCATTTTTTGAAAAACAGTCTGCCCTACTTTTCGATGAAATTCTTCAAATTTCCTAAAAAATGTAAATAAATTTGACAAACGAATTGTCAAACAAGGAAATTATCCAAATTATTTTTATTCAAAACAAAATATAAATAATTTATCACGACAGATGTCACTCATTCGAAGATTTTGAGAGAGAGAAATCGTTATCGTTTGCGACGTCGCATCGTTGCGTTGTGGTTGGACAGTGAGGCGGCCTCAAAATCGATTTTCGTATGGCTTCAAAAATTTCCCCTCAAAAGTGTTGTCTACGTTTTATCATAAAAATATGTTACCTTTCAAAAATTCCAACAAAAACAATATGATTTTGAAAGGAAATTAAAATTCTGTTTATTTCAAACATACAATTTGATAATTTTATAACGAGTTCAGGCAAAAGAAAAAAAAATGGCCTTCGAAGAAAAACTAATTGCACAAATTAGAGCACATAAGTGCATATTTAATCTGACTAACAAAGATTATAAAAACATTTTTGTTAAAGACAAATCTTGGAATACCATTTCCAAGATCTTGGACACTCCAGGTAATTTCGATTTCAAGTATTTCAATATTTAACCATTCATGCAAATAAGTTTTAGTCGACATCTGCAAAAAGAGATGGAAATCCCTCAGGGATACCTACAAGAGGGTCAAACAACAAGGTATACTTCCGTCTGGCAGGTTGGCCGAGGGACCCTCACATCGATGGAAGTACGCGGATATCATGTCGTTTTTAGACGACGTTGCTTCCACTAGGGGGTAAGTAGGATTTTCTAATTTAATTCCGATTAATTTTGACCGTAGTGTTTTTGCAGCACCATTGGAAATACGGAAATGGTTGTCCCAGTGGCGGCGAAGAAACGCAAACGGAATCCGGACATGTTGGACAACTTTCTAGAGGCCGCTGAAAACTCAATGGAGAAATTGTGCGATGCGCTTAGTACCACGACCTCAAACACCAACAGCACAATGCAGTTGTGCTCCAGCCTGGGCACCAGAATCCTACGGTCCGGCTTAATCGAGGAGAAGACGGCAGCAATGGAAGAGGCCCTTGCTGAATTTGTTTTCACCAAATTACGAGAAATAAAGCAGAAAAGAAGTTGACTTTTTTTAAATTGAATGTTTATTATTTATTTAGTTTTTACTATTTTCTCGGTTTTCGTCTACATAAGGATTGGCGAGGTTTTAGTTTACTGTTGAATTTCTTCGTTTGTACTGTTCCTATTAAGGTAATCCCTTAAAACGTCACGATAAACGAAAGCGCGTTGAGAAGATCTGTTGGAAAACGTTGTAATGCGGTTCAACGGAGTAGATTCAAATGTGTCCATATCATCTGCCGAATAGTAATTCGAAGTTTTCTGCAACATCAGAAAGTTGTGGAGCAAAACTGTGGCCAGGACAATCTTATCCACATTTTTCGGTTCAGCGTGGATTTTCGTTTGAAGAATTCTCCACCGATTTGCCAGAATTCCAAAGGCCATTTCGATGCGAACTCTCGCGGTTGGTTTTGTTGTAATGGGATTTGTCAGTCAGTAAATTTCTCCCAGGATACGGTCGCATTACATTTACCCGTAAAGGAAAGGCGTTGTCCCCCACAAAATAATACGGAAAACATACTGCCGGCCCTGGTAGGTTTCTTGACTCAGGGACTGGGAGTGGGAGTTTTGCAAAATCGCCTTTCCGAACCCACTTCTGACGAAAACACCGCCATCACTTTGGCTACCAACAGCACCAACATCCACTAGGGTAAACGTCAAGTTCATATCGCATGCAGCCAGCAATATTATTGAAAACGTTTTCTTGTAGCTGTAATATAAAGAGCCACTGCGCCGTGGACACGCAATATTGATGAGTTTGCCGTCTACCGCCCCCAAACAATGCGGCATTCCCGTTTTTTCAAAAAATTGTTCAGCTATTTGCGCCCACTCCGGTACTGTTGGCTGCGCCAAATAAATTGGATGTAGTTCCGACCAAATTGCATCGCACGTGTCGTAGATTATTGCCCTGACTGTGCTCACACCAAGCTTGAAGGCCCACGCAAGTACTTGAAAACTACATCCATGTGCCAAATACCTGTAAGTAATTAATGAGTATCTGCAAGTCCCAAATCGCAAGTCGAAAACTTACATTAAAGTTACCGCTAGACGCATTTCCGGTTGAATAGGCTCCCTTTGTGATCTTCGGGACAGCTTCTCTTTCAGTAGCGATAGGAGCAAATTAAACTTGTCCTCGTCCATACGTGCTGCTTTAAAAAGATCATCCTGGTCATCGCGCAAAAGTTTTTTTATGCAGGTTTCATGAAAACCGAACTTATTTCGGCTTCTGTTAGTTGGTCGAACCCACCATCTTCGCCTGGGACGTGAAATTTCCAATACAATTAAAACAAGCCTCATATAATGGACCAGTGCCCCAATTATAAGTAGTTTGTCGATCATTTTGAGATATTTTTATTTTTCTGTTCATAAAATTTCTAATTTATTTTGTTTTTTGAAAACGTAAATAAACAATAACAGCTGTTGATGCCTGAAGCTGAAGCTTTTCATTTTGTTCCGTCTTCAAAAAAGCCTTCGAAAAAGCTGAAGCTGAAGCCGCATTGTGTTTTATACATTATACATGAACATACCTACTTTTTTAGTAGTTGCGTTTAATAAAATGTCAAGTGTCAATAAAGTGATCATAACAGCCAGTGTCGCTTAAACAGAATTCAAGATCTTATCAACAATGTTTTAATTTACTTTCATCAGCGCTTCTCTGTTTTGGACACATCACTCTACTTGCATCACTGTCGCATCCACCTGCTGATAACATACTCTTCGTGTATTAAATAGTGTGTGTGTGTGTGTCAAAGGCCAGGTACGAGTAACTTAACTGATCCACCCTGAAATGGCTTTTGGTGTAGCTTTTCGATCCTTTACCAAGCTGAGGCTGAGATTACCACTTAAAAGTGGCTACAGTGGTTGGACGATAGAGGCTCGGCGATGTCTTTCTCACTACCCCGTCAATGATCAGATTTTTGGTTTAGACGAGGACAAACAGAAACTGCGTGAGACGGCTTTTCAGTTCTTTCAAAAGGAGCTCGCACCTCTGGCCAAGGATATCGACAAAGCAGATGAATTCAAGTGAGTGGGGTCTTAAGTGCAAATCTCTTTCTGTTCTCTGTACATGTCTCTATCACAGAGGAATGCGTTCGTTCTGGAAGAAAATGGGTGATCTGGGGTTTCTTGGAATCACTGCCGAGCCGGAATACGGTGGCACAGGCGGTTCTTATTTGGATCACTGCATTATTATGGAGGAGATCTCGAGGTACGTCTGAATTCTTACTTCCTTCCTTCCTTCCTTCCTTCCTAATCACGTGGTGCTACTTTCAGGGCAGCTGGCGGTGTAGCGCTTTCATACGGTGCCCACTCCAACCTCTGCATCAATCAGCTCACAAAGAACGCTAACTCTAAACAGAAGCAGCAGTATCTGCCGAAACTGTGTAGTGGCGAACACGTCGGAGGTCTGGCCATGTCCGAGCCAGGCTCCGGTTCCGATGTGGTGTCCATGAAGTTGCGCGCCGAAAAGAGGGGTGACTATTATGTGCTCAACGGTACCAAATTCTGGATCACCAACGGCTCTGATGCGGACACCCTGATTGTATATGCGAAAACTGGAGCTGGCGTTGCCGACAAGCATGCCATCACTGCTTTCATCGTTGACACTGCCACGGAGGGCTACAGCGTTGCTCAGAAACTGGACAAGCTGGGGATGAGAGGCAGCAGCACTTGCGAGCTGGTATTTCAAGATGTCAAAGTGCCGGAAAAGAACATATTAGGTCAACTGAATAAAGGTGTATACGTTCTGATGTCTGGATTGGATTTGGAACGTTTGGTGCTAGCCGCTGGACCCGTGGGTTTGATGCAGGCGGCCTGCGATGTTTCCTTCGATTATGCCCACCAGAGGAAGCAGAAAAATCAACTGATTGGAGAATTCCAGTTGCTGCAGGGAAAAATGGCCGATATGTACACCACTCTGAGTGCGTGTCGCTCCTATTTGTACAGCGTGGCACGGGCCTGTGATGCGGGGTGCCGGAGCTCAAAGGATTGTGCGGGCGTGATTCTGTTTTGCGCCGAAAAAGCAACGCAAATCGCACTTGACTCCATTCAGATCCTCGGTGGCAATGGATACATCAATGAGTACCCAACGGGTCGCCTCTTGCGTGATGCTAAACTTTACGAAATCGGTGCTGGAACCTCGGAAGTACGGCGTTGGTTGATCGGACGCCAATTGAATCAGGAATACAAATAAAATGAAGAAAGTGTGATCCGATAATGTTGCATTTATTTTCTTGTTTCACGAAAGCATTCATAAGAGTAAAGTAACGTAATTTATTGTAAGCTGTAAAAAGTTTGTATATTTTTGTACATATTTATATTACATTTATATAGAAAAGTAAAGGAAGGACCAAACTATGAAAAATAGCTGAATATATATACAATTTTTAAACTACTGTTTTCTTGAGCCATTTTGCTTGCTTCACTGGTTACTTGTCACTTTGTTATTTTCAAAAATGTTTATTAGCCGTTCATAGAAAAGATACCAGAGGATTACCAAGTATACCATTCAACCAGGGGATTCGATGGGGACGATTTCGCTTCTTTATTGATCTTGCTTATGTTTCGATACAGCGTTTACTGCATTATTTTTACTAAAACAACTTTTGACTTGTTAATTAAAATAAAATTAGTTTTATTGGTTTAAAAATACAAATAAAAACACGCATATAAATATTATACAAATTATATACAAAATAATACATATGCATGATCAGTTTTAATTAAAATATTGAATTAGTTTATAAAATAATATGAGAGAAGAAAGGATGTTGCTTTTTTCTACACAGGAAAATTACAAAACATTTTACTTAAGAGTTAAATTCAAATACAATATTAAAATAAATGTTTCATTAAATTATCTGGTAAACATTGAATCGTAAAGTATTTTTGAACAAACGCAAACACTATCTTCAGTGTCACTAACACTATCTGTAGTGTTGCATGTTTTGGTCTTTAATATTGTTGTCATTATCATTTGTTCTGTTCTTATTGTTGCTTTGTTTTTTACAAATTGTTTTAATTTATTTTATTTGATTCATTTGCGATTATCGACGAGAATTTGAATATTTTTGTGTATAAGCATATGTAAGAATGTATGAAAGAGCGTACGATTATTGCTTTATGATGTATACGCCAACATGATAGACGACACGATAAATTTAAAATTATTATTGGCAACAATATTGGCAAAATGATAATTTCTTGATTTTGTTTTCTTTTTTTTTGTTTTGAATAAAAACCTGCATGTAAAATTTATCAGAATTTGTTATGTCTAACTATTATTATTATTATTATTTAATAATTACAAAAAGCACTTTTGGCAAATTTTTTTTTAGTTAGATTGCAAAATAATAAAAAAGTATTTCATTTGTAAAGTTGGCAAACATTATTTTCCAAAGAAACAGCTTCGGAGACCATAAAAATGAACATCACATTCAAGAACAGAATCGCGTTTAGTACAAATATAGTATATAATAGAACAAGTAATCCTTTGAGCATCTGCCGATTCTGATGATTGATTTAATTTTAGTGGCACATATTTTTAAATCTGTTATTTAAATCTAATGTTTCAATATAATTCACAGTTTTCTTTAGACTGAAGCTGCATTTATTGGTTAATTGTTCGACAATCGACCGACTTTCCTTCCTCTTCATTCCTTTCTTTGTCTTCCCCATCTTCTTTGTTCTTATTCCATGCGAAAACTATGCGATTCGATCTTCTTTTCCGATCTAGATTCCGTTGTCGAGGTGAATGTTTTACGCTCCAGCACTCGTTGAGTCATCGATGTTAGACGCTCTGAACCCTGGTCAACGATACTTAATTTGCCACCATCCGTGTTCAGCGTCATTTGGGAGAAGCTGGAGTCTAAAGGTTTCACACCCACTTCGCTGCCTTTGTCGTAGTTGCGGGTTTCGTATCTAAGAAAGAATTTGAACATTTCTTAGCAATCTGTTTGCTGCTGCAGGATTGTTAATCTTATGGTTCAGAAACTCACCTCGAGGTGTAACCTTCATAATTTTGTCCTGGATATACACTGCTTCCTCCGCCAGTGAGTTGCACCACGCCGCCCTGACCGAACGTTTTATCATGCAAATCTTGAACGCAATCCTCGAGATTCCGATTAATGCCGATGCCGTTGTTGTGCTGCGGTTGTTGTTGGTTTGTTGTAATTGTTGTCGAATCGAAAGATTGTTGATATTTATTATTTGCTGTCATCGGACTGCTCGGACTCGATGCCAGACGACCACCACCATTAGTGCCAAGGCTGCCGGGGTAGGGACGCGGCACGGCGTTGGCTGTTAGTTTGGGATTAGATCTGAAGGTGTTGCTACTGGTAGCGGTCTGCATGTTAGAAATTGTGGTCGAGAGAGGCGGAGGTGGAGGCGGGAAAGCGATGTTGTTGTTGTCAACATGCTGGTGATTCGGGATGGGAGGCGGCGACACCGCTTCCGGATGATGGAAGTGTTGCGGTTGGCCGTGTGTAGTGTAGGTGTTGTAGTGGTGTTTAGATTGTTGGTAGTAACTCGGGGAGGTGGGGGACTCCGACTGACTGTAGCCACCCGAACGGTTAAGCGTCTAAATAGTAATAGTAAATTGAAATTTCGATGGATTAGTACGATATTAAATAACCAGAATTTGAGCGAACTTATATAGTCTTTAATTGTTGTTAACTCTTAAGTGTGTACGTCATGAAGCTAGTGTTCAAGTCTAGTATCGTATATAAAGTTGTTTATAATTTTAGATGATGGAAATACCTCCACACTTAATAATGATTCTTAAATCTTAATTGTTGCCAACTCACGTTATTCTGTTGCTTGTGCAGAGTTCCGTAGGCGGAGTGCGCGTATTCCGAATCGCTTTCGTCAGTGGTGAATCCTTGAGCGCTCTTCTGCTTTGAGCGCGCCTGACGAATATGTATTAACTTCTGACGCGCCTCCTCCAGCTGCTTCTCCATGCGCAGCACATCGGAGCGCGCATTGATCTCTTGCGCCATGCCGTCAACCATCGAGGTATTTATTTTCAGAGTATGTTCCTCTTCGGCCTCGAGCCCCTGTTGAGCTGCTCGCACTAGGTTATCCGTCGACTTGATGACTGCATTTCCGGCAGCTTGCAGACGACGACCGGCCTCAGAATTCGGATTCGATTTGACTTTGCAGGCGATGAGCAACTGCGCTGTAGATGCTGCCACCTGTTTAGCGGTGGATATCAACATCTCTTCGGTGCCAACACCGCGCACCAGATTCTGCGCTGCCTCCACCAAACTATGCGTGGCAGCAGCCACAAGACGAGCGGCAGATATCAAACCTTCAGACCACTGACCGTCATCGGACGAGGTGAGCGGCCGCCGTGCCACTTTACCCTGGTCGATAAGCTCGCGCTGAGCAGCATTGGCAGCCCGTACCAAGGCAGATGAAGCCGCCATAATTCCCTTCGCCGCTTCGAGAATCATTTCATCGAATTTCATGTTCTCATCGAGCTCAATCTGCGAAACAGATACGAAATTTGATATGGTTAGCGAGGAATACGAAATGCAAAAGGAAATATTAACGAAAAGAAGCGAGCAATATTCGGAAAGGTCAGGTCATTTCATCTTGTTTAGTTGGAAATGGTATATTAGTAGTTTTCAATAATCACAGTAATAATATGTTTGATTCCTGGGTGAACGTTAAAATGACAACCAAGAATATCAAACATATCTTACCGAGACCATCAGCACAAGCAGGCAGGAGATGAATCATATTTAGTAAGTTAAGAAAGCCATGGAGAGTAGATAAAGTTAGGATTATTTATTTATTTCACCAGCACCGGCACAAACACTTTTTTGAGGTATACATTTGTATGTATATATACCTACCTTTACATCCGGTTGGCGACGTGGTCGCAAAGAGGCCAACTTCTTCGCTGCCGCATCGATTGAAGCCGCTGCTCCCAACAACTCATTCTCTGCAATTACAGTCGGGTCCTCGGGATCGATCCAATCGGAGCCCTTCAACAAGCGTGCCATGGCAACCAAGTCGGTGACGCACTTGGCTACACGACGCGACAGATGCATGCGATCGTCAGCGCTGCAATCGTGCAAAATGCCATTCAACAGCTCCCGATAGGACTCGCCAACAGCAGCGCCCGCTTCCAGGGTTCGCTGGCGTAGCTCTTCAGTCTCGGCACAGTTCCAGGCGACCGAACGGCACACGAGCAACATTTCCGAGATGGCTCGACGACCCATATTCGCAGCAGCCACAATGTCAGCTTGCAAATTGGAGGCGCCAGCAGCAACCGCTTTGGCCGTGGCCAAGGTTACATTCTTAGTAACTCGAATTAAGTCCTCGGGACCCACTTGAGGTGTCCCAGGAGGAGGCGGTGAATGCATAGCCTGAAAAGAAGACAAATACAATAAATATCACTACTGACAATTATTTAAAGACGGCTTTTGAAATACGTACTCGAATTTCTTGAGAAATGGCTTCAACAGTGGCTTCCATGGCACGAGTACCCCGTGTGTGTTCATCCTCGACGGCTTTCACAGTCTTCAGCAAGGAAGAAACATTCAGCACCATAACCTGAAGGATGTGTATTGAATCATTAGTTTTGAAAAAAATTAAAAAGCTGGCTTGAGCAAAGTTACATTTTTGTATGCTTTATTAACTACCGACTGAAAGTCAAACTTGGGACATTTACAAATCAATTTTATTTCTTAATTATGAACTCTTAGCGATATTATAAAATGGCGATGGCACTCAAATATGTAAACTGTATTGAATATGAACTATGATTATAATTCTATGGAGATTGATGATGAATTCCATCTCGCTTCTCCGTAACTTTTATTTCTCTGTATCAATCGAATGAATTCACATTTAACCGAAATTACAAATTTAGATACAATAAAAAACGACAGAATTATTCACAACTAATTTTCACAAAAGGAATTCATAGATGTTGCATCGGATGAAACTCGTTTGAAAGATTATTTGCATTGTACTTAAAGGACAATGAATGCATTGAATATATTGAAAAATATTAGTTATTAAATGGAATACGAAATAAAAAATAAATCGAGATACATATTTCTCGTCTTTCCCGTTCGTAAGCAGAGCTTAAGAATTAAGAATTATGCGGTTAATTATGAATTAAAGAACAAAAAAAAATGATTCGTTTACATATAAAATATCAAGAACAAACGATGGACACACAAGATACGGCAACATCTAGTAACTCTTACAAACTCTTACTGTTGCTAGAAAAACACAACTCATGATAGAATTATACAATGATGAAAACTGTGTGGAGATTATCATAGGCTTTACGAGAGAATACATAATTTCGATATTTAGTAAAGGCGACTGCTCGACGATTTCATTCTCTAACTGCAGATTCTTAACATCGTAACCACCCTAGTTTAATTCTATCCTGTTTGTTATATTATCATTAAATCAATTCATGTCTCTTCTATAATAAGAAGTTCACAAGTAAAAGTAATTCAATTCGCTCTTCTTTTCTTTATAGAAAAATCCAGTTCATGGAGAGGAAGCATCGACAATAGCAGCAACAGCAGCAGCAGATGGAGGCGATTATGTTCAGTTGGTTGAATGTGAAGTGAGAGCATATTTGTTTTTTTGGAATATAAAGGTGACACTCGTGTGAAATTCGAATGCCACTTCATTTCTCATGAAAAACTGCGCGCATTTTTTCATTCTATTAATTCTAATATCCATTAGTTTTATTGCCTTCAGAGACCAGACAAGACTTGTGAAAATCTGTGGCTGCGGTATAGCACATATCTTTAAGCATCTGTTTGGGAGAAGAGGGAGAGAAAAACAAAATACATAATTGTTTTGTGTTTTTTTCAGCGGTGCGAGAATTCGGAGGAGCAAAAATTGTGCACAACAACGTAGATAGAGAGCAAAGAGCGCAAAAGGGATGCGAGCGGTGGTGTGGCAGAGACTAGTAGAGAAGTAGTCAGGATGCAGTCCGGCTCCCAGCAGTGTGTTGCAATAAGTAAGTGAGTGAGTAAGTGAGCGGCTGAGTGAGTGGGGTTGGTAATAAATATTATATCAGAACAGTTAAATCCAACCTCAGCTAGGGGCTAGGATAAAAACTACACATAAAATACAACAATAAAATGCAATACAAAGAGGAAGAAGGAGAGGGGGAAAAAAGAAACATACAATCAAGCGAGAGAGAGAGAGTGAGTTAGAATCGCCGCAATAATAGCAAAAACAACAAAAATAGCAGCAACCAAGATTTTAAAAGAAATACAGGGATCTACGGGACTTGTACTGCTTCTCCTTTGATACCCCATCTAGCCAATTTATATAATGACGAGTATCTTTATAACCAATTAAAGAAGTGGGATATATCGTAATATGTATTATTATTTTAGTTGTTACAACATCGTTAAAATAAGAATATAAAAAATACACCACATCATAATAAACCTTTTTGTTAAGAAACATTAAGAATCAGTTAACTTGCCAATATAAATTGTAGATTAAAACCACTAGATACAAATAGATCAGAACCAGTGATATAACAAATTGGTACGATTAAGTGGTGGTGATTGGTGCCGAATAAAAGTTTTAAATAAACACAAGTACATCTAAGAAATTCCTTTTAGAAAACCTACAAAAAGTTTCCATAAAGTAACAAAATAAATATAAATTCAAGTTATTGAGATTTTTTAATTTTAATTGAAGGGACAGCACTACAAAGGATTCACTGTACACTTCTTAACCTATAACTTGCTTATTAGACTCTGGATTTGATTTTGGCGAACAGTCACAGGGAAAGGGTTTTATAATGTTCCTGGATCTGTATCGATGACGAATCATCTTCATTTTCAAGAAGCCTTTTTCTGTAATGTGATGTATGTATTATGATTTAACTATTACTATAGATTTCCAGCTGTATCAAGTTTTAGGCATTTACAGTGGAGACTAAAAACCCATTATACAATAAAATAGTAAATGGAACCTATATACATGAGTTATGGGTGCTCACGGGGTGCAAGAAATGTGCTCACAAACATATTCGGCGAGCAAGATTTGAAAACGAAAATATTTTCGTGTGGATTCGAAGTGCCACATATAAGTAAAAGAAAGATCACAACAAACAACAACATTTATGGTATATCGACAAAATGCTTTCATACTTTTAAATCGCTTGAGTCGACATTATAAGAACTATCTTAAATATTATCGAACATTTTAGAATAATTCACCTATCAATTAATATTTATTTAATTACATTTGTAAGATGCCGTAATATTAACATAGATATTGTTTGGCTAGAGATATCACGCAAATATGAGATCTGAATGTGATATATGAGAAGAATCTTAATCTTAACCGATTACTTGTTTCTACATCCGAGTTGCCATTGCCATTCACATCAATTAATCAATTAAAAAATAACAATTAGCTTTTGCTATTGTAATTCGCATCTGCTTTCTTTTTACTATATTTTTATCTTGAAATGAAACCAAAAGAACCGCCGGAGTTTCATTTTAAAAAGTTCAAGCATTTTCTTTTCTTTGCCTTGGTTTCTCATACATGATAGGTGATACAGAGCAAGCGTGATAACTATGCTATTTGCAATAACTGTATTAGTGGTGATAGTAGCAGTGAGATTAAACAGTTAACTTAAGAAAGTAGTTCACAACATTGAATTTTTTGTTTGTTTTTGTAATGTAATGCTTTTGACTATGTAGTAAATAGTAGTAGAATGTGAGTGAGATGAGAAAAATAGCGTCAAAACAACATTGAAAGCGATTAAATTTGCACTTTTTCAAAATGTAGTTCAAATCATGATTATATGTATATTACATTATAATTACAAGAAATTAAATTGCTTGAAAATACAACACAAACAAAGAGATACACCACTCACCCTCGCACTTTCTTTCAGGTCCTGCATTGAAGGATCGTGTATCGGTTTCCCGGATGCTAATTTGGTGGCGTTTATTAAGTCACCCAAAGCAGAGGCGACATCTTTGACCGCATTGATGACCATCACTTGCGAATCCGGCTGGGATGAGCCCAAAGTGCAGGCGCCGCGTTTGACAGCCTCAGCTAGTTGCACTACAAGTGACAATTGAACGAGATTGAAATGAGTAAGTATTCTGCGCGCAGTTCATCTAATTTATCTCGGACTTACGAATCGTAGTGACTGCATTTTGTGCCGCGGTAGCTAACTGGTCCTGTGTGCCCGCTGCTCCAGTGACTAAAACCTTTGTATCCTCTACCAACGCTTTAGCGGTTTGCAGGATGTGCTCTCGATGGTCGGCGAAGGTTCCATCTCCATCCGAATGTAATGTGCCGGCCGTGGCAAACATTATCGTTGTGTCCAGATCTCCGATGATGCCCGATACTGTATGCGCCGCATTGATGCAGGCTTGAGTGCCTCGTGAGCCTGCCTGCAGTGCTGCCAAGACTTGGGCCACTTTTTCCGAAACGTCTCGAGCATTCCGTGCGATTTCATTTTGAGAGGATGAATCATTCGGACGCGCTCCACCGGCTGTCGATTGTATCATGGAACTGACCGATCGCCCCAAATCTATAACAGTGGAGCGGATACGCATAGCGACATCCGGTGAAGTCGTTGTCGTCGAAGCACCAACCGAATCTTGCGTAATCTGTGTGTAGTACTGTGCCATCTCCATACCTAGTTTAGGCATCTTCTGAGGCTCTATGCACGCCTTGGCGTTTACTTCATTTGCCAAACGCGTGATTTCCTTGGCGCTCTGCACCATACGAGTTTGATAGTCGACAAACGAATCAGAGAAGGTGCCGTTCAGCAGCGATTGACGCTTGTCGGTGAGTCGGGTTATGGCGCGATTTACCTGCTCCATTAGTCCCGTTACAACCCCTGTCTCCGCATTGATCTTTTCAACGGTTAGCGTTAGTTCCTGTATGGCTTCCCGTGTGCCTTCGATTGCTTCATCGAGACGTGGGTGGGCATGGACGGCCCGTGGATTTCCTGCTGAATCTTTGGCGGCTTGCACCAGCTGCGTGGCGCTCTCTACTACGGATTTGGTCTGGTTGATCAGACTCATCTGCTGGTTGGAGTGCACGATGTGTGTGCAGGCTCCTATCGATCCATTTACCATAGGCACAACATACCTTGATATCTCGCCTACTGCATGTCCCAGTTGTTCGGCGTTATTTTTTCCGGCCATACGAATCGGCTCCAACTTGTCAATTAGTTCGGCGGCCGCATTTAGAGTCTGGCCACTGAATCCGTGCAAATTGTTGTCGCGTCGCTGGCTCAATCCTTGGGCATTCACAGCTAAAGCGCAGCTATCCAGCTCGCGGGTGCAAGTGCTCAGCGTGTGCAACACTTGCTCGCATTGTGCTTGTCCTGGCGCTTTCTCGCGTATGTTGTCGACCAAGCGCTTGACAGACTCGGACACTGGAGTTGAGTGCATAGAGAGTTGCTGCCAGACTGGCGGATCGTCGGGCGACAGCGCCAGTGATTTAGCTGCTTTCACCATTTCGATGACTCCATCAATAACTCCACGTCCTGCATTAATGACCGGCTCCTGAGCTTTGCGACCCTCGGCAGATATTTTGGCTGGCACCGAAATGAACTCCGGACTAGAGGCATACTGACGCACCGCCTTCACTGATTCCAGCAGTGGCTCCACTAAGCGTGCCCGAGACGGAACAGTTTGATCATCGTCGATTCCCTTAACTTCTTGCACCAGATTTGAGGTTCCACTGGCAACATGCTTAGCCAGCACAATGAATTCGTTCTTGGCCACGGGATTGTTCGTATTCATGCTGGCCTGACGACAAATCGAACACAGATAACTTGTGTGTTTGGCGATGACAGTAAGTGCTGAGATTTTCTGCTGCTTTGACGACTTGGGGCTGCTTACGATGTCGCAGTGTTGACGGATGCCCTGATAGGCCCATGTGAGCTGCGCTTGATCAATAATACCGGGACGACCGGCCACACTGCTTGGGTGTGAGACTCCAATAAGGTAAGCTGCCTGAGCCGATGACTCAATCAAGCCACGAATGGAATCCGACACATTGTTTACTGATTGTCCGAATTCAACATGTTGAGATTGCTTGGCATTGTTTATCATCTCCGAAATGGCGTATCCAAGGTTGCGAGACTTTCCGGTGGCGGTTTCAACGCAGTCAAAGTAGCCCTGTTCATTGATGGGCTCATGTGGGTAATCGAGCATAACGCGAAGCGCTTCGATGTTGCGTATGGCGTTGTCGCACTCCTTTTGACCTGGCGCTGACTGAATGCTGGCATCCACTAGTTTATTAATGCTATCTGTCACACTGCGCGCAGCAGCATGCAACAAGTTTTTGGCGTTGGGTTGTCCTGGATCGCCAGCAATTAGCTTTGCAGTCGAGAGCAAGGAACATGACTGTGTCGAGACGTTGCGTAAGCGATCAATCATTTCCGATCGCACAACATCATCCTGGGTCTGACCAGCCATTTCCATTGAAACTGACAACAGATCTCGGTAGTTGCCGGCAAAGTGTTGACTTGTTTCAGCCAACTGAGCGGGACTAGCGTACGAATGTACAATCTGCCCACCGGCGATGTTTAGATTTTCTGCAACTTGCTTAAGCTCCGATTGCAGCGTGTTGTAATTCCGGGTTGATGGCGGGAATTCGCTCATCGAGAGGATTTCGCTCAATTCACTAACATTGCGCAGAGCAGTCTCCACTTCGCGCTGTCCTGGAATGCAGTTCACCGTCTTCGATAGAGCGGCTGTTACTTCACGCCCAGCTTGAGTCAATGCATTAGTATCACCGATGTTCTGGAGCGTACGTTGTGCTTCTTCGATGAGCCTGGCCGAATTCATAACCACCTCATCGGCACAATCAATGACCACCGGATTCTTAGTAGTTGCAGCGACACCATGAACACTTTTCGTGAAGTCTCCCAAAGCAAGAGCGGTATCACGTCCAGCCACGCCGGCGTACATACGCTGCCCTTGCAGTACAGAAGACAGCAGCTGACTCAGAGCTATACCCACATTTTTGGCTGATTTGCGTAGCTGTTGAGCAGTATTTTCGACCGTCTCACCTGGCAGTGGACGAAGATTTCCTGATTGGGCGGCGTTGCGTGTGTCGTCGAGTACATTGTGTAGATTGCGTACGGCTTCCAAGGCGGACTCTAATTCCTGGCCACCACAAGCTTGGCGAGCACGTTGAGCGGCCGAGTTTAGCTCGGAAACAGTTTGACCGAGATAGAGAGCGCTTTTCGACAGCTGAGTTGCGACAGGAATGTCAGTGACAGTTGGTTGTAAAGCTCTTGCCGATCGCGAGACTTGAATGGCCGGTTCGATAAACTGCTCCGCAGATTCTATCAGGTTTAGCTGAGAATTCGGATCATCTGGACTGGAGCGCGTATTCTTCAACGATGTGACCAGCCGTGGAATGGTATCGGCAACCCGCTTACAGTCCTGCAGAAGACTTTCCTTGGTCTGATGGTCTTCGCTGTGCTGGGCGGCATTCTGGGCAGCTGATATGCATTGCGTTGCTGCAGAGGCTGCCTGTTTGGAACAGTATTCCAGGCGATGGATTAAATTACGCTTTATTGCCGGTGTATTAGCTGTCGTGGTGGTGATCTCACGTAATTCTTCGGCCGCCCTGCGCAGCGCCACTTGGTTTTCTGTATCGTGCGGGTGACTGGAGCACAATCGAGCCGCTTCGACGAGTTTCGCAGTGGCGTCGGCCAATTGCTTGGCAGCTGATAGCAACCGGCGTTGCATGTCGGCGTCTTGTTGCTGATCGGCTTCGCCTTTAATGCTCTGAATCAGTTGCGCAGTAGCTTGTCCCAGGGTTTTGGCATGTCGCACCATTTCCTGAGGATCAGTTGCGGAGACTAGAATATCGGTTCCGATGATAACATTCTCCACCGGACTCATTTCCTGACTCTTGCGACTGGCATATTCCCGTGAGCTTAACCGAACGTGATCCAACATGTCAGTCAGGCTCTTGGAAACGTCGCGGGCAGCTGCCAACAGATCGTTCTTCAGTTTGGGATCGTTAGTAGCTTCGTTGCACACTTCACACAAGCTGTTTACAGCACGCGCAACATTACGAGCCGCGCCCTCCAGCTGTTCACGGCATGCGGCATTGTGTAAAGTGGGAGCCACGACCTTGGCGCATGCAACCAACTGACTGGTGGCTAACGCACACTGGCTGGCGGCACCGATTACACGATTTCGTGAATCTTCGTCTTCGCAATTAGCGGCAATCGATTTGGCTCGCAGCACCAACGCTGCCGTCGTGTTAGCCACAGCCTTCGCCAAGGCCAGTAACATGTCATTCAGTTCGTGACTATCAGGGATATCCTCCTCGGCAATTGTACTGAGCACATGTGTTGTGGCTTCACCAACCCGACTGGCAGCATTAATGAGGTGCTGTGGTGGCTCCTTGCTTTCCGGTTCGGCTGCTTTGAGCAGCTCACTGAAAGCATTACATAAATTGCGAGCGGCGTCAAGCAACTTGTCGCCACTGTTTCCATTCTCCATGAGTGCGGCAATTAAACGCACCTCCTTCGTCACCTCGGGTATGGTTTGGGCGATCTGCGACACAGATGCAGAAATGGCCTCCGTGTCAACCTCATCAGGTTGAGTGGCAGTGATTATTTGTGCAGTAGCAGCACTCATTGTGGCCACGTGGCTGGTAACAGCCTGTTTGGAAGTGTCCAAAGTATTTTCTCGCCATTCTATGGAACGCATATCAGTACCAAGTTCCTGAACATGAGCCTAACCAGGGAAACAAGGAGTTTCTCAGATATATAACAAGCTACTACATGGAGAACGACAAGAAGAACTCACCTTTGTTCGTAGCTCTTCATCAGCGCGCATCAAAACATCCTGGCCAGCGGAAATGTAGCCAAGTAAGGCACGTTGCGGTTCAGAGAGATTCAGAGCACTGATACGGACTTCCTTGGTCTGGAAAGGAAACAAATTTAGGGACGCTAGAGTGTACAGCTCAGAATAGATCAAGAGCTAGATAGACATACTTTGTGAAACTTGGCACAACCTTCTATTAGCAGCATTAAAAGAGTTTAAGATACAATTTAGTACAAAAAGGACATTGAAAATACATGGTTAAAGGCTTTTTTCCAAAAATCCCTTTGACTTGGAATACCAGAGCTTGGAAGGAATGCAATTACATTTTGGGAATTGCTGGAAGATTCCAGCTCTATCATTTTTCTCTTCTGTAAAGCTTGAGCCATTTTTGGAAAAATGCCTTTCTTCGTAGTGCGTGACTTTGTGTTAAAAAAAGAAAGATTCTCAAACAAATATAATATATAAATAACAGAAATCGAATGCCACTAACACGGAATTAAAAAGTTGCTCATGAGTGAACTCACCGTAGGCGGCTGATGGGCAAGGTTGACCTGCCCAACAAATGCACCGTATTGCACTGTTTGCAATTCACCTTGCGTGTAGGGTTTTTCACCTGGTTGTTTCATTGTTGGTGGTAACATAAAATATACAAAAACAAAACAATTAAATTAACAAATTAAAATATCCTTAATTTGCGAAAAGAAATGGAAGAAGCTATCCTGTGAAAGTGGTTTTTATCGAAGAAAACTATTGTTTGTTTCTTCGTGAACTTACCGTCGTATTGCATGAATCCAGGCTGAGCCAATGATTCCGTGTTGAGTTTGCCAACTTTGCTCGTTTCGTGTTGCAGAAACGTTGCTCTAAGGGTATAAAAAGCAATAGTCAGTAATTTACTCTGGTTCTCGACTGTGGCGGCTTTTAAACTCACTTGGATGGTGCCACCGACTCCTCCACCATAGTCGAACCCTCATCGCCTTCAATACCAAAGTGGTCCTTGGTCTGCTTCTTCTTCAGGATGATGTCAATGTAGCCGGCAATCAGCTGCACAATCTGCTCCGCTTCAGTGGTTTGCACTGAGTAATACTGATTGGCGTAGTCGCCGAAATCCAGAGTGAAAGTATTTGGTGAGGCACCCCAGCGACGGACAGTGGTCAGTGGCCAGGAAACCAAGATCTCTTTGGTGCGCTCATCCAAACGCAGCACAGAGTCTTTGGTTACACCCAGCAGACGAGGCACGAGCTTGTTTTTGCCATTCATCTTCTCCTTTACCAAGAAGAAGGTTACCCCGTAGGTGGGCAGTTCGCGAGCCGTCTTGGTGTACAGCACTTTTGCATCGATTTCAGACAAATCGATGTACTTGCGGTGCTCGGCGAAGATCTTCTTTTCGATGTTCTTAACGCGCACGTACGACTGCGGCAAGAAATCTTTCAAACTGTATCGGTTGAAATGTTGTGTGTGAAATGGAACTTCTGTCGATGTCGATTTCGATTATTTTACTTACTCTAGAAATCCAGGTTTGTGCTTCGTTTCGTTGTGCGGACCGAATTGTATGTGAACCTGAATACCAGCGAACTCGCAAGCTGTATGTGTGTGTGTGTGCAGAAGAGGGAGGGAAGGAGCAAAGGATGGCAGATGGTAACGTGAATCAACAAACGAAATCGAATGAGTGTATGTTCATGCGTACCTTTTTCTTGTGTAACTGGATGCGTGCCATCCAGGATGGCATCACGTGCTTGCACGTAAAGCAAATTCAATTGTACTGGATCACGTGAATCGATGTTCTGATCCGAAAAGAAGAAACGACGGCGCAAGAGAACCGTTTCTGACTCGTCAATACCCTGTTCGCGTAACGTTTTGCCAACATCAACCCAGTTGACTGAATGCGTTGAGAAAGCGGAAGAGAGAAGATGGTAAAAAAAATGCACAACTTTAATTTTAAATCGTTGACTTACTTTCATCATCTGTTTTGAGTTTTTTACGCAAACTCTCCATTTTCGCATCTCGATCCTTCTCCGTAAACTTCCGACGCAACGTCAGTGTCCCGAATTTATTATCGGGAAGGTTTTCGTTCTGTGATTCAGTGTCCTCTCGCACCAGACCGTACTCCTCGTGATTGGTGATGCCAATCTTGGTGCAGATAACCACCATCAGCTGGGACACAGGCTGCGAGTCATCGACCAGGATCGTCTTCACAGCCCCGTCCAGCATTCGAACACGCAGAGTACGTAGTTTCCGACGGTATTCGAGCGTATCATGATTGTGCAGTATATAGTAGCCCAGGGTGCGGCCGGCTTCCAGCCAGACACCTTGCTGATTTTGTTCGTCCGAAATAAAGAGACCATATTCATTAGCTGCAAATAAAGTAGAGCATAAAGGAACCAATCGAATGCGTAATCGGCTTAATCGCTTACGTTGTCCTTGCACAGCTTCAGCAAATTTATCTCGGATAATTTTGCATGCGTCAAAAACTGTGGTATTCGGATGGAACTGTATGGTCTTGGTGACGCGACCTCCTTCCAGGCTGATACGCAACGAGAGCGCTGACATGTTGTTCAGTTAGTTTCGGAAACTTCGCTGTACTCGTACTATAGTAATAATAACTCGTTGAAGACACTGAAAATCAGAAGAAGAACAAGAGAATGGAATAAGAATTTCCTGTTTCTATTTTATATCATTAGAGAATTTAAAACAGCGACCTAAAAATGTACTGAACCACACATAAAATGCATTTCTCTCTACTTTTTCATGTAGGTAAGTGTTTTTAATATGCGACTCGTTTCATTCGAAAAGATATACAACAAAATTATACTGATGCTAAACAAAGAGTAGAAGAAGGAGAACAAGAAGCACATACACACATACCATACAAGGAACCACCCTACTAAACACCCTATAGCTTTATGCGAGAGAGCGTCTGTGTATGTAAACTTGTGGTTCAGCGGAGGCTAGTCAGTGTACACAAGATTCTTCCATGGTAATTGCGAACCACAAAACGGAAAACACAAACAGAAGTCTGAGTAGACGACCGTAGTAGCCGTCAGCCTGCCTGCCCTGTTTGCTTTCTTTTAGTCTCTGATTTTGCTGCATAAACGCAAAATTCTAACGAACAAAGAACGAGAAAAGATGAGAATAAGAAAAAACCTCCTCCTTCTCCTTCTGAAAGTTCCTGTCTTGACTCTCTTGTTGTTGATAACGTTGTTGCACCCCTTCGACCGACCAAACGACAATTAAATACCGATTCGACTCACGATAACGGTTCAACTTTTTGTCTGTCTGTCTGTCTGTCTGTTATGAGGAATATAAAGTACTGTAATCGCTTCTGGGTTTCTGTTTTTGGGTTTTGCAATTCAATTTCATTTATAAATGTTTGCTTTAGGGGAAAAAGCTGTACAAATGTTGAAGTCAATTTAATTCAAGTAAAAATTGTCGTAATATCGCAATATTATTAAGGGTAAAATTCAGAAAATATAGAATCTAATGTGATGAATCTTCTTCCACTCGCTGATGAATACACTCTAAAAACAATCGATTTTTTTACGAAAATGTAGATGAAGGAAGAAGCTCTCTCAGAGATAAAACGGCAGAAGGGAACGGGGGTGGCAAGGCTGTGTTATAGTCCACTTTGTCTAAACTTTTTTCAAAATTAAAAAAGCAAATAAAATCATATAATAAATCAGAATATATTCATGTATTAAATACATTTCGGTTCTTTAAACATTTTAATTTTTACACTTGATTTAACACACACTTTTATCCCCTCCATGTTTTTGTTCCAGCAACAACTCAGTTGGTTGTCCACTTATTGTAAGTTCTTTGCACATATTTTCCAAGAGTTTTTTCACACAGTTTTTATTTATCCGCAACACGACGTCCTTAGAGCACAAAATCCCAACAGTAACTGAATGATGATGATTGCGTACGTGGAAATGTTTCTGTTTCAATTTCAGTTTCGAAAATGAGATGAACCAGAATGACAACGAATTCGCCGCGGTCCACAAAAATAGGGGATGCTGCGCAAATCATCACTTTTTTCCATTTAGAAATAAGGGTGGTACCGCCTGCAAATAGATTTCATTTTCTTCAAGTGCATTTTGCAGTAGCAACTCTCACAAACAGTAACTCTCACATCAGCTACCCTTGAGAAATGAATGGTCTGTGTGTTTTAAGAATAAAATTAAGAACACAAGGATACGGAAAAGTATGGTAAAAGAGGAATATTTAGGGGACAGTGAAGGACGCTTTTGCGCAGTCCTTAAGTTTCAGTCCTTTGCTTTGTCGCGATTACTGAGAGTAAAGAATTGACGAAGCTCTACTCTGAGAGAACGAGAGAAAGAAATTCGAGTGAGAAACAACATATTGTGAAATAGTGTTGATCGTCCAAAGTGGAATTGTGGATTGTGAAACTAATGATAGAGTCACATTTATGTTAGACTACATAACTACTGTTAAACAACATAATGGTTACTTTGGCAGCTGTCAATTTGATAATGGGCAAAAGTAGATTTTAGTTATAGTAGTGTTCTATAATTATAGTAATACGAAACATACGAATACTGAATAATGATAGCTTACTAAATTGTATATCGAGACAATGTCTGAGAAAATATCGAAAACATTTAGTGCATTAAAGAAAGAGTTAAAACAGACTAGAAAACCATCTGCGTGACACCGTGAAATCCAACGCATTAATTTAGTTATTACTGGATTCGTCTGCTATCCGACAACGACCACTTCCCTTCAAAAACATCTCTCGAATATCGTGAGTAAAGCACAAAAGAAGTAATTAGAAGAACGACCCATTAACCGTTGTCCTGGGTGGCTTCTGTATGATGGCCATATCAATTGCGACTACAACGACAACAACATACAAAAGGAAACTCAACGGAATTCATTGCTGTACAACATACATACATACACTAGACCACAGGACACAATTTGTGGCTTCTTTACACTTTTGTGGTATTATTTTGTAATTGATAACAACGTGTGGTATGAGCAATAATAATGCAATTTCCTTTATATACAGATATCGTCTCATCTGATGTTTATGTATATTTAACGTTTTAGCCAAAAAATTAATAAATATTGAAATGAATATACATGTATTTTGTATACAATCTGTCAATTACGGTAACTAATTTCTTAACTGTATCTGGCCGTCTAATTAATTTAGTATATATATATGTATATACATATATATGGTAGATATGTATGCATCTATATACTGAAACAATTTGTCAAGCACTAGTTAATTTAATTCGATATCGTTTCTACATATAGCAAGTAAAAATATAGTTTCTACATTTAGCAGGAGTTTTCACATAAAACTATATAAACCACTATAATTAAATTGTTTGCTAATAGAAAAGTTCACGCTGAGGTGCTAATGGATTCATGTCTGCAAATCATCACGACAAAAAGTGATCAAGTGATTTAATACTATGGGGAATATTTTAGTGATTGGTATAAAGTACCAATAAATATTTTATTCAAGTGTTCATAAATAATTAATGGAGTAAAGCAGAATATAGAGAAGATTAGAGTAGTTCTATTCTATAAACTCTGCAGAAATGTATATGAGATTTCTTATTACTTTCGAAAATCTACTACAAAAAAATATATTGTTCTTCGACGAGGATTTTTTAATAAACAGACTTTATATTTGAAGTTCACCTGAAAAAGTCAGCTACATTATTCACTTAAAATACTGGAGAAAATTTGTTTAAGATATGAGATGAGATATAACTAAATTTTTAGAGATATTTCAGAAGCTCTGTGGTTGGGATTCCCCAATAAAAATAACTGAAATGCATTATCAGTGCACCATAAAACACAAACTTGGCATAGTTTATAAAAGCACATGAAGACTAAAGAAGATCGAAGGAAGATACGCCCCAATCTTAGTAATCGATTTACAACAAGATGATTTCTATTGATGATGATTTCTAAATCTGAAGATTAAACAAATGAAGAAAACAAACGGTGATCTCAATATTCTGGTGTAAGTGTTCAATTTAGACCTTCGGAGAGATCATTCTGGCCAAGTATCATGGATGTCAAGTATCTCTTCATGATAGTATTGGAAACTTTACTGTAATAAAGAAATGTTTGCATTAAAACGATATTCAAAGAAGAATCAGGAGTCAAGAGATCAGGTCTAATGAAGAAGCAAGAGTAAAGCCGAGGTTTAAGTCTAAACCTTCCACAATTTGTAAGTTCTGCATTAGATTTACCAACTTAGATTGTATTTGGATTTACAATAGAAATTTTGTTATTATGTAGAATATTGATGTATAAAATCAAATACAATATTAATATACCAATAATAAAAGATTTTTATATACTACACTATACCAAAAAATAATATACTAAAAAATAAGATAATTTTAAGAACTAAAAATAAGAGTTTTATTTTCGTCTGAGATTTTTATAAGACTTTCAGAATATTGTACGATACACAAATTTTTACAAGCACTCTGACTCTCAGATTTACTTTGAGTTTATATACAAATATCAAAATCGTATAAAAATTTAAATTTTTGAATATTTCGAATACAATTAAAAATATTATAATATTAAAAACAACACCTGTGTGTGTTTTTACTTACTTTTGGAAATGTTAAAGCTGAGTGTAATTTTTGGCTGTTTTTCTTTTTTAGAAAAAGAATAACAACAAGGCACGTTTTTAAAATTTAAGGCAGTTTTATGGATTTTTAAAAAATCTCGTTCTTTCCACAGCAATCCATCCAAAGCGAAACAAATACTCCAGAGTTTGTGGCCGCCGGAGTTTCGAATCCCTTCGATTGATTTACTGCTGAGTTGAGGCACGTGTGTGACGACACAGCAACGTTACGCGTCCAGGTTACGTTGCAACAGACATTTTAAAAAAAACTTAACCAAATTAAAGAGGAAACTTAAAGCCGAAACTTAACGCAACAAGTAACAAGAGTTTCAACGACGATAAGATAAAAACGGACCGTTAAATAGATTGTTAAATATATATTTGCTATGTGTTTAAAACAGTTTGAAACAACAACAATGCAGTGACTGCAAAAATAAGGCGCTGCTGAAGGCTCCGATTAAACGGCGTAAGGCACACTTGCGTGAATATCAAAATATAACGTAAACAGTAACGATAACACGATAACGATAACTATAGCGATAACGTGAAAATAAAAACTCTAAAAGTCGGTATTTTAAAACGTGTACCGCGTTCACATTTAAGGCACAAAAAAACTTTAAGGCTGAAGGTGTTGATGAGGATGTCTCGAGAAGAATCTCCTGAAACTCCGCAATTAAGGCACTTGACTTGGAAATCAAAAGGTGGACTAAACTGACTGATTTATCAAACTTTAAAAAAAACTACAGCAACCACAACGGACTTTGTTTAAAATTAACTTTGCTCGACACGTCCTCTTCTAGGCAAGCAACAGCTTTGAAAGCTGAAGCTGGATGTCCTTCCTGAGCTGTGGTTAGGCCTAGAATGATGTGTTGTATCTGTGGCACATCGTGGGCTTCTGAAACAACCATTTCCACAACTCACCAAACCTTACCTCAGCCGAGCAGCGAAGCGCTACAGCGACTCTGCACGCATGCGCCAGCCGCATTCATGATCCTGAGCAGCGAAATTCGACAGCAACGTCGACAGCAGCGTCGCCACATAAACAGTCAGCGCTGTGGCATTAATGACCAACAACAGATCAAAACGGTGGTGGTGATTGCCAACTCCATCCGAACCAATCTCGTGTCTTCCTATCGGCGGTTGCTGCTGCTGCGCTACTCGTTGTGCAGAATTCTTTTAAGGGGAGGAAAAAACCATGAAGGAGTGAACAAAAGAAGGGAGGGCGATTAGACGTTGACAGTGAGGAAGCTGTAGAGGGGGTTGGGGAGGGAGAAGGGTAACAAGGCAAATTGGTGGTTTGATGGTTTAATGTTTTAAGATATTAGATTAGCAGATTCTGTGCAGATTCTATCCTGTTGTCTGCATTGATGGTTTAGCCATACATATCGGGGCAAATGAATTGGCAACTTAGCTATTTGACTTCGAGACTAAAGAAGTCAAACTGGGTGAACGATGGGTGTTACTCTTCTAGGGTGCTCGACACGAGAATGTACAATATTATGAGTGGGCAGAGTGGGAAGTATACCCCAGGAGGTATTACAACCTAGATGAAATATATAAATCCGTTTTTTAAAAGCAGTCCTTCTATGCAAACTTAGTTAACAATTTCACAAAAAAAAACAAAAAAAAACGATGACAACGGTGAAGGAAAAAGAAAAGTCATGTTTGTTCTAATAAGAAAAACAATAGGACGTCTTCGCAAATTCGTCGCCTCTAATTAACAAGTCAACTTGTAATTTAAACTATGAATCAGCTGTTTCGAGACATTTCCTCCTGCTTATTTTAATGAGATCCTGATTAATGGAATTTTATGTATGTCTTAAAATGCTTATAATGAAGCTTAAATAAATAATCGCCAAATAATTAATATAAATTTTGTCATTTCAAACAATATAAAATAAAAAGGTTCGAAGACATTAGATTTGTTTTTTCAAAAGTGAAAATAATGCGTATACAAGCGAACAGAAACAGGGCAGACTTGAATATTGAATAGTACCGAATATAATAGAATAGAATCGAGTATGATGATTTAGGTAATTACATTATAGAAGAGAATATAATATAATAAGTATAATAATAACAGAAAAGTATAGATTATAATAGGACAAAATAAAATCGAATCGAATAGAACACAACAGATCAGAATAGTTCAGAAACCGATCAAGAAGAGGTCAGAGCAGATCAGGAACAGGTCGAGAGCAAATTACACTGTAACATATCAAAACTGGAGTAGACTAGATTATAATAGAATCAAATAGAATAGAAATTTATTCAACAAAAGTAGAACAGACAGAATTATAATATACAGAAAAGAATTCAAGTTCAAACAAGGATACTATGGGTCTTATTCGTAAAAACTTACAAAGCTCTTGCAAACGGTTTGTAAGAAAAATTTTAAAAACCTTAGCCATGAGCAATTTCTACATTTAACGTATTTGTATGAGGTTTGTAAGTCGACAGATTTTAAAATACTTCGGACGCCTTTTTAAAGCGTTTGTAAAATGAAAATGTCAAAGTTTTATAGATAAAAGTATTAAAAATTTAATGATTGTTTTTTTTATGAGTTGTTGGTCTTGCTTGTCGAAGTATATTTGCCACAATTAACGGCCAACCTACCGTGAGGCACTGAACCGGATTCTTTGTGAAGATTTCTGATGCAAGTCAAATAAAATTTGATCGGGCGTACTAAAAACCTAATGAGAGGGATGTTATTTATAATTATAGGAGGTCATTTAATTATAGCTCTCAAGAATCTGGGAATATTGATAATATATAGCTCATTACACAAATTTCTGGCGGTGATGCTCGTTATGCCTTCATCCATTTTACACGTTTGATCGAAAAATCATTACATTAAATTAATGTCGTATTGTATATTAAAAATCAATTAAAACCATTCACATTTTAGACAATTTTAAAGGCATTAGTAGTTTGACCTTAATTAGGACGCGATACAAACTTCAAGAACAATCCTTATTACAACCCATCCAATCTATGGACCTTATTACTATATTCATTATAATATTTTGTTTTCTATAATATTATATAGCAGTGTATATTCTGTGCTCGTATTTTTTCGAGTGTAAACTGTAAAGCATTTAATTGCTGCAAACTCTACGCCATTTTTCAAAAGGCTGCAAAGTTATGTATGTACAAGTTACCAGATATGCTTGTACCATATAACCATCTCAACGTATATACGAGTATGTGTGTATATTCGTACAAGTATATTATATGTACATATTAAATATCCAACTACAAATACAAACACACGCAAAGAAAAGAAAATAGACGCTGATACGTCGCTCAGAAGCCGCCATGGAATCTCAATTGGCGCGTCATCGTGGCGCCAATTTGCCATTTTATTTCCTTGATGATATACGTGTGTGTGTGTGTAAAAATGTGTGTTTATGTGATGGTACGCGTATCCTGCTGTTGATTAAGGAAAGTGGGTGTAAAGTAAGTGAAGCTGTGGCGACGGCCTTATACGGCTTTTGTTGTTATTTTAAGCAGGTAAGACGAGAACTATTTAAATACCATACTGACATTTCAAACATCATTTTACAATCTGAATTATCCCACAATCGAAGCCAGAGAATTGAAAAATTAAATGATTAAAATGAAATTTATAGGTATAGCTTAGATATATTTGGGGACTTTTATAGAGTCATTATAGAGGTTGGGCCATCGACTGGTTTCTTTTTGAACTATTTAATTAAATTTGAGTTATGTTTAATTATAATTAAAATTGAGAATATGATTCAAAAAGAAACCAGCCGATGGCCCAACCTTTATATTGTTCGGTATGTATATTTTTTGTAGTTTCAATAAGAATGTCTTGAATTCAAAATGAATTATAAATAGTTTAATAAAAGTTTAGAAACCGAAAATGCTCTCAAATTTTACACCCTCTCGTTTAGAATTTCCTTAATGCACATCGATTTTTGTTGTCATTGCTTTTGTATGCTTCGTTTTTCTCACTTCTTCTAGTTTTTCTTTTCTTTAATGAGATCGGGGTCTTCTTTTCCTTGGTTATTATAGAAGAATTCTTCCTATTTTGTCGTATATTAGGACCTGTATTAAATGTTCACCGGGACCAACAACAACAAAACTGATTTCTTATAGCAGAGGGAAGCGCAGACACGAGAATAGTTCCAGAAGTACCCAACTTTGGCGTATAGATGGCGGTTATTGTTCATTGAAGAATTACTATATCCGCATTACCAACCCTATAAATATCAAGCTTACGTTTGAAGACGTATGACGTTACGTTAACATTATGAGGATTTCAAACCCATTAAACACTCAATAAAAACTGAACTTTTTCAATAAAGTTAATTCTTAAAAATACTAAATTTAATTCATTTTATTTCTTACCTTAGTTACAAAAAAAAGCCAACCAAACGAATCAAATGTTGGCAGAAATGATGGATGGATGGACTGGATATGAATGGTTGGATATGTTCGGAAATTATTAATAGGTTTGTCGTTCGTTTCGTATTGTTGTTGGTGTGGCTGATATCCTGCACAGTGCTGTTGTTTTTATGTTCTAAAATAACGAAAAAATATATATATTTATAATATACAAATAATTTAAATTTAGAAATACATTTAGACAAGTTAAAGGAATAAACCTCCAATACCATACGAATGCAAATAATATTTGTTAAAATTGTTTAGAAATAGAAAACCTGGCAGGTCCAGGAAAAATCGAATAACAACAGCAGTACAAAAAGTAAACAGCAAACAACTTGACTTGCTGCAAATGACGAGCAAGCGAAGAACAATGGGAATAAAAACACAAGAAGTAGGTTTTTCCTTACATAATAGCTTTTTTCAAATTACTCTATGAGACGGTAGGCGCGACTTCATCCGCACCGCAGCGAAATGTTGCTTCCAGTTAGTTGCCAGGTTGCCAGCAGCAGCATTTGCTGCAATTCAAACACATTCACTCACTCAAAAAATGACGCACGAACAACATAAATAGACGCGTAGCAACAGCAGCAGCAGCGGAAGCAGGTTTTCCCCATTAAGTTTTCTTCTAAAATCAATCATCGGCGGCCAATGAGTCGAATAGAGGATGCTGAGGACGACCAAGTCGCACGGAAAGAAGATAGCTAAGATGAAGGCGTGGAAGAGAAGACCTCGCAGAAAGAGACAACTATGAAGAAGAAGTCACAGAAGAAAATCACGAAAGAAGGTGCCGACTAAGAAGACGGAGACGAAGAAGAACCAAAAAAGAACGATATCTAAGAAGAAGGAAAGAAAGCGACGAGAAGTAAGACTAAACTACGAAGGTAAAAAGAAAAAGAAGGAGTCGAAGAACAGGAAGGAGGAGCCGATATAGAAATATAAAAACCTTGCAGTGAACTAAGAGACATGTCGCTGCTTAACATTGATATATGTAGCTATAATCCACGATATCGTCTTCAAGAAAATAAATAGTTGCACCATATGGTAAGGAAAGAAAACTTGTTGGTTTTCCAATCTCCAAATAAGCTCAAAAATGCTGGGGACGAATCAACCAGTTGATTTGAAGACAAGACCTTGCCAAAGTGCGAGTATCAAGTAAGCCACGTTTGAAAGAAATCAAGAGCCGCGAGTATCGTATCGCCAAGGATAGGAATGTTCTTTAAGACTTTTAAACGACAAACATATGATAGACAGACAGATAGATGTACATAAGATAATTCATATAGGTATATAATTGTGTAGATTTTATACGCCACACCAAAAGCAAGAACACAATCCAAGAAAAACTTAAGACTAAAAAAAGCAAGAACAGCATAAACAGTCAGATGCACAGACAGACATACAGTTAGCATAACACAAAAACAGAGAAGCACACGAAACTATGCAGTCAGCACAGGTGTAGAAATGGCTGGCCTGTTTCAAGAAGCAGACATGACATGACCAATGATGGGGCACGGAACAGAGGCTGTGCTGTGGAGCAACAGCAGCAACACCTTTGATCAAGTTGTACGAGCTGCTGAAAGTATTTCAAATGCTTTTAGCACTCGCTCGTGCCGCAGCATGGCACTTAGTTGCATAAACGCCCGCGGGGGGGAGGATAGACTGGAGTTGAAGGCGTAGTTGCCTAAATAAATAGAGACGTGAGTAGCTGCTGCGTGCACCTGAAAGCGTGAGTGTTCTTTGGCGCACTCGAGAGTGGGTCGACTTGTAATTTAAATGATTTTCTTGGGTTTTCTTTTGTTCCTTCTGCTGGACGGCAGATTTTTTCTTGTTGTTGTAGTTTTTCCAAAATGGGAGCAATATATTGAGAAACATAAACAAACTTCACTTCAAGTTGAATGTATTGTACTTATATACAGAACCGGGCGAAAGTTCCGGCTTATTACTATAATAGTATATTTCTAAATAATAAGTAAATACATACATATAATAATTGAAACAACAGCTTTGTCAGCCTCAGAAAAACAACGGGCGATTTTGAAGTTTTATTCGCTTTTTGTCAGGCTGACAAATCTTGCGAGACTGTCTGAATACGAAATCGTCAGGAAACTAAACACGATCTTAACAGCTTTTTAAGAATACCCCTTTGTTAGTCTTTTATTGATTATAATAGTTTCAGCAATAAAATTTATATTTCCAAATGAGCGAATATTGAAAAAATTTCTTACTGAGGTACGATAAAGAAGTTTCTCCATCATAATTTTTCACAATCTCAAGCGTGAAAAAATCTCATAATCTTCATTATTTCACGGTATAGAAGAGAGCACTGTATAATAATCTTGAAAATCTTGTATATTGAAAAAATAAATTAGATACATGGCAATCACAGTAATGCTTTTCATTATTTCTTTGCCAAAATGTGAGATCAGCAAATCCATTTTACGTAAAAGTTTACGGAAGAAATCGTAAGAGATACACACACACTGTGGCGTTTTTTTGTAACGGTGACTGCAGACGTGACCGACGTTTATCACTCACTGAGGTCATAAAAAAGAAAGTGAGATCACATGAGTATAAAAATGATTAAAAATTGTACACATACGAGTGTATACATCCACAAATGTAAGTATTTCGGAATTAGCTTTGGTTTTAATCATTTCATCAATTGATCAGCATTCATCTATTATTTATCATTGAAATAAAAACACAAAGAAACTAGAAAAAGCAAAAACTAGCAAACAAATCGTATAGAAAAAATAGAAAAGCGTTTCAAAGAAACTACGAACTGAGTCCGCATCCGACAAAAACTGACCGATGAGTCACGATAGCAAAATCACATCACACATCATCAAAAGTGATCGCTGCCCAGCAGAAGTGCTTGTAAATTCATTTGAGTCTCTAATTATTACGGGAATAACGCGTAGCAAAAACAAACACACAGGCCAAAGCGTGTCATCATCAACAGATTCGGTCCTTCAGTTGATTTTGGTCGTCCCCCGCCTGCTGATTCATCATCATCATCATCATCATCATCATCATCATCATCATCATCATCATCATCATCATCAACCACATCAACAACATCATTCAAGGAGCCAAGAAACCGCGTCGCCATTTGTCTCTTATTTTTTTTTTCTACTCTTTTGCTTTTTATTTAATTTTATTTTGTTTATTCAAAGATTTATCATTTATATTGAGTTGTTTCTCTTAATGCATGAAACGTTTTTTCTTGGTTTTTCTTTACCTTGAGTTTTATTTTTAATTTCGTGTGTGAATTTAGTTTAGTTTGACAGCTGTGGTTGTTGTAGCTGTTGCTGCTTCTTCCGATGTGTTGTGTCTGTTTTTGTTATTTTTTGTTTTTTTTTTTTAGAACTTAGTTAGTCGTGAGGACTGTTTGTAAAATATTCAATAATTTTCAGCAAATTGTTTTTATATGCAAACTGAACAGCCTTTTATTATAGTTGGCTCTCCACGCCGGAACAGTAATAAATAAAAACGTACTCATGGGCAATTGTATGTGACTCGTCGTCATTTACATGCATGTGCGTAAATAAGTAAATAAATACATACATATGTAGACACATACATACATACACTTATATCTACACGTACGGAGGTAGTTAAATCTACTATATATGTGCTAATAATGGTAGTTGATTTTTTGCTGACTCGAGTTTAAAGCGATTGTACATACATACATACAGTTAAACGTTGCAGATATTTTCTATAGTCGTAAAAAGATAAACGCCCTTATTTTACTTTTCGTGATAAGCACTTGAATCGAATTCATATATAAAATGTTCTTTTTGCTTTCGATTTCAAAGCGTTTGAAACTATTAACGAGATATGCATATAAACGAGACATGTGTGTATATTAAATATAAAACCTAACAATATTGATGAAATGAATTGAATAATTGAATTGATGTTTTACTCTTCAAATACCAAAATTTCTCTTAAAATATCAAATGATGATGAGAATTTTTTTACAAATTACAGAGCGCGATATCGTGAACACATAAAAACTGAGGGTCACGCTTGAGTTTGTGGAAACTTATTGTGGAAACACCATTATTTTACCTAAAAAGAAATCTTTTCAATATAAAAACCATTTTCATTGATTTGAGAACTCAGATATTATATTATTCTTGAAACGATTAAAATCAATAAAAGACTTAAAGAAATGAGTATTTGTTACAGAATGCAAATAAAAAAATTTGCTCAACTTTGTCTAAAATGTGACTATAATAAAGCTTAAAAAACATATTTGTTGTTTATCTTTTTTTTTGCAATATAATTTTGACAATATTAATGCCTTAAAACGTGTAACCTTAAAACATGCCTGGAAAACGTGCTTTTTTCTCCTTCTGCTGAGAATTGTTTTTGTATTCGAACATCATCGAGCAAGCAGCAGCAGTTCATTTATCTCCATGCAAATTCAAAGCATGAACAAATATCGTGATGATGTACACGTGCACGAGTATATGTTTATCTATGCATGTGTTGATGTCCCTCAGTTGGTGCATTCAACCGAATTCAATGTGTACCTTGACATATGCAGGTGTATTTAGCCTGGCCCAGTTAATATGGTTACACTACACAATATAATAAAGCAACTATAATAATTATAATAACAAACACAATAGTTTTGCACTCGCATTTATTCCGACGTGAGTAAAAAGAAATATTTAAATTGTATCAATTAAACATACAATAAAATATAGAATACAATTAAATATACATAAAATAATATAAATATACAAACAGCTGTGGTCAAAGTATTAGTTTCAGTAAAAAGAAAGAATAAAATAAGTCCATGTAATGGATCCATGAAGAAGTGTAACTGTAAGAAATGTCATTTCCTTTTTTGATGACATCAAGAATACAAATTTTATATACAGTACACTCGCGATAAGGTGAACATGCAAGTGTTTTCAGTGGACTATTCTAAAAGGTGGACAGGCAACGAACACGTGAATAGAATTCAGAGAAGCATAACATAAGTTGTATTGCACTTTGGGGAAACCCCAGTTTATGATCTCCAACTTCTCTTTCATCTGCTAATTTTTGTGAGCTCGGTGGCAATTTTTGTCATCTCGGTATCCTCCCTCCCTCCAGCACTCATCATAACAGAACAACTTATGATAGCTTAAGCGAAAACCACACAAGCGACGAGAACCTCGAGATCAATTAATAATTGAAATCTTAGTGACAGATTTCTTCTTTCTTTATTATTCTTGGCTTTGCTATCATTCAGTCGAAGAAATGGCCATACAAAAGACTAAATGTGCTAAAGCGGAAATCCATCGTATATTCAACATTGGTAATGCAAATAAATGCAGGTGCAGGTGTAGGGGTGTGAGGGAAACACGGCCAGCCAATTCCAGAAGAATCCGTTCCCAAACAGTTTAAAAAGCAAAGTTGTTGGCATTTCGGAGCCCGACTGACGGGAGCCTAAACACTGTCATATCCTCCCAGTCGGTCGGTTGGTCGGTTGGTCTTCAGCTTCATCAAACACACGAACACACACGCACAGCAAGTTACACTTCCAGAAACACTTGTCAACTGTAACGTCAACAACTTACGTAGGCAACGTAAGTAAAAGAAAGAGAGAGAAAGAGAGAGAGAGAGAGAGAGAGAGAGCGAGAGATTAAAACAAGCAGAACGACGCAGAACTACGAGAAACTGAAGCCAACACGACGACGATGGCCGTTGCAAGGGGAGTCGGGTGAAAAATGAGGAAGCATGACGTCGCAGAGGAACAACGAAAATCGCAAACAAGAGCAACACAAACGCAAGAGTAGCAGCAGTAACAGCGGCAGCATCACAGCACGTTTAACTTTAGCACTAAACGAAAAAATGGTAAAACGAAAAAATCGAATTTCTCACATATGTACAGACGTATCTCTCTGTGTACAGGATAATGTTGTCCTTGTGCGGAACGTGCTCGTGAGCAGCAGGACAAGAATGAAAATAAAATCCTTTAAACACACACACACACGCACATCTATACAAACAACAACTTTATGCACCCATCCTTCGCTGGCAGTCGAAGGCATCCATCGACGACGCGACGTCCTTCTCGCCACGAAGGAAACTCAATTCTTCAAAAATCTCTGCCTAGTTGAGAGAAAATAACACGAAGAGCAGAGAGGGGCAAGAACAAAATTTTATTCTTTTCGCAAATAAAAAAAGTTGCACGGAAAATTGTTTAAGTGTTGGAGGAAATTCAATACATGAGCAAAATATGACAAACATGTTGTAATGAATGGCGGAGGGGGTGAGGTTGTTGATCAAATGGAGTGAGAATCAATCAAAGGAACAGCAGTAAGCTTAAAGTGATGCTCACTCGTATCGTAGGCGTGGGTGGGTGGGTAGTCGGATGTATGGGTGGCGTATTTCCGTGGGTTGCGGTGCGGATATCGTCTACAGTTTCATGAAATTCGATGACAGTTGAAAGCCTCGCACAGTCACACAGTCGGCGAGCCCGTGTTCGAGCAGAGTCCCAAAAAGGGGTTAATTTGGACGCCTGCTGATGTTTATCTTGACATAATTTGCCATATTATGAGTGGATTTGCTCATCTCTCCGCCTCCCTTCTTCCTCACCCCCTTCAATTTCACATCACAACCACCCATCACCCAGCTAGCTGTGGTCTGTTGTAATTGAATAGAAATGCTTGACTATTGTTAGTTAATGTTTTTGTTATGAGTGAAGTTTGCTTGGGTTTTTCCCCCACATCCTCGTGACACACACATTTTTATGTTAAGATAAAATTATACTTTCTATTGTGAGCTTATTAGTAAATTATTCCTTTAGATCCATGCTGATGCACCTGATGGACAACCGACTGTCAAGTTTATAATACGGACATTAATGATAGATTTTAATGATTTGTGTGCTAATTAAAGAGAAAACCTTTCGAACACACTTTTATGATTGGAGTACATACGAGAGAATGGATCATGAATACCTATGATTGTATAGATTCCACTTGATTCGACCAATCATGATTTAATCTATGTAGTTGTACTTGTTAATTCTAAAAAAAACAACATAAGTTTCTATAAAGATATATACTTTCATTCATTTAACATAAATTGTGTTGTAATTTAGGGAATCTGCAGTTTATTCTCTCTTATTTCTCTTTTATCCGGCAATTTTTGCTATTTTTGTATCCGCTTTTGTATTTATTTCATTTCGGCTAACGATCTTTGTTTGATCAGTGAAAAAAACAAAGATTTTAACGTTAAAACTTAAGGCAGACATTGTGGAGCACTTAAGGTACACTTAACGAATGACTGCAGTGTTACAGGAATATAAGAATATCCTATATAGAAATACCCGTTTTTAAAACTAGGTACTCTTTGAAGTAACCATAACCAGATCGTCTTCTACCAACACGCTTCTGTAAATATTAATTTCTAGTCTGTGAAGGTCTCATAGAAAGTCTCTGTTTCCCTCTCGCTCTCTCGCGCTCCATCGGTGTCTCTCTTTCTCTTTCGCTGCGTAAAATAACACAACAGTACTTCGACAAACAACAGTAACTAATTATAAAGTCTGCTCATGAATGAAAGTGTTCATTAATGCTCCGATTTCGTTCCGATGTTTCCTTTTACGATTTTCTAATTGTTTAGCTCGATATACTTGTATATTTATTGTATAAGAACAGGGCGGGGAAACTCCCAGCCTTTATTAGCACCAACCAACTACTTATTTTGAATTGTTTATATTAGCGATGAGTAAAATGGAATTCCATCGAAATTTATTCACGGTGCTCTCTCGCTTCACATTCTTTCGTTCGTTTTTATTATCAAGGAGAAAAGAAAAAACTGCAAATATCACGTCTTTCAAGAGCATGGAAATGAAGCCGTTCGATTAGTCATCCGTCCCTAGAATGCGAAAGAGGGGGCTAGGGGTTATAAATTCTTTCTAATTTTATTTACTCAAATATTTAAATTGACTTGGTTTAGATTTCGTATGCTCTCTAAAGAAAAATAATTATACAAAACGAAATGAAAAGAAATGATAAATGATAATTAACTGAAAATTAAAGACGAAAAAATTAAATGTATATCAAAAATATAACGGAATAAAAAATATCTCTGTAAACAAGACTACAAACAAAACCACATTTCAAAAAATGGGTAACCAACCACAAAAACGAAATCCAAAAATAAATACATATGTACATGGTATACATGAAAACAAACAAACGCAATAAGAATCAACTCCTAACTTTTCTTATACAGACATCTTTTTTATCTTATATTGACTTTTATTAAATTTTATTCAATAATATGTATTCTTTGCTTTTGTTTCTTTTTTAATTTCTAATATTTACTGAAATTGATTTGGTTGCATGACGCCCGAAGATTACGTCACTCGATAGAATGAGCATGTGGCCCAGAAACGTTAAACGGCTCAATTAGAGTTATTAATAAATGGACATTCATTGTGCAGTTGGAATTTCGGTGCTATGAGAATGGAGAAAGAAGGAAAGGGATGGAAAGGATTGGAGAATTCAAACTATTAAAGTCATAATTAAAAATGTAAAACTATTTTGTCTTTTAAACGATAAACGATTAAATCACTACATTCGGAATCAGATTGACCACGATAAAGTGTTCATGTAATTATAATAGATACATACATATTGTATGAATGTAGCTTCAGGTGTATTTTTATAGAATATACATTCGTAACCATCAGAATATACTACACAAAACTAAAAATGACTGAATATGTTTCAATACTGATTCAAAATAAATATTTACTATTTTTTTACTAAGCATATTTTTTCTACTTTTACGAGATACAACTTAATATTTACGTTTTCAATATTCTCTAGTAATAAATAAAGCAATTAAGTTTAGTACACTGCTTGTATGTAAAGCAAAGTAATAAAAACCAAATATTTCTCTGAAGTTGTAAAGTTTTTTAAAACGAACCACATTTGAAGTGATTACAAAGTATTCAATACTCATTGCTACCTACAACATAGGCACCTATCGAAAAAGCACACAAAATGTGCAATAAAGAAAAAACTGACAGCTTCGGAATGAACCAAAAATGAGCGGATACCAGCTCAGTCCCGGCCCACATGCGTTCTACGCTGCCGGATCGATCTACTTGATAAGCAGAAGAAACAACAACAAACAATCTAATTTTAAAGCGTGGTTTTCTCTGATTTATTTACATATGTACGTTTAAGAATTCAACAGCTAGCTAACTCAAGCTAAGTAAGTAAAAGTTTAGTATACAGCGAATAATTTGAATAAAATTCCGTAATGCTGACCTCAGCAGGTAACACAAACCTACATACAAGCAATTTAACAATATAAGGTGTAGAAATTTCCAACTGGAACAACTGAAGAAGTGTGCTGCATCTGTTGAACACTCAGAATTTCTGTATTTGAAACACACAAACAAAAAACGATGATGAAAACCAAAGCAGAAACTGTTATTCAAACTGAAGGAAAACATCACCATTCAATTCACTTGCATTCATCATAAAGTAAGGCCAAAATACTATCTTCTAGCGTATCAATTTATTTCTGAGAACGAAACACAACTCAAAGAAATGGAATAAACAAAATCTGACTGTATGAACATATGTACGAGTGTGTATTTATAAAAACATGTTTGAATTTTCGAAAATACTATAAAAAAACCATAAAAGAGCAGAAATACAAAAATTATAATAAAACCTGGCAGGCGGACGACGATGTAGTCAACTAGTCGAGCAGGCGATGAGGTAATTTCGATGTTTTTATCCAATAAACAGAAGCAGAAACAGAAAACTCAGCAGCCAACGTTCATTCATACATTTATTTGTATGTCTTCATACAAACGTATATCCAAATTTAAGTGCTGTTGCTGTTTAAAACTTCCTCTGATTTTCTTTTCCTTTCGTTCTATTTTCACTTTTCTTTATTTTCTGCTATCCACAGAAAGACAAATTCAAAGCAAGGCAAAATATATGAACATATGTACGAGTATGTATTATGAAATAAGTACGAAAAAATCACATTCGTCACACAACTAAAAATAATTTCAAAAAAACAAGTTTTCATAATTTTCATATTTCCACCAAAAAACAAAAACAATATAAAAGAATAACTAAGATAAAAACACATGCTGAAAATCACGACGAATTCGAAGACCACCACATCAAGTGGCCAACGAATCTCGATGGCGCCTGCGTTTGCGAAAACAAACCCACTCGTCACCCAACCAAGTTAGAAAAAAACAAATCCAGGGGCAAACTATTACATTTGAACTTCGAAATCCGCCCAATAAACCGACCACGACGGCGAGAACCTTTTTTACTGCGTAGGGGTTGCTTACGGTGCCGAATCGACCGACTGGCCTACGATGACGACCAACGTTCGCAAGTGCAAAATTAGCCAAAAACACCTTCTGAGTGCCCGAAAAGTTGGTCGAAATATTAAAAAAATGTATTCCACTTAACACTCAAGTTAACCATGGAACCGTGCTGATGGAGGGAAACGCAAGCTTGCTATTGACAATTCGCCTTCGTTTGGAATTCGCGTTTTATGGAGGTTTATCTCTGTTGTATGCTTGTATGCATGTACCTAGGCTAAATAATTATTTATCACAAACGTCTACCAAAGTTTAGGGTACATTAAATTAAATTCAACTTAGTTTGAAGCTTTAAACGCGGACGATGTTTTGTTGTGATACTCACACCGACCGAACTCAACTGAAGTAAAACAATCGACGACGGCGGCCAACGACGAGCCAAGAGCCAGTCAAATGAGCGATGTTTTCTCGCGCTTCAATATTGTATGGATTTAGATGTGGATGTGTTGTGTTGGAGGCCACCAGCGCCACCGAGAGACAACGACGTCGACTATAGCAGTGGAGGCTCTCATTTACGCCATGGCGAGGCTGCTGAGAGCGGAACACGATCGATGATAATTATGAGTATTTCAACATTTTTCAGAGAATTTTAAAGTTAATCCAACAGCTCACGAGTTGGTTCGAACAGAGAATCTTTTTTGTCAATTGTAGTTATTCACCCGATTTCGAGGTTTGGAAATCGAATCTACCAAAGAAAAGTATTTCTAATTAGAACATCCACAAATGCAGCTTATAGATAATAAAGCGAAGTTATTAATACCTCCAGAAGTAGATCCATTACACTATGCTTTCGATCATGTGCGATCATAAAGTAAACATTTCAACGAAGAATGTGGCAGAAAAATAAACAAAACTTTAGGAAAGCTAAACACAAGCTGCAGTCTTCTCATCCGTTGCAGTTGGTCGGGGGAGGTTCCTTGTCCAGTGTATAGTTTATTAATTTAATAATAATGTGGCTGGGTGTTGAAAACTCGGTGTACGCTCTCACTTAACGTAGCAGTCAACTCTGCCGGAGTCATATTAATAAATTAAATGAACTGCAACAGCGGTAGCAAGTAAGGGGAAAGGAACTCGAGGGTGATCAAAATAGAAGATCGAGCAGACACTCGACCCGAGCATAGTACGTAATTTGCGAGAAACAGCAATCTCGACGTTTCATTGCTTCTACTCTCGCAGTCACTTAAACAACTGCTGAAGAATAAGCAATCTTCTTTTGAGTGAGTAATGAATGGATGATGATTGCTGCACGATCCGTCCATTCAGTTGGCTATTTCAGCTCCCTGCTAAATATACACAAGTACCGATTTGGTTGGCAATCGCAAAGGTTCAGTGCAGACGAACTTGATAATGTTGCTTTGTAATTTCTTTTGAAGTCATATTTTAAGAAGAGTACAATAGTTGAACATAGAACGAGTGCTTTTATTAGTAAATAAAAATAGTTAATAGGAATTTCAACACAAGGCCGCAATAACAATGGCGGTCAGTGTTATCTTATCTTGGAGTTTAATAATATCATTGGGTCGGGTTCAATTCAACTGCTGCAAGTTGCTTACATTGATTGATAAAGAAGAGCAGAAAGAACGGCTTCTGTACACACATCAATGTAAGTAGCAAGAATAGCAACAAGTTTCGTTTTTTCTCATTGATGTTCTTGGAAAATAATGACACACTCTTCATGAGAAGAGTTCACTTGTCATCGAAATTATTTCATCACTTGTGAAAGCAACACTTGAGCGATGTTTTCTGCTAAAAGAGTACAATATCAATGTTCCATCGAATAACGTCTACTGTTGTTAAAATTTTTAAGTATGTACAACAATTTAAGACGTATGGTTGAGTTTCTTCGCTCCTTTAAGATAATAAAGGACATATAGTTTTATTAAGTTTGACAATTTCATATCACTTCCTCATTAATATAAACGTGTGGTAGGTTTTCAGTTCCATTACCACAATATAATTCCTGATTTTCCTCGCAGCTTAAGGAAATACTTTATTGATTTTTCCAAATAACAGCCTACAGACTCTAATCATGTAGAATGATAAAAGTTAACCGATTGCTTGAAAGTGTCTAAAATATGTAATTAAAAGTCAATTATAAAAACCTTGAATTAAAGCTATTACTATGTAGTATATACGTAGAGTTTTCAGAGTACACGAACAATAGAGCCATAAAGACATCATAACGACGTCAATTCACTCACTTCAAAGAAAACACAAATTGCAAAGAAGGCATTTCTGATAAGATACAAACATTTGGCATTCACTTAACGTAAGAAAAACACATAAATCAGTTCAGCGCCAGAGGAGCACCCTTTTTTAGCAGCGCGAGACAAACATTTGCAATTCTTTCCTTTCATGCTTCAATTCCTCGTTTCGAACAACAACAATTTCAATCACATCACACGCACACACTCCAACAAACGCACTAAACAATAGATCTAACCAACCAGCTGAAGATATATTGATGTTTTTCCATAGTTCTTATAATATTTACATTTTCACTATTATCACTTTCAATACCAAAGTACTTTAATTTTCTACAACTTACATGTTTTAGTATTAAATTTAATTTTAAAGCACATAAAAATTGCTAAAACAAACACTTTTCGATAATTTCGTCATTTGTGGAGAAATAAAAAAACCCATACGCCCTACATTAGTGGCAGTTCCTGAGCTGTCATCGACAAAAAGCACTGATGGCGCCATCTGTGGCCTCGCCACAAAACACTGTGCACAGTTGTCGCTGTGTTTAATGTGTAGAGGTGAGAATCATTTTGTTATTTGTGATAATATGAAAATGGTGAGATTTAAAAATAATAAATATTTTTAATATTTTTACAACTTTTTTAAAATTTTTTAAAATTTTACAACTTTTTTGCAATGTAGAAGTTTTATTTTTTAGATAGTAGATATGATTTTTAAGTGTAATTTATAAATGAAAAATGTTTTGATCGTGAATTGTTGAATAAATTAATTCAAAATGTAGAAGTTGTTATATTCTCTTCTGGGTGGAGAGCTTAATGAAACCTTTGATCCGGTTGAAAGCTAATACAGTGGCCAGTTGAATGTTTCTATAATCTGTGCTTTTACTCAGGTGGGATTCAGGATGGGAATCTAGTTGAGTGAGCTTTCCTAGAAGTCCCTCCATTTGCTGTGTTTCCCAGAACCACGCCTACAATGTTTCGCAGTTCCTTCTTAATGTGTGCTTGGTCAATTTTTTCTATACACTTTTCATTACCTTTTATCTTGACAATTTATCTGTCAACAATTCGAAAACCGTTAAAGTGCTTAATTTTCGTGTCCTTCGACTGGCGCCCCTTTCAAGAAATGAAGTCAGTCGAAAACTTTTAACTGTTGTAAGAGATTTGAAATGTTGATTTTTTGATAAATTGCTTCCAATCCTTCTTCTAACTACAGAGAGTGAATCTTACAAATTTTTTTGGCCCTTTGTGGATGGCAAAGAACGATCATCATTTCCGCTGACGATGTATGTATAAATTTTGTCTTCCGCATGACGCGTGTTGACAGTCCCACGAGTTCAGGGCAGGAAGTAAGGAAAAATACGCAAGAAACGTAAACGGAGCGACAAGACGACGCTACAACGAGCGACGACATCCAAGCGTGCCATTCGACATCGCAATAAATATCTATTCATTCAACCCACAGCAGCAACAACAAGGAGCAAATTTATGCTTATGGTTCGGCCCACGCTGAAAAAGAAAAAAAGAAAATTGCGGATGAAAAAATCTGACAAAACAATAATAAAGTAAAATTGAAATGAAATTCATGACTTTCGCAAAGTCAGTGAAGCATATCAATCGGAATGGGCCAGAAACAACGAATGGCTGGCTGGCGGATGACTTTCCCCGGCTTCTGGAACATCCTTCGAAGCAGTCATTCACTTAACTTTAACATACATACATACGGATCATAACTTCTGACAAACCGGAAGCTGCAAGATATCGTGCTGAAGAAAAACCTCAACCTCACACGTGGTATGAGGCACTCGTACTTGCAGCAGCGAACTAAATTGAATTAATCTCAATCGGACGCCTGTCGTTAGTTTCCGCAAAACTGACGATCGAAGCGATTCGATGCGATGGTGAAAACTCCGCGCCGGAAATGACTCAGGATGCAAAGTCCAACCCTCAGCAATCGATACATTCGATTGCTTCATTGATGTTCCGTATCGTGATGTTATTAGCGACAAAGCGTTACAAACAATAACAATAACAACAACAAGAAAGAAGAACTTTCGAATTGGCAATCTAAAGAATCGGTTGGCGAGTCCCGTTACAAAAGCCCGTTCTCTTCATATCTTTCACTTATGTATGTAGTACATGGATTGTTCTTGTTTTTGTTTTTGATTTTTCTTTTTGCATAAAGGATGTTTTGTTTTTTGTTATCTGATTTAATGTCTGACCATAAATCTCACTGATATGCGCGTTTGTTTTGATTTCTCGAAGAAAGGAGGGATGAATGAGAGTCGCCCCTCAACCCGATTCCCATGCACGAATCCTGCTGAATCACGGGAAGAAGTACAGTATTGCATTAGTTCCGGTGCTTGTTCTCGCCTGTAGAACAACGTGTGACCGGCCGCCAGTCCGCCCGCCCGCCCGGCGAAGATTTATGGGAAGAGGATTTCTTACAGAAGACCACCAACTCTTCCAGTGAGGCGGCCGGTTTTATCCGGCCTTTAAGCTGACCTCTTCAGCTGACCAACGCTCTAAATTAGTGGTCTTCCGGTTGGCTAATGGGTTGAACGGGTTCTCCAAATACATCGTAATTCTTTCGCTTCCCCGAAATGCTGTGATAATTTCGACGTTTTCTTAAAATTTAATCACAATTTCGGGTTGGAAAATGAGATTTATTGCTGTGAAGCGGGATCGACGGGATACCATTTGGTAAATTTATACTTCCAAAACTGGTGCTAATTGCAAACGAGTTCATTATTTTATGCGATATGCCATAGAAATGTTGATTATGAGTGTATAGTATGCAATTTAATAGCTTATAGAGAACACGTTAATCTAGAAGTTAAAAACGAGTCATTTTAATGACTAAAAATGAACTAATTATTAAAAAACTCTCTATAATTAACATTGCATAAAAATATTTAATTATTTGGAAGTGATAATGGATAGTTAGGCTCATTTGGTGGCCAACCAACTGAACTTTACTCTGTTGACTCTCTTTTCAAATATACGATATTCATGTTCAGTACACGGATCTTATTTTGTGAATAGATGTATTATATATCGTATATAACACCCATATTTTTCCGCTCTGAGAGATATGATGTTCAGAGATAATCTCTCTGCAGAATATTCTAAATTAAAATGAAAAATAAATGAAATATTCACATTATTATTCAAAAATTCGTATTAAAATTCGAAATTAAAATCCAAATTTTATGGTTATACTAACGTTCACAATTTGAATTCAATAACATTAAACACATCCATAAAACTTTTTAATCGTTTTATTGCTTTATTACGAGTGTTGCATTAATAATTAAATTTTGTCGAGAAAAACATTAAAACTGCAGCTGAGATGAATATTCAATGGTCGCTCCGCTCTACAAGTATGTGTATTATCAAATGATGCAGGATCTTCAGCAGCAGCGGCATTTAATCGAGTCCTCGACGAATTTAATGACAAATTCGTATTCGTATTCTTTGATTTACATACGAATACAGGACTGCCGATGTACACGGCGTTCAGCAAGGGTTGTCGTTTAGCCGCAGCAGCAGCAACAACTTCCACCTCAAACGCATCGAAAAAGCCACAAATTATTTTTATAGCACTCAAACTATGAGCACTTTTATCCATTCTGGCCGTGCTCAGGCAGGATCACGGCAGATAGATTTGAAGTGCCACAAGATGCCATAGTTAAGTTTTATGATTTTCTATGTAATTTTTTTCATCGTCATTATGATTTTATGGACGCTCCTCAGCAAAGAAAAAAAAACAACAAAATAAACAAGCATAACCAAAGAAGCGAGAAATATAAAATAACAACAGTTCGGAGACTCAACTCCTCCTCCTGCTCCTGCGAAAGCAACAACTTCGGACCATTAACCATTCTCGCCGCGTCACACAAGGGGACATCCAGCCAGTTTATTTAAAGGCGGCCGATGTTTACGACTTCGTTCGCAACCCCCGAAACTGAGATGTCAGCACGGCATCTAACGAAAAAAACGGGCTGTAAAACGATTTGGAATTCATTCATGGACGTGTTGTTGTCGCTGAAATTTTAATTGATGACAATTTCATTAAGACTCGAACAGACAGCCGCCCGCCCACCCGAGAAAACCCACGTAAAAGATTCTGCCGTAGAAGGACGCGCTTAAACAAGCCCAAGCAAGTGAGCAGCGGCGGCGGTGGACTCTACGAACAAGTGCCAAATCACATCCAGCGCTTGGTCGGCCAAGGATAATGAAGTCGCCGCGGGGCTGAATGCGGGTTGTGTTAATCGCTCAGGCGGACAGATGTGTTAATGCGATTTTTTTTTATTAGGTCGCCTTCTGTGAATTTATGCAGCTTGCGCTCTTTACTGCGTTGCTGCGGCGTCAATCCGACTGGATTTCACCAGCAATAAGTAAATTGAGAAAATTTATGGCTGTATAAATTGTTTAACGACTAAATACGCGCCGCGCCGTACACGCGCTCATACATTCTGAGATGCAACTTGTTATTACACAGTATTTGCAAAGCCATACTCAGCTCTCCGATGAGACGTCATTTCGGCAAGTGATCCATTAATTTTAAACACTTCGTTAACTTTTTGGCAGCATAATAAAAACGATGGATGGCGAATGCAAAGACAAAATTAGGAAATACAATAGAATTATGCACACCATAGTATATACACATAGATGCATAGATAGTTACTAACGAGCAGGGTTCGAAATTGCTCGCTCGAGAGCCAGATAAAAAAGTCCTGGAGCCGTAAAGAATTAGTTTAGCTCGTGACTTGCGAGTAAAGAAGGAGCCATCAAAACCGTTCGTGGGCAGCACTGTCGTTTGCACTTCGTTCGAGAGCATGTACTGCGTGCTTAAAGCTAATACATACTACTGTTTTTCATTGTTATACTACTCTGTTCAGAAAAGTCTCACGAGTCAGGAACCTTTGATCTAAAGCAAATCTACTCTACACTACTAAGAATAACTGAAAAAAAACCATTTTATTGAAGTGAAAAGAACGTAGTTGTTCCTTCCATAAATGATGATAACATCTAAAATTGCTACGCCTCAGCCATAAAGTCTTCCGCGTCAAACCCTGCAGAAAGTCGAGTCAAGTTAATACAACCCGATCCACAGCCATGAAGTGAAGTCAAGCCGAACGAAATCGACCCATTCGCATCCACTGTTTTACCCTAAAAAGGGGGTTGGGGTACTGTGGAGTATTTATCACTTGGCAAATGCACAGAAAAAAAGAGGAAAAACAACAATGTTGCCGATGAGATGCGCAGAGATAGATAGCGAACTATCTATCAAAACACACGAGACTCAATTGAGTTTCAAATTGATGTCAAACTTATCGCAGGATGTCATCTAAATGTCACCCATCCAACGTGAATGAGCACGAGCCGATGTGAATATTTATTTATAATTTTATTCTCATTGCTCTATCGTTTAAGTGTATTTCGGCGAGATGACATCGCAAATCGGTGTAGCAATTTAGCATCCTTAGACGAGGACACTCATGGTTTGATTTTGCTTATGGGTTGGCTTGGCTAAATGGCGAGGGGTGAAGGGCCATAATGGTGGTGGTGGTGGTGGTGGTGATGTTATAGATATACAAGTATATGTGTTGCACATGCACTCTACAGCACACTCCGCAATTACATTTTCCATGCGTTGATTTCCAATCGTATTCTCAAGCGACCAGCGACTTGTCTCTGGTTTTCTCCCTGAATCCGAATCGCTAAATGCTCTAAAGTGCCCATAAATTAATCCTCATCGATATGCGAGTTTGCGAAAAGACCATTCGTCCTGTACGGGGGTATCTGAACCTGTTTTAATTCGCACTCTTCCTTCCTCACAACACATGCAGCGTCGTCGCCCTCCGCGGCAACATTAGTCATGTTCAGAACTCGTAAAGTTTGTAAACATAACTAATACGAGTACATGAGTGATGAAAAAAAGAATGCACCCATCCATTACACCGAAATGAACCCGGGGTTGAGGAGGTTGCCCAACCCGATTGCGTCAACTGGGCGCAGAAAGAGATCAATCGCTGGCAATAAAATTCGTTCTGCTAGTGAAAGCGAAGCACTTTCCTAAACAATCCATAAACCGAATTGAATACCCGAAATACAATAGTTTTGGGTTTTACCCAAGCCCATTAAAAGCATTTAGGAACATCGAATATATAGCCTTATGGTGAAATGTTCGGTAAAGCGCATTAAGCGTTCACTTCATTAATCGAATGAAATAGATTATGAAAAATTTTACGATTTTTTCCCAGTCTGGGGAAATATAAATATTAATAAAGAATCTTTTATAGTTTTCATTCGAAGAACCTGGAAGTATTTAAGTGTCTGTGTGCGTAAATTTAACTAGAATAAATATATAATAATGTTATTACGGAAAATCGTAAACTATAATACAAACTTTAATTTAAACCATAAATGATATTTAATCTGGTTTAACTGTCACTAGAAACGTTTTTCACGTTTTTGAAGTTTCGTTAAATGTTTTTCAGTACCTTTCAGAGCTTATAATACTAATTCATCTTTAATGTATTTATATTTTTAGTCGTTTCAAAGCAAACCTTTTATCCACAAATCCTCGATATACTTATTTAAATACTTTACAAGTATATTTGTGGAAGTAACCAACCCATCGTTAGAGATTTTAACGGCTTTATGTGTGCTTATGATATCATGTTGACATAAATTATTACTGTCTTAACTTTTGCTATTATCCCCTCCGCCCCAAAAAAGAATACACGTTTGTAATCTTTAGTAAGGAGCGATTTTTTTGGTCAAAATATTAAACAAGTGGGTAAACTTACCGCAACATCAACAAAGCAGCGAGGGTTATTTTCATTTATAAACATTTGCAGACATTCGTATGTGACATGGAGGCAAGCTATGTACGTGTGTGTGTGTTCGTACGAGCGTTGAAAATGTTTCTGTCAACTCATCGTGTATCCTTGTTGGGCCTGTCACACGATTGGGTTACTTTTTTGTGTAACCCCCTGCTGAGATTTAATTCAATAAATTGACTTCTGCTATTAATCAGTAAATATGGAAAAATGTTGTTGGCCGGGGGTGGCTCAAGATTTCCTTGATCTTAAGACAAAGACAAAAAAAATTATACAAAATAAAAATGTTCATAGATTTGTTATACGTGTCAAAATATGAAAGCATGAATATATTTCCGCCAGGAGCGGAATGGATTGAATAATCTTATCGTCAGTTTTCTGTTGGTTTACAGCACCGAAACTTCAAATGCTTGCAAATAGATGCTTGCTTCTTTCCACACATCAAGATCTTTCTTACTATGGGTTCCTCGATGGTTCCCAGAACCCAGTATTTGAAGGTGTTGCTTACCGAAAAAGGACAAAAATGGATTTTGTTCGAATCGTCAAAGCGACCCTGCATCCAACCCTTAATGCAGGATGACATCAAATACATCCAATAAATACGAATTTTTGAAAATATCACAAATACGCTACAAATTGTCATAACTGAATGCATGCCTTTAATTTGCTAATGGATATCAGTGCGAAATACTCGTATAGTGCAGATGTTTAATAATTGAATTCACGCACATCCAATGACAGGCAAACATATAGGAAATATACACATATGCGAGCAATATACACATGAACAGAGGCATACATAAATAGTCCGTTAAGCTGTTAAATCTTTAAGTGGAATATGTAGTTCCTGAAGTCCATGAAATAAGGCCAAACGATCTCAATTATATTAACTAATGATTGCACTTGTGAATGCATACAATCGAAAAGTGAATGAGTCACCCAGAAGCCAATGCGGTTAAGTCCAGAAAAGTAAAACTGGGAAAATGAATGTTTTTAATAAATACGCTTTTACAATTTTTGGTTTATTAAGTTGATAAGGAAAGTAAAAGTAAGTGAAAACCGAAAGTTTTTTAAATTGAAATCAACAGCCAGGGGATTATTGGAGATAGACTATCCACTACAGCCCTGGCTAATGGTTCCATACAGAAAGTTGCATAACATTTTATTGTTTTAGTAAATTTTGTAATATCTCGCTAAAAATTTTATTTTGCGTGTTTATTCGCTCATGGATGCGTCGCAACAATCCTACCATTTCTAGGTACTTCTTGTCGAATTTATCTTCAACTTCTTCTATATCTGTGGAAGAAGTTGGAACGGAAATAATGCACCCTTCGACCCCATCGTCGACCACTTCTTCGACCACATCTTCGACCACTTCTTCGACCACTTCTTCCTGCATTTCTTCCTGCATTTCTTCCTGCATTTCTTCCAAAACTTCATTATTTGTGTTCTCTGGCAAATTGCAAATGGTTTCCTCTGGCAGATTGCAACCGTTTTCCTCTGGCAAATTGCAATAGCTTTCCTCTGGAAAATTGCAAATAGTTTCCTCTATAATTTCCGGCTACATGAAAATGAAAATAATAAATTTAAGAATTTCTATTCAATGTTGTTTTGCTTACCTGCTCCACGTTCGATTCGCCTTCCGTTATTATGGAGTCCCCGTCGTCTTCGTCCGAGAAAAATTCCAGGACCTCCGCGTCCATGTTCCTTATTGGTTTGGGTCGCTTCGTGGCTGTCAGATGATCAGCGCGGTTACAAAACTCACAATTCCTGTTGTAACGTCTCCTTATATAGGCTTTCCAGTCTATCCATGTCTAACATTCAGAATTAAGCAGTATACTATTCTATACAATGCACCAATATTTACCTTTCTCCACTGTCTACCGCTTTTAGTGGCTCCGCCAAGTAAATTTAGCTCAGTTGCCATGAAGTTCCAGGCCACAGTTTGTGCTTGTCGAACACTCTTACTTAGCAACGGGCCGACCCCTAAATCTTTGCGCTCCTTCAAGAGCTCCAACAGTCGGCGCTTTTGCGCTTTTGAGACTCGTTTGGCTCTACAAACCTAAAATTAAAGGTAATTATATTAACTTAACAAGTAAAAGGCTTTCTTCTGCCAGGGCGGAGCAGATACACCCTACACTAGGGCGGCCTCAAGTGTTATTTTTGTTCTTAAATTGCCAACACACACCAACAACACACAAAAAGACGAATGGGATCTAGCAAATTGGAATGAAAATCTGCTAGGTGTCCTGAAACTAGCGGCTGGAAGTGGCGAAATTCTGGCGAATGAAATATTCTGCATTTTAAAAAATTGGTATAGTTTAGAAATCGTCAAAGCAGTGAGCTTTAACACGAGAGCCGTTAATACTAGCGGCACAAAGAAACTTTTCGATTAACTAATCGGCAGGAATCTTTAATGGTTGGCCTGTCGCCATCACATGATGGAAATAATTTGGGCGAAAGGTTTTACTTTATGTTTCGGGCAATCGACCTCTCCAGAAATTCCAATTTTCAAGGTCTTTAGAAGCATATCAAGTAACCCGGTGCACTGTCAAAATTTAAAAGTAAACATTTTATCCATTTCCAAAAATAAAGAAGAAAAAAAGCATTTTTTACTTCAAGTTGTAGAAGCGAAGAAGTGCAGTTTCGTCAAATTCAACAAAAAAAAGAAATTTTAGAAGCAGTTTCTGAATAAAAAAGCACTAAATTAAAAGGAATTTTATAATTTAAATTTTAATTAAAAAAGTACTTAATTAAATTTTGACTTAAGAATTTAAAATACGTATTTTTTTTACAATGCCTCTAAATAATTACTATTTTGGGGTAAATTTCAATAAACCTTAATATCGAAAAGGGATTGACTTCCCCTTGCCTTATAGCCAGGAATATCAAATTTTGGCAAGACTTCACTATTGGGGAGTGTAAAAATTATACGTACTTTTTTTTGCTATGCAACCTTGGGTCACCCTACCCTACACCCTTCTTTTTGGAAGCGTTCTCCGCGTCCCACGCTTATGGACGAGACAACTTTCAGAATTATATATCCTAGTCCATTGATGGAAGAACATTTTGCAATTGTGGATACCTCATGTTCCTTCGGGTTAAGGGTACAATTCTTATTAACATTATTCCTACCAGGGAACACCCGCTAGAGGGATGGAACCCTTTTCGTTGGCCGTATTTTTATATAGATTCTTGTGGAAAATATAAAATAATATTACTCACCTTTGTTGGTTTCGTGTTGGGCATTTATATTTTATTTATTTATATGGAATATTTAAATTATGAAAAAAGATTTCCTCTGAAAATTCTAAAACGCGTCTGAAAAGTTCAACTGAAATTAAACTTCAAAAAATGACAGTTTTTCGACAGCTCATAAAGCTTGGACGACTAGATTATTAGCGAATTTCAAATGTGTGCTCCACACAAACAATTTAGCTTAAATACCGTCAGGATGTAATCATTCATAAAGACCAGGATTAATATAACCGTGATGGTGGTATATGGTAGAAATACATACAAAATTTAAAATATTCGAATAAAATACTTCCACCCTGCTTCCTAGATATAAATTTGTTGAAACAACTTTACTGTTATAGACTCGCTCCAATTTTGCTGTGGTTGTTGTAGGTTTTGGGCATTGATTACAATAAAAACAACAGTTCTGCTCTTGTATAGTTATCGAATTGTAGCCCGTCGAAAATTAAACTTCTTACCCCTATATCTCCGAAACTATTAAAGATATTATTAATGTAAATTCAATTTTACCTAAAAAAAAATACTTTTGGAGAAAAAACATTTTTTTACAATTTAAGAAACATATAATTTATCTTTTTAAGCATACTCGTGCATCTTTCATCAGAGTTGGTGCAGAATTTTAGAACAAAACGCATTTTAAATCTCAAAATAACGAAAGTAAAAAACACTTTCTTAAAAATTGCAGTACTTCCGTGTAATCCATCCTATTCGGATAGCTTTAATAGTTTATTTGTATTTGTATTTGTATTTATTTAGTCTTCGAAACATATTATTACATATATTACTTACAGACTAGACATAGAAAGTTTAATTAGATTTAAACTAGTATTAGAAAATAAATGTCTAGGCATATAAAAATCAATGGTTTCATTTTTGTAAATATTGTTAAGAGTTATTAAAGTTCTATTAATAGGCTCATTTCTACTATAGTTAGAATTTGACTGACTTACATAGAAATATTCAAAAGATCTTAGACGTCTAATCGGAATATTGAAAATAATTAAATTAAGCAAAAAAGGGCAATTTAAATTTCCATTAATTAAATCATACACAAACATGACCGCATGATGATCTCTTCGGAGTTCGAGCGGGCAAATATTTAACAGAAGACAACGAGTACTGTAAGGAGGACATGGATTTGAGAACTGTCGGCGTAAGACAAATTTCAAAAATCTCCGCTGAATTGATTCAATACGTTTTATATGCGTGGTGTAATAAGGACTCCAAACAAAGGAGACATATTCGAGATGAGTTCTGACAATGGATGAGTATAAACTCTTGAAGGTATAAGGATCAGAAAAATTAACGGAATTTCGTTTTATGAAAGCTAATAATGAATAAGATTTAATAACAATCTTATTGATGTGCTCATTAAACGTCAACTTAGAATTGAATAGAATTCCTAAGTCACGTATTTGGACTACAGTTTAGGAGATATAGAGGATAAGAATTTTAATTTTCGGCGGGCTATAACTCAATAACTATACGAGAGCAGAAGAAGTTCTTGCTGTTGTGGCAAGCAGCGCCCAAAACTAAAATAATAACAACAACAACCAAATTATAGTGACTTTCTAACGGTGCAGTTAAGGCAATTTGTTCATTAAACTGGCGTTTTTTTAATGAACTGTATAGTAGTTATTCGCCATACGAATGACAGCCAGACTATAGGGAAATTTTAACATTTTAAGTTTGAAATGTAGCCAACTTCACGCAAAAAATAAAACTGAAAACCGATTTTGAACCGATTTTCTGAAAATAGCCTATTGTGCCTATTGTAAGACCCTGTGTACTTGGAGTAGTAGTTCCACTCTAGTCTTACCAATGAACTTTATGAGTTACCCACTTAACTAAGTAAATGCTAAAGGTTTTGCTCCCTACCCTGCAATCTTCTCTGGAGGGTTCTTGGTCTTGAGGGTCTTCCAGGACGTCTTTTGTAACTGCTTGCCATCGGTTAAGCAGAATGGTAAAAAATCTTATACATAGTATTAAAACTATCTATTATAATTTTATACATATTATCCTGTATAACATCTAGGAAAAATATTGACATCTCTAAGTCTAAAAGCCTAAAAATTAGAGGTTAAAGACTAAATTTAAATAAGTGAATCCAAATTGACCAATTTTCCAGATAAAATTTTTCGAGCATTACCAAATTTTGCCGCCATTTTGAAACAAATGGAGGAGTCACAAAAGTGGAATTGTAATTTTGTCTTATTCTCACTAATGCCACAACATGCTCATTTTTGTGATACACATGAAGCATTTTGTGCGTGCGTGTGACCGAAAGAACAGCTTGCATTGAACACACAAAAATGGGAGGAGCTTCGTGAAATTGTGGTTTGTGTCATGGTTTTGTTATTCGCACAAAAGTATGTAATATAAAAACAACAGAAAGTGTGCATTTATGCGCACAAAAAAACAGAAAAGCAATTTTATAAAAAGAAGGTCATTTAAATTGTATTATTATAAATTAATGTTTGTTAAAAAAGAAATCTTAATTTCATAAATTGCAAGTTGCATGAGACTCTCCAATTGATTTGTAAATGTACTTAGTATTGGTTAGAACGAACTAGAATTTAGCATTTCATGCTAAATACTAAATTGGTTTTTGCCTTTTTTCTTGTTTTAATATTTAAATCCGTTGTTTCAATCGTTTTAAAATGTAAATATGGAAAAAACGAACCCTTTTTTAAGTTTTACTGTATACTATAAGTTAATTCAAAGTGCAATATTTGAAAATATTTATTTAACTTCGAATTTAATCGGAATTGTTTTTGATATTTTAACAAAAAAGGGTTAAGCTGATGGTTGTTTTGGACTGTATTTTATTATTTTTATTAGAATCATAATTGTATATATAAACATATAGAATATGTAGGTATAAAATATTATAAAATATAATGTATACTTTTTATTTGTTCGTTTTTTCTCATTTGAGTGTTAATAAATAAATGATTATTATTAAATATGAGTTTAATTCGATTTAATGGATTTCACGTGCAGATATCGTATAACTAAATAAAAATGCCCTGCGCGTTGAACTGCCAAATGTCTTCATTGGTCCACAAATCCGAAGAGCAGCATTTTGCAGACTTTATTTTATGTGTATGTATATAAATAAAAGAATATTTAGATATGTATAGAAAAGAGATGCGTCTCTTTTACATGCACAAATAAATACCGGGTATTATATACACACCATGTACAACCATTTTGGCTGCTATTGTGGCTGCCATTTCGACATTTGTTTGTGCCCGCAAATGGTGGCTTCTTGGCCATTAAGTCAACACAGCAACTGGAGTGGGTCGGCGGAGGGGTTGTTGGCGAGGTTGAGTAACATTATACGGAGTACAAATGGTTTTATTTTGGCAAACTTTGTCGACAAATTGGCGCCACTCTTTTGGCGCAGAGCTCTTTTTCTGATTGGACTCATTGGCAGCAGCAACTTAAATCTTGCCACTGTCGCCAAACTTCCCATCAACATCCATCCATCTAACAATAAAGATAAAACTTTAGCAAAGTAATGCAAATAAATATATGTACTCTTACATATACACACACATATTTATTTTATATTTCCAATTTAAAGATTTAAGATTTTACCCATTCCGAAAAAAGCAAGAAGTGAAACTTTTGGAACTCATCATTTAAATGTTTTCGGGTACTTTTTATGGCATGAGACTGTAGATTTAACTCTATAATTTAACTCTAGATTCTGCTTCTCTGCATAACTCCTATATTTCAACTTTGAACCTTTACATATTCTTTAAAATCTTATAAATAAACTAACGTGCATGTGTTGAGATAAGAGCTGTTTTCATTACTCTATAAACAGAAAGTGAGTCCGAGCCATAAATTGATTAGAACTCAAATCCAAGAGTTCCGTGAGTATCGATCAATGGTAACATCAAGTAAAGGCAACAGATGGAAGACGGATCCAAAAATACGAGCACAAATCATCAGCAGCCCATCAAAATCCGTGTCTCTGACCACTGTGAAAAAGCGCCTGAGAGACAATAGACTTTGTGGAAGAAAAGCTATAAAAGACCCGTTAATTCGACCTTCAAATAAAAATTAAAGGCGTCAGAGGGCTCTTGCACATAATAGATGTACTGAAGAAGCCTTCTTAAAAGTTATTTAAAAGGAAGTGCTGAAGAAAAAATGTTGCCTGTTTTTGTGATCTCAACAGTGAACTACGGAGGCGGCTCTTTCATGGTCTCGGGATGTTTCTATATTTGTGGAGTAGCAAATTTAAGTCGAATTGACAGAATCATGGGCAAGAAGGATTATAGAAGAATACGCCATACCATCTGACCCGCGATTGATACGCAAAGGTTGCATTAATCAGCAAGACAACCATGCAAAATAGTTATGAATTATGTAGAGGATTTTTAGAATGCAATGAAACAGCCGGAGTGTTGAAATAGTGGGTATAGGGATACCCCGAGTCACAGATTTCAACCCTATACAGCCTTTACAGGTGATCGACAGGAAGGTGCGGAAGGAAGGCTCAAGTTCGAAATAGATGTGGAATGCCTTGGAACAACATAGAACAAGAAACAGTAAACTGTTAGGAATCCAATATATGTTCGAAACGTAATTGAATGACCGTCTTTTTTATGAAAATGCGATTTAAATACTTTTAATATTCTTTTAAAGAAAACTGTAATGAACAAATACCATATATTTCTACATTCTATATAATAAAATTACGTGAACACCACTATTTTTTTCTGATCATTTTGAAGGTGTAATATTTGTTGCAATTATCCAGCACTTTTGGCCAGTAGTACATGTATACATATGTACATCACATAAACACCTTACAAATATTATTTGATTTAAATTTTTATTATTTTAAAAGAAAACCTCTTAAGATATCGTAATTACATTTTGTAAAGTTTTATAATAAATTTTACTAAACCTGCTTTAGACTGGAATGATAACAATTTAAAAAAATACTAATTATTTAAGTAATATAAATAATATACATTATTTTTGTATTGCATTCATGAATCAAAAACACATACATATTGTTTGAAAAAACTAAAGTTGCATCTACAATAGGTTTTAATTTTAAGCAATCGTCACCATTTACATGTAAACAAGTTTTAAAATTAAACTTATCTTAGTCCAGTCATTTTAATTTACATACATATATTTGTTTATGTGTAAGCTTATACAAGTCAAATGCAGAGAAATTAGATTTAGTAAATTAGATCTGGATGGATATAGAATACGAAAGTTTGAATCTTTCCGAAATGTTTTATCACTAAAGTCTTCAAATCTTTCGTAAATAAAATGGTTTGCATACTTGTTTGACTCTTGTTTTCTTTCGTCTTACGATTTGAATGATTTTCTTAAAAAGAAAAAAAAGTTAATAAAAAGAAAGTATAAAACAAAATTATTATTGAACATTAGTAGTTCAATAGTTTCAAGGTTGGCTTAATAGAACTTCTTAGCTTGAGCTTCACTTCGACTTCTGCAAAGAAAATAGCAAATTATTATTGATTGATATTTATCTGTCGCTGGATTCTCTACATACTTGAAGACATTGTACAGAATTACAAGGAGCAGCTGCACAGCGGAGACACTTAGGAACAACGTGACGCCAATACAATTTCCTGTTGGACAAACAGTCTGCGCACTAGCTTGAGGTGAGCTCAATCTGAAATAAGATGAGTTCGAATATAAATACGAGCTCCAAGCATTCGAATAGCTGGCTGTCTGGCTTCACTTACTTCTGACCCACGTGCGCCATGCCTTGCTTAACTTGATTCATGCCGTCACGCATCTCTGCCACCAGCGACTGGACATCGTAGCCGGAAGCTTGAATCTGAGCGGTGGGCGCCCGTTGCTGGTTTTGCAAAACTGTATCGGCGATATTTTTAATATCACGCACGGTGGTTAGTAATAAATTTTGATTGGTGATTAACATGTCGACCTCTGGACGAGTGATGCTGCTGCCGAATTGCACGGACCCGCCTCCTACAGGCAGCTGTCCCACGGCCTGTGGTGGCAATTGCCCACCACTGGTGGCAGCAAGGTTACGTGATACCAGCGACAGCGTATTTTCTTGACGACCAATGACTTCGTCCACTTTTCGTGACAGATCACGTAGGTGCTCGAATATTTGGCTCTGTCCCTGCCAGATCTGGCGCAGCTCACGTTGATTTTCCGATTCGTAGAATTCCTCCCATTCGTCTTCGTCTTTTGCCTTGATTCAAGAAACAAATTGAATACGAAATGTAAACACGTAAAACACAAATATGTCATGCGAACCTCATCGGGATGTTTATCTTTGTACTCTTTTTTCTGTTTATCCAATTTCTCTTGATATTCTTTATACTCCTGCTTCAACTTTTCAGAATTTTCGGGCACCTTAGCTGGATCTGCGGCCTGTGCGACCGGATGCAGCGAAGTGGTGAGGAAGTGAAAGACATCGTGATCGTCAGCCAAGCCACCAGTAGCAGCGGACAGGCCAAAGTAGCCGTTCTTTGGCAGTTGAACGCCATCTGCGCGCAGACACATCTCGTAGTCGTCATTGTTGTTCGTCATGCCGTTGTGGAAGAGCACAGTGAGCACGTTGTTATAATATTCAATACGCGCTCGCGTTGGGAATGGCTTGTTACGGAAGTCACGCAGACAGCCCGACAAGAGCTGAGTGGTGCCGTCATTCTGATGGTCGAACTGTTTGGTGCCATCGTTCAGCACAGCCATGATGTACGGGTTGTTGTGCTTGTTGTCGTTGTCGAAGGAGTCGAAAAAGATACCCAAACCATTCCAGCGGTCCGAGGAACCAAATACAGCACCATTGTAGTCGCCCTTCTGCGTGGTGTACCAGAAAGCAAGACCATCCGCGCCAATCCGTCCGCGGCCGGTTACCCGGAAGATAATTTCTATATTCCACCAGTCGAAGTCCGTAGGCGACTTGGTCCAGATGGCGCCCTTCTGAGATCGTAACGACGGCGCCACACGCACACTTTCTGCACTAGCGATTGCATCTGAAGTATAAATGAAAGTGTTTTAATACATAGTGTGATAGCTTAAAACAGCCTGCGTGTCAAATATTATCACAGAATCGCAGCACTACGAGACAAGTCGTATTGCCACACTGGCAGACTGCTAAGCGGCTCTGTTATCATGCTGTCTAGCTCACTCGCAAGAGATTATCCACATCAGTTTAGATGAGGAAAAATCTTCTGACGTGTACGGTAATTCGTTTGCAATACTTACTGCCTCCGTACTCCCAGAATGGTACCGTTCCATCTTTCTGCGCTAGGTATGGCGGTTTGAAGGAATATTTGTATTCAAATCGATGGTGCACTAATCCTACAGCATTATTTGCATCACTCAAAACATTATTTATCGTACAAATTACAAGAATTAATGAAAAAATCAAACTGCTTGAAAACGAAGTCAACAATCCGGTTGCTGCCATTTTTGACAAATCAGTTTTTGTTGTAATTAACACGAAGTTGGCACTGATATTTTCGCAAAAGTGACAATACAAGACAGTGTTGCTCATGCACGAATTTAGCTGTATTTTACGGCAATTGCCTTATGTAACGCCATATTTTTGGGGAATTGCTAATTTGAAGTTGGACGGTTTTTGTTTTATATCCATTGTTTTATGGACCAGAGTTCCCTGGATCTGATCAATTTACAAGGCACGATTCTGCTATTCCTTTGACAAAGAAATGTATTCAAAACCAGATTTTCAATAAACAAGTGAGTTGATGCTCCGTGATTTTGCTTTGTTAGATTTGCGAAAACAACTATAAAAACATAAAGTTATAGACAACGCGAAAATAACAGAAAAGGGTCATAGATAGCTATTACAAAAGTAATTTTTAATTAATACCTTAATATTCATTTAAGAAAGAAAGTTTTTTTTGTGGAACGATATACGCAATGTGTTTGGTAAAATGTAATTATCTCCATAATTACTACAGTAATCGTAAAAAAGTTTATTACAGAAAAGAAAGGCCTTGGAGCAATCCTACGAATGCTACAACTGGCGCCTTAACATCACGTGATTTCAATGATATCGCCTTTAAAAAAATTCATAAATCCAATTTACAACCATATAACACCTAAACTAAATGTAAACACCATCAATTTTATATATGTGGGTTAATTTTACCGTTTTGAAACTAATGCTATTTCGTTGTTGTTATTTTAGGTTTTTATACTTATTACAACAACAACTTTTTACTCTCATATAGTTATCGAGTTATATCCCGTCGAAATATGGAATTATTATCACTATATCTGCGAAATTAGTAAAGATATCCGTTAGGATGGGCACCGTTATAAAGAAATTTAAAATACCATTTATTTATTAAAAATATGTTTTTCGAAAAACTATTACTTTTGAAGTAAAGCGCCTTTTCATAATTTTAGTACTTTGTTCCCATTTATTTATTTTTTTCTAAGAAAAGTGTATAATTAGCCCATATAATTATTTAATTTTAGGAGAGTAGAGGCTATTAGCTTTCTAAGCGTATTTGTTTCATCAGAAATGGTGCTGACTTCTAAGAGAATTTTTTGTGTGAAACGTAAGAATATACGTACTTTGCCTAAAAATTAAACATTTTCTTATAAACTAAAAGTTTGTTTTTCAACAAATGTAATGATTTCTCGAAATCTTTAATAGTTTAGGATATGTAGTGAAAAGAATTTAAATTTTTGAGGGGTATAACTCGATAAATATACGAGAGCAAAAAAATGTGTTGATATCAGCATAAAAACCTGAAACAACAACAAAATTTGAGTAATTCAAATTCTTGTTTAAATACAAGTTACAAAAATGCAGAAATGGCGGACATGATGTCAACGAATTTCTAAAGACGTGTTTCATTTGTGTATTCATTTTGGTGTTTTCATTTTGGGTCTTTTTTGAAGCTCTGAAGTTCTGACGCTGTTCAATGTTCTTAAGCACTAAAATCAAGCAACACCGGGAAAAGCAAACCTGCCGATAGGTGTCATTTCGTTTGTTTATTGTAGCCACAGACTAAAATTACCGGGATTCTTGATTTTAGCTTCGTATAGCAGAGATGTGATTTTTACACACATTTTAATTTTCTTTGGTCTTTTATAATTTTTTCCGCCATTTTGTACACCAATATTTACTAAACAAAATCTGAAGTGGAAAACTGCTCTCATGTGAGTGCATAATTATCAATTTTTTGATTCAATCTTTTTGATATAATAATCTAAAGTGATGGTTTGGCCGGGCAGTGGCTTCGTTCCTTTGATAGTATGCGAAAAGTGAGGTTACAATGCCTCGTTCGCAACTTCAAACCATTCCAAAAGTTCATTCATAGAGTTATTGTAACTAGTTAAACATTTGGAGACTTAAATTGCGGAAAATTGGGAACCCCTTTACACCTATTATTCAATATTGATTTTTATTTAGACTTGTTGCGACCAAACTTCAGCCAGAAGGCCGGATCACATAGGCCAGATCACATAGGCCGGATCGCCGAAACATTTTACTCGGCGACGGCTGCTTGAAAGCGGTTCAAAGCCAGCGCAGGTAAATTGTCGGCGGTTTAAAATAGTGTGCAAAATTAACATATTCGAAATTTCAATATAATTTCTTCGAATATTTTGTTTTAAATAAATGAACCATATTAATACCCTACATCAGAAGGAATATGAGTATATATTTGTGATTCCATTTGTAACGCCTTAAAGAGGTGTGGTAGGTATTTTATTCTTGACAATACATTGAATTCTTGTTCAGGATCACCTCCTGAATTCGATTTAGTCGTGTCCGCCCGTCTGTTTGTCTGTGGAAATCGCTATGACGGACAATGAATAGAGATATCGGCATGAAATGTTCGTATTCGAATATTCGAAATATATATATTAGCACGAATATTTTTTGTCATCATATACTGTTTGGTATTGAAAATGGGAAAAATTCGCTTACGCTACTTTTTATAGGAAATATGGATTCATACGTGGTTATAGCTGAGTTCCTTAACTTGTAAAGTGATTTTAAGCTTGCAATTTTATCCCTGAGTCCAAGTCTCGGACTAAAATAAATTCCCCAAAATGGGGGTAGTTGACCCACTGGTATAGTCATGAAATTCCGCACGGATGCTTACAGCCTTATTCCAGAGTTAGTGGTGGTGGTGGGAGAAAATGTTATAATTGTGGTTAATTTCAATTAAAAAAGCTTTATAAGATTGTTTTTTTTTTCGTAGAAACAAGTTTCCAAAATGTGCGAAAATATGGACTCTGTCGATTAATTTTGGGTTTTGGAAATTTCGTGGATTTTGTTTCCTTTTCTCGAATCATTATAAAAATCATGAATTTCATATAGCCATAGCTAAAAAAATTATATAAAGCATAAATACGAAGTCCAGCTTTATATTGTGCACTAAATTAATTTATTTTTTATATGAGACGACAACTAAAAAGCACTCGTCTTATTTAAGATGATAATCGTCTCTTAGAATACATCAAGAAGACCAAAGCTTACGTCGTTGACGATTAAGAGACAATTTTTGAGACGACCGTGACTCTTAGAATACCAAACACGAGTGAGAGACGATTTTAAGACGACCGCGACTCTTGGAATAAGGCTATTAAATTTCGATATATTCTTATCTAAAAACTATAAGTAATAAAAAACTTCAAATTTGGTTTTGTATTTTTATTTAAGCAGAAACGCTAAGAAAAAACACACAGAAGTGTAAATACATTATGCAACTATTTTTATTGTGTTTTGTTTGTATGCAACCGTGTTGTTTAAGGATCTATACAGATCTTGGTATCCAAATCATTAAAAAAACGACAAAGGAAATTTCGTTTAGCTCGAATTCGCACCCAACTTCATTACATCCTATGTCAAATAAGTTGCCTCATTTGACAAGTTGTATTTGGTCGACTTGTTGATTTATTTTATTTGCCATATTTGACATTTTATGAATGCGTGAAGTTGGATACATTAAAAAAAGTGGGAAATTTACAAATTTCCCTATATTCTGTATAGAAATGTGAATAAAACCTGGGTAAATGTCAGTTGTATGGCGATCTGTATAGATCATTAGACACGGCTAATATTACGTTACGTTTGAAAGATAATGCAATGAAGTTGGGCGCGATTTCGATTTAAGCGAAATTTCCCTCTCAGCTATAGCCAGCTCGCATTCGTTGACTAATATTTCCATCAATATCCCTCGTCTCTTCAGGAGATATTACGTTACTGTTTTTTTACACTTCTGAAAAACAACTTGCTTACAACATTTGCCGCTTCGTCATATTGTAAACTGTTACGTTACCCTTTTTGTACGTCTGTCTCTGTCGTAGCACCTCACCCCGACTAGCTCACATTTTTAGGGGTGAAATCTCAACCCGCTTGGACAGGACCCGGGTGTAACAATAACTTCCGGTGTCGGAAGCCGTTATCCTATAATTTTTCCATACCTCTTATTCCTCTATCCTTCCAAGAGGAAGGTGGATTATGTCCCATGAAAATAATTCAGAATTTAATTTTTCTTGACTTCTGCTTTTTAATAGAGATAATTTTAATACTTGATATTTTTTTACACGTATGTACGTACACTTTAGCGAACAATTATTTAATTATACAAAAATTTGGAAAAATTAACAATCGGCTATTAGTCTCATATGATTCGCGAGTTCTACAGAGCTCAGACTGAACTACCGATCTTTAACCTAATATCTGGTATAACGCACCCTCCAAGGGTCACCACGGCCGTGAGAGAGCTTTCAAAGGGCGGAGAGAATGTTGACTATGTCCAACCTCTATACCACTACTACTGGCGGTTTACGTGACCCTGTCGAATTCTGACAGATTTACATAGGAATTTTGGGTATATAAAAATACATAACACGCATCACTAATTGGGCGTAACTATACGGGCAATTAAAATAATAAATCATATAATAATATCATAATCTAATAATCATAATATAATAATCAAATAATTGACATAGAAAAATGGTAGCCAAATTAAGTAAATGAAATATAAAATACATCGAATACCACACAATAATTGAGCGTGACTATACGGGCAATTGCAATGACAAATCAAACTTAACAATAACTTAATACTTAAATTAATACAAATACATAAATGAAATATAAAATACTGTAACGAAGTTTCCCCGGTCGTCCGGGTTAATAGCTGGGGTAGCTCGTCAGCTGTTCAAGTTCCAATTACAGAAAGATTTGTTTGTTGTTTCGGGACCTTGTCTTTATTGTGCCTTATTGAAGCTATACAATGTTGGTATTTTCTACCAACCTATTTTAGTGGTATGGTTGGTATTTTCTACCATATCTATTTTAATTTGTTTACCAGCCGGTCCTACGGCACACTGACTCTGGGGTAACGCAAAGTGGGCGTTGGCGTCTCGTAGTCGCAGTCCAAGTCTTTGTAAAACTCCGTGGCGAGGCTGTTCGGAAACCCGCAATGCCCGCAAAGCTGTCCGGAGACCTGTAGTCTCCCGTGATTTTCTTCAGGGGAAAGGTAGTTGTCGATTGGGAAGAGATGATAATTAGATTCTGCGCTGACTCGAATAATAGTGTGATTGATTGGCTAGGCTGTCCGGAGATTCGTAATTCCAGCAAGGCTGTCCGAAGACCAAAAATGCTCTCAATCTACCAATTGGTTGTCGCGTTTAAACTTTCCGTTGATCAGAAATAAAACTCGCGTTGGAATTCTAAAACGAAAGAAACTCACTTTGTATACTACTGATCAACGTGGATTGTCCAAAAAAAATTATTTTTCCATTGTCTTTGCGTTACTTAGCAGGCTGCGAATTTCTAGCATATGTACGTCTATCGATGTTGATCACGCTACAGAACTCATTGCTTTCTGCTGAGTGCAATGATGGCTCGGTTTCATGTGTCAATTCAATTTCAATTTCTCTTGCTTGTTTGTTTGATGGTTTTCGCTTTCGGTTCGCCCAAACACCGACTCATCGTACAGGGTGACCACTTAATCTTAATTAAATTAATTACTATTACTTAATTATTTTTAGTAAAAGTTGGTACTTTTAACTTTTTAATAACTTAAAAAAAACATTCATTGGTATACAAAATAATACTTCAAGAAGGCAACAAAAAAAATAAAATGTCTCTTTTCCCGGTGTTTTTCTGCTCGCAAAATGTGGCGAACAAAATGGTAGCGTCTTTCTTATTCGTTACAATACATTAAAATAATAAGTATATAAAACTGTATATATTTGGATTAATAATGATAGTTTAGATCTGCTAGCCTCCGTTCGAGCACATAATCCATTTTTTTTAAAACTTCTGTCGTTTCTGTCGTAATTGATAGTGTTTGATGGAGTCGAGCTACTTTGTCTAATCTAATTTGACTAAATCTTCTTATAGTCTAGAGATAAAACGTCTCGTTTAACTATATAAAAAAATTTTTTGTTATTTATTTAATCCAAAATGTTACAAATTAAGCCTTTTTATAACAAAAGATAATTTCTGTCATGATAAGTAATTTTTGTAAAAAAAGAACGTCATTGATGTTACTCAGGGCTTTGACTTTTTTCGACTTCTTGCAAGTATCTTGAAGTAAAACGTACCACGATGTCTTCTAAAAGTTGACTGGTCTGTTGTTGTTTCACAGTATTTAATACTTGAGCACTATTTGAGTGCCTACATTCTTGTAGAAACTTCAAAATATGCAATTGTTCTTCGTGTGGAACTTCTTTGTCCTACACTCACTACCGTTTGTGTGTCCAAGGTCGGAGTCAACCGCGCCGACTACACTACCATAGTTAAACGCCGCCACAATGTCCAGTACTCCTCGAACTTTTGGTCTTCTTTTCGTGACAGCAGGTGTCAATTTGCACAAAGATTTCGTATTTCAGTAAGACATGGCGTACCACAGGACAAGAGGCATTATTATTTCGGATTTTGTAATTTCCTCACAGAAGGTCGTTCGACGACTTTAGTATTTGCGACTTGTCAGAAATCTGCTGCTGCTGAAACATCGCAGAGAACAGCTGGTTTGTTTACAATATAATTATTCCGTTCGACGATATCTCTTTGTACAGGACGTTCTTGTAATTCAATAACTTTTTCATCAGAAAAAAAATTCTTAAACATCTATAAATTTTCAAGTAAAATTAGTTTTTCCAATTTTTCAATGAATTTCTAACTTCAAATGTCAAATAGAATGTAAGCAAACAAAAAATTAAGAGCAACGACAACATTTCGCAGTTTTGTCGTAGTCGTACGCGTCGGCAGCACAGATCTTAAGACCAGAGGTTGAAACTTTTATAATTTATTTATTTATTTAATTTAGCACGAACTACTGTGTTTTGGTACAGTACCTATGTGTTTACATACTTAAAATCTAGTGCATGATGAGAACGTTTAACATACACTTGAAACCTAAGGTACAAAGCATATTTATTAAAAGTAGAGAGAACTATAGCTAAGCTTGACTGACTCCCCAGGGGTGATATGTGTTTATTATTTCTAGGGTATCATTTACAAATTTCTTCTGTGTATGTTGAGTGAATATTTGTTGACATATGTCTCGTGATCTGAGTTTTTATTACTATGTCGCATAGCTCGGCAGTATACTGATGGGCCTATAGTCAGCGGGATTCATGAGTCTGGGGGTTTTAGGGATAGGTATTACTCAAGCTAACTTCTACCCCTGGGAAAAGCTGGAGCTTGTCAGAACTGCATTGATCATTTCCAAAATGTACTTTCCAAGAGACGGAAAAATAGTTTTTATGAACTTCAGATAGATGTTGTCGAGGTCAACGGTATTAGAATGCAGTGCCATACCGGCCCTACACACATCATCAATGATAACATTTTGAAACGAAAAAGCAGATTCGACTTCCGGATCATGAAAGGCGACGAAGTATCTGATTAGCTCTCTGAGGGTAGCCAAAATGGGGCAACCCTTATGGGATACAACACCCAACTCCCGAACACATTTCTAAAAGTCCCCAATACTATTAACATCATTGAAACTCATTTGCCATACTCGAATTTGGCCTTTCTAATTAAGTTGGTGGTTCTATTACGAGGTCACGAAGAAACTTGGTTGCAATTATATTCTGGCTGCCACTGCAATTATATTCTGGCTGTCACTGGCTTCTGGCTCCAGGGAACCGAATTTTTTTTTCGGTGTAGTCAAAATAAATGAACGCATGAACATGTCCATGACCAGCCATTTGAGCACTCAATTTTTGAGTGGGATAATGTGTATACATTGAGTGCGTTTGACGAAACCTCGTCATTAGCTGCCAAGCCATCATCGAACTAGGTCTGACTCGGTGCGTTTTTTATTTTGACTATACCCAAAAAAAGGATTGATATGATATGACGCAAACAAAAGAGACAAATGCTTAATGTTTTGTATGCGTTTGGACATCACTGCTTTAGAGTTAGTTAACTCTAATAGTAATTTTTGCGTTTTTCACCAATTTTATATTAATTCCTAAATCTCCACTACCTTCACAGCTCACAGTGTCAATTTTCCAACACATTAAACGTTGTTTTAAAGTTTTAATAACCCTTTGCTTTAAATGTAACTGCCTTGCACTCAAAATGTTGAATATGTTAGGTGCGTTGAAAACGCCCATACCCAAACCTTTAAATATTGGTTGCACAAAGAACCGAAATTATTGGGAATCTAATCTCAACGAAGTCCACAATGTTTGCCACAACCTCTTTCTCAAAAAATCCAATACTTATCTTAACTTCTTTCTCACACTGTACAATTTTCGTTATTGTTTTCCAACATTTTACTAAACAACGTTGGTGTCTTGTTTTAAGATGTCTTTCTAAATTAGTAACATAACGTCCGTTTATCACATTTGAGCACTTTCTGCAAATATTTTTGTCGCCTTTTTGTACTACCTTTCATTTAAAATTTTACTAAACATTTTACTAAACAACGTTGGTGTCTTGTTTTAAGATGTCTTTCTAAATTAGTAACATAATGTCCGTTTATCACATTTGAGCACTTTCTGCAAATATTTTTGTCGCCTTTTTGTACTACCTTTCTTTCGAACCATCGCGTTTGAATAATGAACACGTATTGAAAAATAGGTTTTAAAAATCATTGAAAAATGTCGCTAACAGTGCACCATAAGTCGACAAATATATTGCTCTGCAATATTCTCCAGGGTGTAACAAACGATTTAAATTCAATTGCACTCACTTTTCATTCTTCAAAAATATAATCGTAATTCGAGTTTTCACGAACGAACGTAAGAACACAGCGAGCAGAATCCTTTCACTTACTCATAAACGATCTAATGCTCGGAGCAAAAAGCGATTGTATTGAATTGCGTCGCCAGCACAGGTAATATTTTGTTAAGAGCGCTCGTTAAAAACGAGTTTTTGGCGAAGAATTTTTAACCAGGAACGAACGTTCCCTCAAAATGGCAATTGTAAAACTCGCGAAGATTGAATATCATCGTTCGCGAACGTTCGCTACCTAGTAATTATGAAATATTGAAGGACATTTGTGCCAAGTGGGGATCTCTGGCCCTACGCCAAGTTCTCAAGTTTCTGTCGAATGCTAGCTGAGGTTTGGGTTGATGTTGAAATATTGTTTTTCAGGTCTTACTCTAAAATGTTGAATGAGTCATCTTGATTCATCGGTAAATCATCCACTTGTTCGGCATTTCCATTACTGGCATTCATTTCTCCATACATTGAATTCAGTGCGGCATTTGTTCGCAAAATATGCGCCTGAAAATTATGTATTTGTCATATGTATAAAAATTTTTTAAAGTGTAATGTCTTACCACAGCTGTCTTTTTCATATCTTCATCCAAATAAGGTGAATCCAAAAAGTTAAATCGTGGATCTAAATAAATACCGGCAGTGAAAGCCGCATTGTCCAGGAGGCTTTCTTTCCGTTTTTGCATACTCTCAAGAAGTTTGTTTGCATAGTCATTACCTTCAATTTTTTTTTAGCTTCGCCTCGTACAAAAGCCAGTTGCGAGAAAATCTCGAATGACATATTGTTCGGCCTGTAGTTGTTTCGCAGCTAATGGTGTAAGTGCACTTACGAAATTTCGCACAAAATTCCAATTGATTTCATGTTCACTTGAAATTTCGATTTCATTAGCAATAACATGTTCTTTAAAATAGTAGAGATTCCATCATGTCAAATGTAGAGTTCCATCGTGTTATGTTATTGATAGGCGGCATTCGTGAAATTGCACTATTGTGGCAATTTCGCACGTTTGTTCTCAGGGTTTCTACAATTTTCTGCAGTCTTCTATGTCGCTTAAAATATCCTTGATGCAGTCATTTGCAGCAAGCTGGAAAGTGTGTGCAGCGCACCTGACTACTGACAATACCGATTTCAGCCGATCGTGTACTACTTCGTACTCATCATTTTCATTTTCTGAATTTGCACCCGATTCATCATTTTGTCCCTCTATTAGCTCCTGCTGCAGAAGTTTTAATGCTTTTACAGTATTTGCTCCATTTTCGGTCGTTGTTGAATATATCTGGGTAATTTCGATTCCATATTCATGAAGACAAGATAAAATTTCCTCTGTTAAGAAATGTGCAGTGTGACCTCGCTTTAACTGAATCATCCCAATTGTATTCATCATGATTCTTCCATCTTTAATATATTGAACGTTGATTCCTAAAATATTTTTTCCCATCCGTGTTGCGACATCGACTTTAAAGCTCAGCATCCTTTTATTTAGTTTTGTTTTTAATATATCTTTTACAGTATTTGTTAATACAACCATATATATCTTTTACAACTATGCATTTAGCATTTAAATTGATATTAAATTTTGCCTCATAGCTTGATTATTTTTTTAAAGTAAACTTCATCGTCAAAAATCCGAAAAGCAATAGCTTTTGCGGTTACGATTCCAACCCAGCAGCGTAAGAACTCTGTTTTATCCATTGTTAATTTTAAATCGATGATAGCTTCGCGCTTACTAATTTTTTTAACTAGTAGGTGTTTCACCACTTCCAAAATTATATCTATGCACACATTCATAATCGCTTTTGATCTTTCCTAAAAATATATCCTTTTAAAAGTTTGTCGCACAAGAGACATTTTGACAAATTTGTTTCTTTCTTAAAAGCAACCAATTTAAATTTATCAGTATTTGAAACTCTTCCCATTATAATGCACACAAAAACACAATAAACTCTGAGAAAAACTTGTAATTAAGTCTTAAGGCGCTAAGGATGTGTGTTCAATTATATCGTGATCCATTGCGAATGCTCGCGAAGGCACACGAATGCTTGCGATTGTATCGGTTAGGCAGCCAACCAATCGCGAAGATTTTATGCATACGTTCGTTTCAGCGCCAAACGTTTGATACCTGCGAGTTTTACTGAGCTGACCTGTGTGAGTGAAGCTCACGATCGTTCGCTGACGATCGTATTTTGCAGTAACAAATTCAGTCAAATTAATGAAAAATACATTCGCGATTGTATTTTGGCGCACCCTGATATTCTCAGAATTTTCGCATTCTACCATTTCTATAAGAATAATATGAATTTAGATATATCATATTATTCTATTATTAAATTAGAATTTAATTATATAGATATATCATATTATTCGAGTATTATTCTTTAGATACTCGAAAGGGTTAAGGCAAAAGAGGCATGGAAATTCCCATTATCAATTGCGTTTGTTTCAATAAAAATGTTGAAAATGAAAAACAACTAACTAACAACAAAAACATATCCGGTAAGTTTTGTTTGCTGAAATGCGAATTGTGAACGATTACTTCACAATTCTCTGGACTGCACTCTATCACCGACCGGAGAACACGCCAACGTACTGTTGGTAAGCCAAAACTGTTTTCAATTGTTCGGCGAGCTCTGGACAGCCTAAAATTTAAAACTTCTTTGCTTTCATCCAGTTTCGAGCCGGGATAAGGCCGCATGCCTGTAAGCATAAGAGAGTAATATGCATCCGAATCTAAACTAGTTGTTTTTTTTTTTTTGCAATGCATTTACGCACTCCACAATTGTTTCGATAATTATTTTTAGTTCGGTCTAGTTAAAAATATTTTCGGCCAACAAAAAGGTAGCCGAGTCGACACACCAGATCCCACGCATGTTGAGAGTCACCGACTACAACTTAAGACTGCATACCCGACACTCGAAGTAAGTGCCGGGCGCATTATTTGCTACGTTGCTCGAGCTCGGTCTGTCAAAGATGTTGTCTGGTTGTGTATTCTGTGATCTCGTGTTTGGTCTATGATTAGGTCCACTGGGGCGGACAGTGTTTGTATGCGTGTTGTTTTCAGTTTGGCTTGTTCTATGGTTAGATCCACTTGGACGGATAGTGGTCGTTCGTCCTATTTATTCTTAAATGGTTAGATCCACTAGGGCGGATATTATTTGTTTGTTTTATTCTATGGTTAGATGTCCTAGGGCGGATAGTAATTGTCTGATACCTGGTATGGTATCGAACAGGCCGACTCGGTTACTGCTCCGCGTCAGTTGGACCGGCGGAGTCTGAGGACCCACCGGCGTAATTAATGTTGTATCCGAGTTTGTAAGTTCGTGTACTTTATAACTTCTTGCTTACCAACATACTGCGGATGTTGTGAAAAGCTACCTCCTTTTTTGTTCGGTCAAGGTAGCTCTGGATTTTAATATCGCATACACATTTGTTGATATACCAAAGACATGAGCTTCTCAGTGGTTTTTTTATTAATACATTATTAATTTATTTATGAAATATATAATACTATAAGAACTTAGTTCTTTTAATGTATAAGCAATCACAATTTTAGTTAAAAGTATAATTCAATACATATTGCATATAACCTAAATTAAAAACATTGAAAAGAAAAGGAGGTAGTTAAATAATACAAAAGAAGAAAGATGAAGGTGGTGTCGAAAGTGAAGGAATCTGGTCAAGAATGAAAAACTATTGTGAGCAGTAGTGGTTTAGTATGACATCTTTAAATCGTGCCCAACAACTATCTAAGGTGAGCGAAAGACCGCGATATACACTACAAAATTCGACCATGGAAATATAAATGTATTTGTGATTATTTTATTTTGTGCACTATACACATGTACCCGTATATACAATCAGAGATGATCCGTATGTACAGTGCATTCCTTGTCAAAAGATTGGTGGTTTTTAAAACTTCTTTCATACTCTTTAAGTATTGAACACAATCAGCATCAAGATACAATGTCCAGAGCTGCTAAACTCTGGCTAAAAAATTGATTGAAATTGGAGCGAAATAATAAGTCGTCGTAGCTGAGGTTTACTTGACACTGATCTCTCAGCAGTAGTCTCTTTTTATTTTAAACTCTTAAAACTACCTAATACATGGAACGAACGAAATTTGTACCATGTGCATATCTTACTGATAAGCCTACTTACATGAGAGCGTCCCAGCTGCACACCATCTGGAATCACTTATCATGTGCATACGATATCCTAAGTAAACAGTAACAATTGGTCTTCTTATCTAACTTCTTAGATTTCTTCTCCGAAATTTGACCGCGTGGTCCTTATCGCAATTTAGATAAGAAAAACCAAATAGAATGGTTTAATAATTAAACACTGGCGATTACACCAAATATTTAATAATAATTGCATAGCTTTAATAATAATTAAGGTTTAAGTTATAATTATTAAAAACACATTCATTGTTATACAAATTCAAGAAGGCAAAAAAAAGAAAATGTTGTCTTTCTTCACGGTGATCTTCTGCACGCAAAATTCTTACTTTACCTCTTTCGAAAAAAACTGACCTGTGTACCTTGCGACCTTTTTAAGGCGCATAGGCAGTCTTGACAGGATTTTCTACAGCGCATGTAATTTATTTGAAGTTTTGGAATTTATTATTGTTGTTGTTGTTGTGTTTGCTTTTTATGGGAATCGAAACAACGTATTTAAAAAGACCACACGCAGCTTTGGATTGATGCACAATGTTTATTAAGTAGGTTATAAAAGCCGTGCGGCAGCATGAACAACAAAAAGAAACGTCTCCTGCGATCTGGCGCTGTAGAATCGTGCGATCGCTGCATAGTATCCTTATGATCTCGCGAAGAAGGTTGCTCATGGTTACGAGATCCTGGTGCGTGAATCGATCAGGCATCGGAAATGGATTCCGGCGTCTTCGGTACCTTCTGTGTCTGCTTCGTCACTGTCGAAGGCGACTGCGAGATTGCGACGGTTGTTGTTGTGTTTGCTTTTTATGGGAATCAAAACAACGTAATTAAAAAGACCAGCCGCAGCTTTGGATTGATGCACAATTTTTATGAAGTAGGTTATAAAAGCCGTGCGGCAGCATGAACAACAAAAAGAAACGTCTGCTGCGATCTGGCGCTGTAGAATCGTGCGATCGCTGCATAGTGTCCTTATGGTCTCGCGAAGAAAGTTGCTCATGGTTACGAGATCCTGGTGCGTGAATCGATCAGGCATCGGAAATGGATTCCGGCGTCTTCGGTACCTTCCGTGTCTGCTTAGTCACTGTCGAAGGCGACTGCGAGATTGCGACGGTTGTTGTTTTGTTTGCTTTTTATGGGAATCAAAACAACGTAATTAAAACGACCAGCCGCAGCTTTGGATTGATGCACAATTTTTATTAAGTAGGTTATAAAAGCCGTGCGGCAGCATGAACAACAAAAAGAAACGTCTGCCGCGATCTGGCGCTGTAGAATCGTGCGATCGCTGCATAGTATCCTTATGATCTCGCGAAGAAGGTTGCTCATGGTTACGAGATCCTGGTGCGTGAATCGATCAGGCATCGGAAATGGATTGCGGCGTCTTCGGTACCTTCCGTGTCTGCTTCGTCACTGTCGAAGGCGACTGCGAGATTGCGACGGTTGTTGTTGTGTTTGCTTTTTATGGGAATCAAAACAACGTAATTAAAAAGACCAGCCGCAGCTTTGGATTGATGCACAATTTTTATTAAGTAGGTTATAAAAGCCGTGCGGCAGCATGAACAACAAAAAGAAACGTCTGCTGCGATCTGGCGCTGTAGAATCGTGCGATCGCTGCATAGTATCCTTATGATCTCGCGAAGAAGGTTGCTCATGGTTACGAGATCCTGGTGCGTGAATCGATCAGGCATCGGAAATGGATTCCGGCGTCTTCGGTACCTTCCGTGTCTGCTTCGTCACTGTCGAAGGCGACTGCGAGATTGCGACGGTTGTTGTTGTGTTTGCTTTTTATGGGAATCAAAACAACGTAATTAAAAAGACCAGCCGCAGCTTTGGATTGATGCACAATTTTTATTAAGTAGGTTATAAAAGCCGTGCGGCAGCATGAACAACAAAAAGAAACGTCTGCTGCGATCTGGCGCTGTAGAATCGTGCGATCGCTGCATAGTGTCCTTATGGTCTCGCGAAGAAAGTTGCTCATGGTTACGAGATCCTGGTGCGTGAATCGATCAGGCATCGGAAATGGATTCCGGCGTCTTCGGTACCTTCCGTGTCTGCTTCGTCACTGTCGAAGGCGACTGCGAGATTGCGACGGTTGTTGTTTTGTTTGGTTTTTATGGGTATCAAAACAACGTAAATTAAAAGACCAGCCGCAGCTTTGGATTGATGCACAATTTTTATTAAGTAGGTTATAAAAGCCGTGCGGCAGCATGAACAACAAAAAGAAACGTCTGCTGCGATCTGGCGCTGTAGAATCGTGCGATCGCTGCATAGTGTCCTTATGGTCTCGCGAAGAAAGTTGCTCATGGTTACGAGATCCTGGTGCGTGAATCGATCAGGCATCGGAAATGGATTCCGGCGTCTTCGGTACCTTCCGTGTCTGCTTCGTCACTGTCGAAGGCGACTGCGAGATTGCGACGGTTGTTGTTTTGTTTGCTTTTTATGGGAATCAAAATAACGTAATTAAAACGACCAGCCGCAGCTTTGGATTGATGCACAATTTTTATTAAGTAGGTTATAAAAGCCGTGCGGCAGCATGAACAACAAAAAGAAACGTCTGCTGCGATCTGGCGCTGTAGAATCGTGCGATCGCTGCATAGTATCCTTATGATCTCGCGAAGAAGGTTGCTCATGGTTACGAGATCCTGGTGCGTGAATCGATCAGGCATCGGAAATGGATTGCGGCGTCTTCGGTACCTTCCGTGTCTGCTTCGTCACTGTCGAAGGCGACTGCGAGATTGCGACGGTTGTTGTTGTGTTTGCTTTTTATGGGAATCAAAACAACGTAATTAAAAAGACCAGCCGCAGCTTTGGATTGATGCACAATTTTTATTAAGTAGGTTATAAAAGCCGTGCGGCAGCATGAACAACAAAAAGAAACGTCTGCTGCGATCTGGCGCTGTAGAATCGTGCGATCGCTGCATAGTGTCCTTATGGTCTCGCGAAGAAAGTTGCTCATGGTTACGAGATCCTGGTGCGTGAATCGATCAGGCATCGGAAATGGATTCCGGCGTCTTCGGTACCTTCCGTGTCTGCTTCGTCACTGTCGAAGGCGACTGCGAGATTGCGACGGTTGTTGTTTTGTTTGGTTTTTATGGGAATCAAAACAACGTAATTAAAAAGACCAGCCGCAGCTTTGGATTGATGCACAATTTTTATTAAGTAGGTTATAAAAGCCGTGCGGCAGCATGAACAACAAAAAGAAACGTCTGCTGCGATCTGGCGCTGTAGAATCGTGCGATCGCTGCATAGTATCCTTATGATCTCGCGAAGAAGGTTGCTCATGGTTACGAGATCTTGTTGCGTGAATCGATCAGGCATCGGAAATGGATTCCGGCGTCTTCGGTACCTTCCGTGTCTGCTTCGTCACTGTCGAAGGCGACTGCGAGATTGCGACGGTTGTTGTTGTGTTTGCTTTTTATGGGAATCAAAACAACGTAATTAAAAAGACCAGCCGCAGCTTTGGATTGATGCACAATTTTTATTAAGTAGGTTATAAAAGCCGTGCGGCAGCATGAACAACAAAAAGAAACGTCTGCTGCGATCTGGCGCTGTAGAATCGTGCGATCGCTGCATAGTGTCCTTATGGTCTCGCGAAGAAAGTTGCTCATGGTTACGAGATCCTGGTGCGTGAATCGATCAGGCATCGGAAATGGATTCCGGCGTCTTCGGTACCTTCCGTGTCTGCTTCGTCACTGTCGAAGGCGACTGCGAGATTGCGACGGTTGTTGTTTTGTTTGGTTTTTATGGGAATCAAAACAACGTAAATTAAAAGACCAGCCGCAGCTTTGGATTGATGCACAATTTTTATTAAGTAGGTTATAAAAGCCGTGCGGCAGCATGAACAACAAAAAGAAACGTCTGCTGCGATCTGGCGCTGTAGAATCGTGCGATCGCTGCATAGTATCCTTATGATCTCGCGAAGAAGGTTGCTCATGGTTACGAGATCCTGGTGCGTGAATCGATCAGGCATCGGAAATGGATTCCGGCGTCTTCGGTACCTTCCGTGTCTGCTTCGTCACTGTCGAAAGCGACTGCGAGATTGCGACGGTTGTTGTTGTGTTTGCTATTTATGGGAATCAAAACAACGTAATTAAAAAGACCAGCCGCAGCTTTGGATTGATGCACAATTTTTATTAAGTAGGTTATAAAAGCCGTGCGGCAGCATGAACAACAAAAAGAAACGTCTGCTGCGATCTGGCGCTGTAGAATCGTGCGATCGCTGCATAGTGTCCTTATGGTCTCGCGAAGAAAGTTGCTCATGGTTACGAGATCCTGGTGCGTGAATCGATCAGGCATCGGAAATGGATTCCGGCGTCTTCGGTACCTTCCGTGTCTGCTTCGTCACTGTCGAAGGCGACTGCGAGATTGCGACGGTTGTTGTTTTGTTTGGTTTTTATGGGAATCGAAACAACGTAATTAAAAAGACCAGCCGCAGCTTTGGATTGATGCACAATTTTTATTAAGTAGGTTATAAAAGCCGTGCGGCAGCATGAACAACAAAAAGAAACGTCTGCTGCGATCTGGCGCTGTAGAATCGTGCGATCGCTGCATAGTATCCTTATGATCTCGCGAAGAAGGTTGCTCATGGTTACGAGATCCTGGTGCGTGAATCGATCAGGCATCGGAAATGGATTCCAGCGTCTTCGGTACCTTCCGTGTCTGCTTCGTCACTGTCGAAGGCGACTGCGAGATTGCGACGGTTGTTGTTGTGTTTGCTTTTTATGGGAATCAAAACAACGTAATTAAAAAGACCAGCCGCAGCTTTGGATTGATGCACAATGTTTATTAAGTAGGTTATAAAAGCCGTGCGGCAGCATCAACAACAAAAAGTAACGTCTGCTGCGATCTGGCGCTGTAGAATCGTGCGATCGCTGCATAGTGTCCTTATGGTCTCGCGAAGAAAGTTGCTCATGGTTACGAGATCCTGGTGCGTGAATCGATCAGGCATCGGAAATGGATTCCGGCGTCTTCGGTACCTTCCGTGTCTGCTTCGTCACTGTCGAAGGCGACTGCGAGATTGCGACGGTTGTTGTTGTGTTTGCTTTTTATGGGAATCAAAACAACGTAATTAAAAAGACCAGCCGCAGCTTTCGATTGATGCACAATTTTTATTAAGTAGGTTATAAAAGCCGTGCGGCAGCATGAACAACAAAAAGAAACGTCTGCTGCGATCTGGCGCTGTAGAATCGTGCGATCGCTGCATAGTATCCTTATGATCTCGCAAAGAAGGTTGCTCATGGTTACGAGATCCTGGTGCGTGAATCGATCAGGCATCGGAAATGGATTGCGGCGTCTTCGGTACCTTCCGTGTCTGCTTCGTCACTGTCGAAGGCGACTGCGAGATTGCGACGGTTGTTGTTGTGTTTGCTTTTTATGGGAATCAAAACAACGTAATTAAAAAGACCAGCCGCAGCTTTGGATTGATGCACAATTTTTATTAAGTAGGTTATAAAAGCCGTGCGGCAGCATGAACAACAAAAAGAAACGTCTGCTGCGATCTGGCGCTGTAGAATCGTGCGATCGCTGCATAGTATCCTTATGATCTCGCGAAGAAGGTTGCTCATGGTTACGAGATCCTGGTGCGTGAATCGATCAGGCATCGGAAATGGATTCCGGCGTCTTCGGTACCTTCCGTGTCTGCTTCGTCACTGTCGAAGGCGACTGCGAGATTGCGACGGTTGTTGTTGTGTTTGCTTTTTATGGGAATCAAAACAACGTAATTAAAAAGACCAGCCGCAGCTTTGGATTGATGCACAATTTTTATTAAGTAGGTTATAAAAGCCGTGCGGCAGCATGAACAACAAAAAGAAACGTCTGCTGCGATCTGGCGCTGTAGAATCGTGCGATCGCTGCATAGTGTCCTTATGGTCTCGCGAAGAAAGTTGCTCATGGTTACGAGATCCTGGTGCGTGAATCGATCAGGCATCGGAAATGGATTCCGGCGTCTTCGGTACCTTCCGTGTCTGCTTCGTCACTGTCGAAGGCGACTGCGAGATTGCGACGGTTGTTGTTTTGTTTGGTTTTTATGGGTATCAAAACAACGTAAATTAAAAGACCAGCCGCAGCTTTGGATTGATGCACAATTTTTATTAAGTAGGTTATAAAAGCCGTGCGGCAGCATGAACAACAAAAAGAAACGTCTGCTGCGATCTGGCGCTGTAGAATCGTGCGATCGCTGCATAGTGTCCTTATGGTCTCGCGAAGAAAGTTGCTCATGGTTACGAGATCCTGGTGCGTGAATCGATCAGGCATCGGAAATGGATTCCGGCGTCTTCGGTACCTTCCGTGTCTGCTTCGTCACTGTCGAAGGCGACTGCGAGATTGCGACGGTTGTTGTTGTGTTTGCTTTTTATGGGAATCAAAACAACGTGATTAAAAAGACCAGCCGCAGCTTTGGATTGATTCACAATGTTTATTAAGTAGGTTATAAAAGCCGTGCGGCAGCATGAACAATAAAAAGAAACGTCTGCTGCGATCTGGCGCTGTAGAATCGTGCGATCGCTGCATAGTGTCCTTATGGTCTCGCGAAGAAAGTTGCTCATGGTTACGAGATCCTGGTGCGTGAATCGATCAGGCATCGGAAATGGATTCCGGCGTCTTCGGTACCTTCCGTGTCTGCTTCGTCACTGTCGAAGGCGACTGCGAGATTGCGACGGTTGTTTTTGTGTTTGCTTTTTATGGGAATCAAAACAACGTAATTAAAAAGACCAGCCGCAGCTTTGGATTGATGCACAATTTTTATTAAGTAGGTTATAAAAGCCGTGCGGCAGCATGAACAACAAAAAGAAACGTCTACTGCGATCTGGCGCTGTAGAATCGTGCGATCGCTGCATAGTGTCCTTATGGTCTCGCGAAGAAAGTTGCTCATGGTTACGAGATCCTGGTGCGTGAATCGATCAGGCATCGGAAATGGATTCCGGCGTCTTCGGTACCTTCCGTGTCTGCTTCGTCACTGTCGAAGGCGACTGCGAGATTGCGACGGTTGTTGTTTTGTTTGGTTTTTATGGGAATCAAAACAACGTAATTAAAAAGACCAGCCGCAGCTTTGGATTGATGCACAATTTTTATTAAGTAGGTTATAAAAGCCGTGCGGCAGCATGAACAACAAAAAGAAACGTCTGCTGCGATCTGGCGCTGTAGAATCGTGCGATCGCTGCATAGTATCCTTATGATCTCGCGAAGAAGGTTGCTCATGGTTACGAGATCCTGGTGCGTGAATCGATCAGGCATCGGAAATGGATTCCAGCGTCTTCGGTACCTTCCGTGTCTGCTTCGTCACTGTCGAAGGCGACTGCGAGATTGCGACGGTTGTTGTTTTGTTTGCTTTTTATGGGAATCAAAACAACGTAATTAAAAAGACCAGCCGCAGCTTTGGATTGATGCACAATTTTTATTAAGTAGGTTATAAAAGCCGTGCGGCAGCATGAACAACAAAAAGAAACGTCTGCTGCGATCTGGCGCTGTAGAATCGTGCGATCGCTGCATAGTGTCCTTATGATCTCGCGAAGAAGGTTGCTCATGGTTACGAGATCCTGGTGCGTGAATCGATCAGGCATCGGAAATGGATTCCGGCGTCTTCGGTACCTTCCGTGTCTGCTTCGTCACTGTCGAAGGCGACTGCGAGATTGCGACGGTTGTTGTTGTGTTTGCTTTTTATGGGAATCAAAACAACATAATTAAAAAGACCAGCCGCAGCTTTGGATTGATGCACAATGTTTATTAAGTAGGTTATAAAAGCCGTGCGGCAGCATGAACAACAAAAAGAAACGTCTACTGCGATCTGGCGCTGTAGAATCGTGCGATCGCTGCATAGTGTCCTTATGGTCTCGCGAAGAAAGTTGCTCATGGTTACGAGATCCTGGTGCGTGAATCGATCAGGCATCGGAAATGGATTCCGGCGTCTTCGGTACCTTCCGTGTCTGCTTCGTCACTGTCGAAGGCGACTGCGAGATTGCGACGGTTGTTGTTTTGTTTGCTTTTTATGGGAATCAAAACAACGTAATTAAAAAGACCAGCCGCAGCTTTGGATTGATGCACAATTTTTATTAAGTAGGTTATAAAAGCCGTGCGGCAGCATGAACAACAAAAAGAAACGTCTGCTGCGATCTGGCGCTGTAGAATCGTGCGATCGCTGCATAGTGTCCTTATGATCTCGCGAAGAAGGTTGCTCATGGTTACGAGATCCTGGTGCGTGAATCGATCAGGCATCGGAAATGGATTCCGGCGTCTTCGGTACCTTCCGTGTCTGCTTCGTCACTGTCGAAGGCGACTGCGAGATTGCGACGGTTGTTGTTGTGTTTGCTTTTTATGGGAATCAAAACAACATAATTAAAAAGACCAGCCGCAGCTTTGGATTGATGCACAATGTTTATTAAGTAGGTTATAAAAGCCGTGCGGCAGCATGAACAACAAAAAGAAACGTCTACTGCGATCTGGCGCTGTAGAATCGTGCGATCGCTGCATAGTGTCCTTATGGTCTCGCGAAGAAAGTTGCTCATGGTTACGAGATCCTGGTGCGTGAATCGATCAGGCATCGGAAATGGATTCCGGCGTCTTCGGTACCTTCCGTGTCTGCTTCGTCACTGTCGAAGGCGACTGCGAGATTGCGACGGTTGTTGTGTTTGCTTTTTATGGGGATCAAAACAACGTAATTAAAAAGACCAGTCGCAGCTTTGGATTGATGCACAATTTTTATTAAGTAGGTTATAAAAGCCGTGCGGCAGCATGAACAACAAAAAGAAACGTCTGCTGCGATCTGGCGCTGTAGAATCGTGCGATCGCTGCATAGTGTCCTTATGATCTCGCGAAGAAGGTTGCTCATGGTTACGAGATCCTGGTGCGTGAATCGATCAGGCATCGGAAATGAATTCCGGCGTCTTCGGTACCTTCCGTGTCTGCTTCGTCACTGTCGAAGGCAACTGCGAGATCGCGACGGTTGTTGTGTTTGTTTTTTATGGGAATCAAAACAACGTAATTAAAAAGACCAGCCGCAGCTTTGGATTGATGCACAATGTTTATTAAGTAGGTTAATTTTTTTTAGACTAGTATTTAAAACGCACATAATGAACAGAACAGAAATCGAATGTTTCATTTTTGATACAAGGGGTACGGTGAAGTAGTTCTGAGAAATATTTTCTGGCTTTTTTGTTGGAAATTATTTACTTACAATATACTGAGATGATGAGAATGAAATTGATGCAGAACGATTTATTGACGAAATTTGTTGCTTTTTTAGACACTACCTGAACAGTGAATTAAAAATTCTATGAATATTCCGTTGCGATCGTGTTGGTTCACAACAACAGTGACAGCAACGGAAAGAAAATATGAAGCGCAACAGCAACAGAAGCACTACTGTTCGCAGTCCCCACTCCTAGTGTTTCATTTATTTCATTAACGTGGCAACATTTGTCAAACCATCAGAAACATGATGTAGCTTTTTCAATATACGTCAAAACTATATTTTTAAATATACGTCTGTTCGAATAAGATTTTTTCCAAATTGTTCGCAGAACAAATTTTGCCACCCTTTGAAAAGAGTATATATATTTTAACAAATTTAACTAAAAAATTATGGATTGTTCCGGTTGCTCCAGTAAAATCAGCCCTAGGACTGCTCCGTTTGGCGGATTCTGGTGTAGCAACGACCACCTTCAATGTTATTTATGCGGTGTTAATCACCCGTGTGCCGATGATTAACCTCAGCGACAATGCAGACTACGACGTCAGTAGCTTCCTAATGATCTGGCTGACTTGAATCGTGCCCGAGGGATGGCTATTTTCGTCATGGGGCACTCATTCGACATATACTCTATCCGCGAATCGCAGGCCGCGATGGATGTGTTCAGGAGCGGACAGGAAGTTTTGCTGTCCGAAAAGGACTTAGAACTTTTGACTCCAGAGGGAAAAACACGCTGAAGCTGTAGCTGGTGGTACACTAACGACGAGGTATGCGGTCGAACTAACGCTCCAAACGTAAGTCATACAACGGGACAATCTAAGGTGAGCGAAAGACCGCGATAGACACTACAAAATTCGACCATGGAAATATAAATGTATTTGTGATGATTTTATTTTGTGCACTATACACATGTACCCGTATATACAATCAGAGATGATCCGTATGTACAGTGCATTCCTTGTCAAAAGATTGGTGGTTTTTAAAACTTCTTTCATACTCTTTAAGTATTGAACACAATCAGCATCAAGATACAATGTCCAGAGCTGCTAAACTCTGGCTAAAAAATTGATTGAAATTGGAGCGAAATAATAAGTCGTCGTAGCTGAGGTTTACTTGACACTGATCTCTCAGCAGTAGTCTCCTTTTATTTTAAACTCTTAAAACTACCTAATACATGGAACGAACGGAGTTTGCACCATGTGCAAATCTTACCGATAAGCCTACTTACATGAGAGCGTCCTAGCTGCACACCACCTGGAATCACTTATCAAAACATTCATTGTTATACAAAATAATACTTCAAGAAGGCAAAAAAAGTAAAATGATGCCTTTCTTCACGGTGATCTTCTGCACGCAAAATATGGCCAGCAAAATGGTAGCGTCCATCTTATAAAAAATCCTCCATCTTATTTTGCCTCTTTCGAAAAAACTGACCTGTGTACCTTGCGACCTTTTTAAAAAGTTCAATCTTATTTTGCCTCTTTCGAAAAAAACTGACCTGTGTACCTTGCGACCTTTTTAAAAAGTTCAATCGCATAACAACAAGACTTTCTGCAGCACTGAACATCCTCTAGGAATCTCCCAGCATCAAAGTAACGCCATTTCTTTTTTGGAAAAGGCATTAATGCTTCAATTAAAGATGCTAAAGACGAATTTTCTCAAATTTTGTATTAATTATTTTCCATTGATTCGTTTGAAAAATATTTTTTTCTGTGCAATTGAAATTGTTCTATAGTTTAAAAAATATTCGAATTTTTTTATTTGACAGTTAACAAATCTCCAAAGTACTTTTTTTGCTCGAACATTGTTAACTGGGGTGCCCGATGAAGATGGTGCCGGCACTGTATGCAATGTTGGTTTATTTGGCGAATTCATCGGTGGCAAACACGATTGCAGTTGTTAACCACAATCTTCGGCAGTTTTGGAAATAGGTCCAAGAGTTTTATATGAGTTCAGTCGCATAACAAGAATTTACCTTCTGCAACACTGAATATATTTAAGGAGTCTCAGTGTCGAGGTGCTTCATTCTTTTTTTTTCTTCCTTTGACTTTCTCATGTTCGAGTAACATGACACACCTCCACTCCTCTTTTCAACTCCTTATGGCGAAACAAAAAGTTTTGACAATTTTGAGCTTAGTTTCAATGCAGGCAAGGTTGTTGTTTTCCTTCTTTCTCTTCTTTTCACTATGCACTGGCATTAGACGTATATATGAATATGAAGAATGTATGTATATATGTACAGATTTTAATTCTAGTCCAGACTGAATCGAGCTCCGATCCGATGTGAGCTTCGGAGCCGTTGTGAATAAGCAGTCGGTCGACCTGTCTTAAAAAGATTGTAAGAGGTGAATCAATGTTTCTCCCTTTCTACTTGTCCGTTGTGTTTTTTTTCCCCTTTTATGTGTTTAACAGAGTTGGACTCCTAAAA